>OX030949.1:20587821-21187821 GCA_943735915.1 Pherbina coryleti | reverse complement strand
TAAAAATCCATAGCGAGCATATTTAAAGAACTCTCACAAGTGCAGCTGCTAAATTATGCCCCCACATGACCTATATTCGCTATGCCAACAACTAAGAAATGTAAATATTGGAGAAGAGTACAAGTTATTTGCCAAGCACATGCACACATACACACATAATATATACATATGTTACCAGACTGCAGGAAAGTATAAAGAAAAGAAAATATGTTGGACAAAAAAAAAAAAAAAAAAGAAAAAGCACACGCCAAAAACGAGTGACATAAAACAAACATGAAGTGAATCACGATTCAGAAGTTCTAGAAGCGGGTGATGCCAAATTCATTTTAGAGCATGGCACAAAAGCACATACACATGGACTGACTGACTTACAAGAACACACCCAAACACACACATACACACCACAGCCACTCAAATGAAACCAGCTAAAATACGCAAAAGTAATATTTTTTGAGCAAATTTCAACAAATAGTGTGATGGATGGAATGCACTCATACAAAAAAGGATGCTCTTAAAAAATCCTTCTTTGGAGATGATTTTTTTTTTTACTCACTCGCTCCCTTGAAGATTTACCACTTTCAATTAAGCTAAGAGTTCTGTGGCAACATATTCTAAATCAAACAAATCGCTGCATGTGGTAGCTTCAATGTGGAGGTCCTACTTAGCAGGAGATCGGTGGCAGGGAAAACTTCTTTTGCAGCTGTTTATGGTGCACATTTAAATGCAAGAAGAATTCAAGCTCACATGTTCACTCAAACTATTAAGAATTGTTGGTAGCAATGGTGGTGCTGGTGGTGGGGTGGTAGTATTGTTTGGTGTAGCAAGACTGAAGTCGCTGGAAACTAGGACAGCTTCTTAATGTGTGCTATGCAGCTGGCTGTTAAAGTATCGAGTCTCATTGCATGTAAACGGCGCGTAAATGCCAGTCAACTAGGACTGCCCCCCACCCAGCTCTACTCAAGTCAATATAACAGTGACAGGAAGTGCTTGTTTGCACGAAGCTGCACACAGTAACATACATGCACATATGCACACATGCACACATATGACACACTAACTGTATAACGACTTTAAAAAAGAAAAAAACTTTCCCTCTCGAGCTTAATAAATGCCGTATGGTATTTGTTAAAATTGTTTACTCTATTTGTTTTTTTTTTCTCCCTCTCTCACTATTTGTTACAAGATAATTCATGCTTGCATTTATTTTATTGTTTGGTTTTTTTCTTTTTTTTTTTTTGCCTATTTTTTTGTTCTAAGTTATAGAGTATAATTTATACATGCCTTTGTATTCGTATCTAAAGACTACTGTGAATTGTAACACATGCTTCAAAAGCGACTTACACTGAAAACATTATTTTTTTGGGTCACTTAAGTGTGTGGAATCATGCATGTTGCGTTAAAAAGTGAGAATGTGTTAAGTACTTAAACATTCAGCTTGTTCGAAATACATGCACGTAGCTTTATAATAAGCAACTCATGCGCCGTTGGTAGGGAAATAGATGTATATTGCTTTTGTATTTGTCACTTTGTTTAACATTTGAGTAAATAGCATTGTTTGCCTAGTCATTAATAGGCAAAGGAATAAATAATAGCAGGATATAATAAACATCAGAAGAGGTGGAGTTTGTTATGAAGGAAACAACAGCGGAATAACCTAGTTTTTTTTTTGTAAAAGAAAAATGGTTTCTAGGGGCTATAAAAATTAACATTATTTAGTAATGAAATATTATTTGTATAACTGGCTCTATTCAAATAAGTTAACTAATAAGGAAACTAATGTTGTCCGCAGGACAGTGATTCGTTTTATAGACAATAGTTACGAAAATATGGCATTCGTTATAAATTTGTTCTATAGGCAAATAAAAAACTAGTAAGAAATGATCTTTGACTGGGTCGAAGTTAAAATACCCCCACGTCCGAATCGAAGCATATTCAAAGTCTTAAGCAATCAAAAAAATGTTTATTTGTAAAAACATTTTCGTCATAGTTTTAACAGAAAATATTCTCTTTTGTGTTTTGATAAAGTCACTTTGGTTTTCATTCGATTTGGTTGAGTACATGTTATATATCAAAGTTCATATGCAAATTGCAAGTCCATAAATTAATTTTTGTGGAATTTAAAGAAATTTTACTGTTTTGATAAAGTCATTTTGTATGGAAGTTAGGCGTGGTTTTGATCCGATTTGACTCATTTTCGAACTTGACCTTTATTTAGATACAAGCTTAAATATCAAATTTCGTGATGATAGCTTGAAAATTTATTTATTTATTTATTTAATTATTTATTTATTTATTTATTTATTTCATAATTTCATCAATCAGAGCAAAAGCTCTTACAGACTACTTAAACATACATATATACATTTATATTTCTAAACACTATTCGTGCAAATACAGAAATTGAAATATACAGTAAATAAAAGTACATATATCGACTATTTAAAAGTGAAAAGGTAAGATGAGAACAATTTAAAACAATATAAAAATAATTTAAATGAGAACAGTTAAACACCCATGAGCTCAAGAGTCATGTGCCATTATGCTAAGTAAAAGAAGATCTTTGAAAGATCTTCTGGATACGTTATTAAACAAGTCCAAGACGCATAAAATATTATTAGCTTCCCTTATGCAGCGAGCTATAGGCATATTCTGTGAGTAGTTGGATCTATGGACAAGCTCACGGAAATAGAATTGGCTACGGAGGGATCGCGATGGAATATTGAAGTCAAGCATTATGAGAAGTTCAGGGCATTGAATATTATGATGAATAAGGTCCCATATAAACATAATTGAAATGACTTTACGACGAGTGACTAGGGGGGTTAGATTAATTAGCGCACAACGACTAGCATAGTGGGGTACAGATGGTAGATTCCAATTAAGTTTAAACCACATATATCTTGTGAAATTACGTTGAATAGATTCCAATTTATTTGAGTATAGTTGGTAAGACAGGTTCCAGATCACAGAGCAATATTCTAAATGAGGTCTAACTAAGGATGAGTAAAGTATTTTGAGAGTATAAGGATCTATGAACTCAGTTGAGTGTCGTTTTAAAAATCCTAACATTGAGTTAGCTTTAGCAATTATTAGTTCAATGTGTTGTTTAAAGTTAAGTTTAGGGTCTAGTAGAACACCAAGTCCTTTTTAATAGAAACTCTTTCTAAGGGAACAGAACTAATAAATTAATTAAAGAAAGTTGGTGACGTGGACCTTGAAAATGTTAGGCACTGGCATTTAGATATATTCAGGGAAAGGTTATTGAGGGAACACCAATTTGCGATTGAATTTAGATCAAGCTGAAGAAGACTGAAATCATTATCTGACTCCAATGACCGAAATAATTTAAGATCATCCGCAAAAAGGAGACATCTCGAATATTTAATAACCTGTGGGAGGTCATTTATAAAAAGAAGAAAAAAAAGAGGGCCAAGGTGACTGCCTTGAGGAACACCAGATGAAACTTGAAATGGTAGTGATTGACAATTATTGATTTTAACTATTTGATAGCGGCCAATAAGATATGATCTAATCCACGCAAGGAGATTAGAGTGAAAACCAAGTGCTAAAAGCTTAAGGAGTAAAGTTTCATGATTGACTTTGTCAAACGCTTTTGCAAAGTCTGTGAAGATAACGTCTGTTTGTAAACACTTAGAGAAATTTACAACTATATGTGAACAAAAAATATTTAAGTTCGTTGCAGTTGATCTTCCTGATAAAAAGCCGTGTTGACTAGAGGAAATTAGATTTCTTACACAAAAAGATAATTTATCAAATACAATTTTCTCAAAGACTTTAGGAACACAAAAGATTTTACTGATAGGTCTATAGTTGGAGACATCTTGCTTCGGACCCGATTTATGGATTGGAACTATATAGGAAATTTTCCATTCATCCAAGAAGGTGCCAGTAGAACCTAATATTATTAAATATTAAAGTTAAAGGAAGACTAATTGATGTCGCACAATTTTTCAGCAGAATTGTAGGAACGCCATCAGGACCAACCATTGTGGAAGATTTAAGATTTTGTAGGGCATTTTCAACATCATGAGCTTCTAAAAAGAGATTACCTAAATTTAAAGAATTACACGATAAAAAGGTGCTAGTCGTTGATGATTGAGCTGCCGTGTAGACGGATTTAAAATAATTTGCGAAATAGTTATATATTGTTTGTGCATCTTCAGAGCTAGACTCCATATAAAACATTGAGTTAGGAATTCCACTTGTCTTTCTTTTCATGTTTATATATGACCAAAAGAATTTACTTTTCTCTTTAAGTTTATCTTCAATAGAAATAATATGAGATTTAAATAGAAATTTGTTTTAAATATTAAACTCATGTTGACAGTTTAAGTAGTGTACCTTAAGAAGCTGGTTATCCAATGAACATCTGAATCTCTTATAAGCTTTATTCATTCTATTTTTAAGGTTACAAAGCCTTTTATTAAACCATATTGGGTTATTAGATATATGAGAGTATTTCTTTGGAACAAAACAAAACAGATAACTAATTCATTCAAAACAGAGCAGAATAACAAAAACATCTCCACCAATTCCAACTCAAAGAAAGCATTGACCCACGGGTACGATTCAAGACCAGCTTGAATAGCACCTAAATCGGCACGAGAAAAATCAAATGAGAATTGATCAGCCGACGATATTTTTTGGTAAGCAAAATCATAAAACTCAAGCATAACAGGCACATGGTGTGGAGAACTGGTTACAATTTCACTAGGAGGTGATTCAATATATACAGCAAGCTTGTTATCAATATAAATTAAGTCTAAGATACGATTTAGTATCTTAATCTGAAGTTTATTATTAATCTGAACTAAATCATGTCGAGAAAAAATTTCAATTAAGAACGCATCTGTTTCAGACAACACATTGAAAGGGATTAAACAGAATTCGTCACATACTGACTTCCAGTGAATATTACATAAGTTTAAATCGCCAGTTATAACCACATGTTGAGATAGTTTTAAATTATCAAGAATAAATCGAACGTTTTCAATATGAATAGAATATAATTCAAAGGGACTCCTAGGCGGAATGTAGCTAACCGTTACAAAAAGAACAAAACTTTTATTAAAATTAACTTTAACGATTGATTGATCGACATCAAAAATGTTGGTTGAATTTAAGTTCAAATGAGGTAGTAAAATTTGAGAACAAGAAAGAGTGTTACGGATAGCGATTAATACTCCACCACCACGAGATAGTCCTGTAATATTCTGGCACCGATCCTCTCGGAAAATATTGTATGAAGCACTATGAAATAGTTCAGAATTTAAGTGATGTTCAGAAAGCCATGTTTCAGTAAACACTAATATGTCGTATTGAAAATTACGGATATAATAGTGATCACAGACAGACGGACAGACAGACGGACATGGCTAAATCGACTCGGGTGGTGATGCTCATCAAGAATATATATATATAGAAAACTGTACCTTCCACGCCTCCTTATGGGCATTATAAATGGAGTGACAAAATTAATATACAAAATAATATATATTAATATAAGACAAAATAATATATATTAATATATAAAAATAAAAATATTTCATGGTTTTATTTTTTTTTTAAAAATAATTTTTAAATTTAAAACTTTAAAATAATATAAAGTAAATTAAAATTATCTTCACAGCAGGTAATTTTATTACATATCATTATTTTTTTTTTTTTTTCTGTCACTTAGAAAACTTTTGGTCAATTGTTAATTTTTTTCTTCGCACTATACAAAAACAAAAAAAAAGACCATGTATCAACAACAACACAAACGTATTGAGATCAACAAAAAAAAACACCTACTTAACTATAGTGTAGTTGTTGCTTGGATAGCCAATCAGTGTTGCCAAGTTATCCTTTTTCAGGCTTGATTTGGCATTTTAGATTTACCCTGAAAAATCGAGTTTAGCGTTTAGCCATTTTTACAGTTTTTTGATGATAAAAGATAAATTATCTCCACTTTCTATCAATTTCTTTCATATTTAAGTCCCTTTTGGTTTTTTTTCTGAATTTCTGAATTTTTTATTTTCTGAATTTTTTTCGAATATTGTTTTATAGATTTTATTTTCTTGGTGTCCTTAGAATTCCTGTGCATTTTCACTAAGGAAATATCTAAAGTTAGCAAAGCAGTGCGTTTTCGTCTTTATTGAATTTAAAAATCGAACAAACCTTTTGCGTCGATCTTGTCAATATTCCCTCCAATGAATGTTTGTGTTATTGTGAATGCAGCTGTAAATTACAATTTAAAGTACACATAAACTAATATTGATTAGATAGATGAGTAAACAAAATTGTTTGCAATATCATGGTGTTTAAATAATACAAATATTTAAAAAAAAAACTACTTGGAACTGAGAAGGATCCAAGTACAAGTTCAAGAAAAAGGTTAAAGTGTTGCACTTTTTTATGAAGTTTAATTTTTATTTTAACCAAATTACTTTCAGAAAATATATGCAGAAAATTCGAACAGGCTGGCTAACTGACAATCGTTTGAAATTAAATCTAAATTAAAGCCAAAACTTGATGGTCTTATTGCACACTCGAAATCAGCTAAGCATATTAAAGCCATAGCTCCCTTTTCCAGTGATACGGTGTCTCCTTTGCCTGTAATAAAGTCAGCAGCCAACAATAATTTAAAACATAATAAAAACATTTTGCTTGAATTAGATATCGCATTGTCTTCATAAAGTTTAATCATAGATGAGTCAACAGATGTTAGCATCAAAAAGTATTAAGGGATTCTTATGCGATATTATAGTGAAAATAGTAGAGAAATCATAAATACATTTTTAAAATTAGTCGAGCTGGAAAATTGCATTTTAAAAACATTAGGGGAATTCGGTCTTCAAATTAGTAACTGTAAAGGACTTGATTCAACTGGCCATTTCTCCTGCTTCAAAAAGTCTTCCTACTGAAATCTAATTTTTAGTTTCTGAAACCTTCAATTGGTTTTCAAAATTGGCTTCTAGGCAAAGTTCTTATTCAAAACTATTTTTGGCAATAAACGATGGACACAAGCCATTAAAAATCGTAAAAGCTTGTGACACAGGATGGTTATTCTTCGAAACAGTAGTTAATTGCTGATAGATATGCTTGGGGCGAGCTAATTCAGCTCTGGCACTGCGGCATCTTGTGATGCCTATTGTGCCATACCTTTTCTTTTCTTAAAGCAGTTTGTTTGCTTTAGTTTTTTTCAGAAAACATAATATATTTTCGAGGTTGAGGATCGCAAGGTGTCCTTGAGAGACTATTTCGCTATAATTGCTGATCATTGGCTTGAGTTAAAAACTCATTTTGAGATCGCATGCTTAAACGAGTCATGCCATAAAGCAAATATTTTGTCAAAATTGTATGTAGATACAAATCTAGCATACCTTCAATTCCTGAAGCCAGTTTTAAATTAAGTTAAAAAAATAAATAAAATGTTTGAAAGCAATACGGCTGATCCAACAAAACTTTTTGCTGAAGTGAATACTTTGCTTTTTTATTTATACAATACTAGCAAATACCCGCTACTTCGCCGGCGATAAAAATATTAAATATCATTAAAACTTCAAATCTTACAATTTAACAGCCGTATTCACACAGTGTTTTCTAAGCATTGAAATAATTGTCATTTTATTTTTTTTTTTTTGTAAATATTTTGAAACCTTTGACAAATTTTCTTTTTTTGGAGATTTTTTATATATTTTGAATTTTATTGACATAATTTCCAAATGTTTGCAATATTTTGAATAATTTTAATTATTTTTACCAATATTTGTGCTCAAATGAGAGCAAATAATTTTAAAACTGCTTTATGAGAGGTTTATAGCATGGTTGAATAAATAATTTGTCTCGTGGTTGATCGTACTCTCTTCTCAGTACCCATAATTGTCAAAATCAATGAAAAACTACAACAACAACTTCATCGGCTTTGCATGTTATCAATTTCCGCATTCAGATTTTGTATGAGTTGTCAACTTCGATTTGACATTTATTGGAACTCGCTCTCACCCATGCGACAACCTTATTTATTCAACCATGGCTTATAGCACGTTTCACCCATTTTTAAAAATCATCTAATTTATAAACAAACATTTTCAAACACTTTTTGACATTTTGTTTGTTTATGACATGGTAGAATAACCTCATAGCCAAAATTGTCTATCAAAAGTAATTTGAAAATGAAAAAAACACAAAAAAATGAAAAAAAAATTATCGCTTTCAGATTTTCTGTGGGCAGTCAATTTCATTTTGACAGTTGCGGCAGTCTGCCTCTCTGATATGCTACTACCTTGTTTTCATTGTACCATGGTTTTTGATACATTTTGAAATAATTTGATATATTTTTGACAATATTTGTTGTGCTCAGATGAGAACAAAAAAAATTTTTAAATGCTTTTCGAGGGTTTATTGAAAGTTTCAATAATATTTAAAATGTTCTCATTTATCAAGCATTTAAAAGAGCTTTTTAACGCTTTTGAACGTTTATGAACAATGTTTTTCAATTCTTTCGATTTTTTTCTTATAAAGGTGAAGGTGATGAACTTCTTCATAATTTTATATGAATACAGCCGTTAGAATTTTGGTAAAATAGTTTATTTGTGTTGGAGCGACTAAGTAGTTCCATCCGAATAATGTAACCAGCTAACTAAAGTAATTAAAAAAAAAATACATACACTATACATGTTGCTGTCTTTTTTTTTCTTTTTTGTGGACCTTCCCACCGGGAAAAAAGAAGCAATTGTCTATGAAAAAAGAATCAATTCTCTTCTCCATATACATAGATTCCAGAATTGATTATTTTCAAAAAATCGATTCTTTTATTGACTTTTTAAATGGATTCTTTTTAATAAAAATTATTAGTTTTCGGAAATAAGAAAACAAATCGAAACAGACTGATGTTTTTCTTGCTCATACCAAAATTTGTTTTAGAATCAATTCGTTGTTCACTTACCAAAAAAGAATGCAAGGAATCTAAAAACATTTTTCTCTTTGAATTTTAGTTAATTATTTAAATAATGGTTATTAAATTTATATAGCCTATGTCCGAACTGGGCACCATAGCTATCCTAGAGAAAAACTATTTTTGAAATAGCGCCTGCCATTCTCAAGCTTTTCGCAGCCGAACATACGTGAGTACCTTTTTATATAATAGTATAGATAGATGATTGCATATAACTGCGAAGAATCTGATCCTTTAAGTTCAAATATTGAGCATTTTTTAATTTCAGTTCCACATTTTTCTTATAATTTTGAGTAATTTTTAAAATCGAAAATTAACCATACTATCGATACTGATGCAGAAATAGAAATACGGGAAACATATCGGAATTTCCTTAATTTTCTAATCAAACAGCTGCGTCAACGTTTACCAAAGAATATAGAAACAATAAAAAATATAGATTTCTTTTGAGTTGAAAACTCCTTAAAAAGAATAAAATCAAATATTTGTATTCATATAGATAAAAAAAAATGTAACTATACTGTTGATGAAATTGTAAAAATTGAATTACAATGGCAAAAACTTTTCCACATTTAAATTCAACACTTGAATTTTGGATAGAGGTTCGTGAATTTAAAAATGCTTGTAACAATGATCCTTTTACTGACTTAGTAAATTTAGTATTTTCTTTTCTTGTCTTGCCATTTAGCAACTCTGAAATTGGACGAATTTTCAGTGCAATGAACGTCGTTAAAACTAAGCAAAGAAATAAAATAAAATAAATTTTCTGAATACACTATTAATGACAAGATGTTCACTCAAAAAACTTAAGCAATGTTGTCATGTCAAAGTTTATAAAAAAAATTATAAAAAAATCTGACGATGAGAATGATTTCGAGAATATAATAGCTGCGTTCGATTCGCCAGCCTATACGCAATTCATGTCACTTATTTCAAAATTTGTATGGGAAAACAACAACAAAGTCGACAGCTAGTTGAGTTTAGAGTTGGTCAATTATCAGTTGAGTTGAGTAAAGTTGCGTTGCCAAGTTCTTATATTTTAGTTGGTTTGTGTACGTAATAAGGTAAATGTAATAGATTCTGTCAAAATGTGATGTGAGTACAAAAACAAAATTAATTTATTGGGAGACTTTTTGTGGTCTGTAAAAACAAAAGTGTTGCCAACTATGCAGTAAGTAACAGCTAAGAGAGTAGCCGTTTTTTTCGTAGTTGAGTTGAGCACTGGCAAATCGAACGCAGCTAATGTTAGACATCTAAGAATTAAGTCATATTACCCAAGCTGAAATCGATAGTAGGTCTATTCCAATCAACAATAATAAATTCGTTATTTTCGATGACAGGTCAAAACTAAATATTATTGGAGCACACTTCGAAACGGTACATCAAATAGAAACCCAGACAGGTATTCACGAAAATATGGTTGAAAACGAAGTATCAAGATTTAAAAATTCCATCGATTCTTCAGAACGTCTTGTAACATTCTCAGATAACTTTAAATCCGACGAGTTGGAACATAACCAAACTTTAAACTATTTCACTACACTGAACGATTTAACAATCATCTTCAAGAAGTTAAACAATAAGTATTCAAAAGGATTAGATAACATCCCTAATGTAGCTTTGAAACACATTCCTATCGAAATTGTACGAAAATACTGCATAATTTTCAATAATTTGCTTAATAATTGTTATTTCCCCAGCAGCTGGAAAGTTGCAAAAGTATACCCTATAATAAAAAAGAAGAAAGACCCTTCGGACCTGACAAACTATAGACCAATAAGTCTTTTACCTAATATTGGTAAGGTATTCGAAGTTGTTATCAGCAAATCGATTTTATTTACATGCGATCAAAATAGCATAATTCCTCAAAACCAATTCGGCTTCAAGAAAAAGCACACGACAGTGCACGCCATAAATAAATTAACATCAGATATCTGCTGGCATCTGAATGGCAAAATATATACTGCGGCTTGTCTAGTGGACATCGAAAAAGCCTTTGATACGGTTTGGTTAGACGCACTTATATATAAAATCATAAGATACGGCTTCCCCCATCACCTCATAAAAATGATAATATCTCTAACAAAAGAGAAAAAATTCGTAGTAACGAATGGTAAGATAACAACAAATAGAATATTTGACGTACCGAATGGCCTTCCACAAGGCACAGTCACTGCCCCAATTCTATTTAACATATATATTTCTGCGATACTAAGTGAAATCGACTCATCATTAGCCTTTGCTGATGACGTGGTATTGTACACACATGGTCCAAAAATTGACGAAATTGAAAGATCCTTACAACTTAAATTTAATGACTTTCAAGCATTCTGCAAGACATGGAAACTAAAAATTAGCTTCCCAAAATGCGAAGTTATATTATTTCGTCCACCTTTGAGGCGTGGAAACCACGACCTCCGAAAAAATTGGAAAAACCTAGCAATTACAGATGAGAATGGTCTTAAAATTGTAAACAAGACATGTGTTAGATACTTAGGTGTCTATTTGGACAAATTTTTGTACTACAATGAGCACATTAAGGTTACACTCGAAAAAGCAAGGGCAGCATTTATGGCACTTAAAAAGCTGTTTTACTCGCGACACCTGCAAAGTGATGTAAAGGTAGTTTGTTACCAAGCGTTTGTTCGACCAATTCTGACCTATGCATGCCCAATTTGGTGGAATATTAGCCCCTCATATATGGAGAAGATACGGGTATTTGAGAGGAAATGTTTAAGAGCTTGTCTATTTATGTATAGAAGTCGACATTCAAATTATAGACGTTTTATCTCTAATAAGAAACTTTTAGAAGCTTCGAAACTGCCCAGAATAGATAATTACATGCTAGATCTAACGAGAAATCATTTTGAACGCGCAACATTTAACGAGAACTCATTAATTTCGGGAGCGTTATATCCTAATCCAGGGTATTTTGAAAACGCAATAGTGAGAGGATTCATACCACCTGAGGCCTTCCTATATGTAGATACACTGGGTTATCTATCCGACTCAAGAAATATACCTGTTATTTACCATGTAGCCAGAAGAGCCACTGATAAAAGAATTCTGCATTCGTTAATGTGTGTAGATAATCGTAACCAAAATTGGAGATATGACAGCGACATACCTGAACGCGATATTTGCAACAATGACCGAGCAAATGCTAAAAAATACTGGTGGCTGGCCTAGATCAGAAACAGTCCCCATGGATGGCTAGTGTTCTTGCGATCGGCGTGACCGCAACTCAAACCGGTGGCACAGAACCTTAGCCATCCATACTTTTTATTTACTTACCTTAGTTCTTAAGTAGTTTATTCAGTTTTATCTTAAGAAAATCCATATCGAATAAAAGTTTTTCTCACCCTTTTTTCTTTTAAAATAAATCCACATATTGAGGAAAAGTATCACCAATGAAAAATAAATATTGATTAAATTAAAAGCAATGTAAATATGTAAATATAAAGATTGTATTGAGTACCCATAAGGTCATTTACTTCAATATTACTAGTTCTAGTGTATAGTATTCATTGTGCTATTATTAAATATGTATATATTATTGTTAAATTGGGGACAAATAAATGAATTAAAAAAAAAAAAAAAAAAAAAAAAAAAAAAAATTTTTAAATGCTTTTCGAGGGTTTATTGAAAGTTTCAATAATATTTAAAATGTTCTCATTTATCAAGCATTTAAAAGAGCTTTTTAACGCTTTTGAACGTTTATGAACAATGGTTTTCAATTCTTTCGATTTTTTTCTTATAAAGGTGAAGGTGATGAACTTCTTCATAATTTTATATGAATACAGCCGTTAGAATTTTGGTAAAATAGTTTATTTGTGTTGGAGCGACTAAGTAGTTCCATCCGAATAATGTTACCAGCTAACTAAAGTAATTAAAAAAAAAATACATACACTATACATGTTGCTGTCTTTTTTTTCTTTTTTGTGGACCTTCCCACCGGGAAAAAATAAGCAATTGTGTATGAAAAAAGAATCAAT
This sequence comes from Pherbina coryleti, assembly GCA_943735915.1. Taxonomy (NCBI): domain Eukaryota; kingdom Metazoa; phylum Arthropoda; class Insecta; order Diptera; family Sciomyzidae; genus Pherbina; species Pherbina coryleti. Next base: position 21,174,867 of record OX030949.1, on the reverse strand, counting down.
TCTCTTCTCCATATACATAGATTCCAGAATTGATTATTTTCAAAAAATCGATTCTTTTATTCACTTTTTAAATGGATTCTTTTTAATAAAAATTATTAGTTTTCGGAAATAAGAAAACAAATCGAAACAGACTGATGTTTTTCTTGCTCATACCAAAATTTGTTTTAGAATCAATTCGTTGTTCACTTACCAAAAAAGAATGCAAGGAATCTAAAAACATTTTTCTCTTTGAATTTTAGTTAATTATTTAAATAATGGTTATTAAATTTATATAGCCTATGTCCGAACTGGGCACCATAGCTATCCTAGAGAAAAACTATTTTTGAAATAGCGCCTGCCATTCTCAAGCTTTTCGCAGCCGAACATACGTGAGTACCTTTTTATATAATAGTATAGATAGATGATTGCATATAACTGCGAAGAATCTGATCCTTTAAGTTCAAATATTGAGCATTTTTTAATTTCACTTCCGCATTTTTCTTATAATTTTGAGGAATTTTTAAAATCGAAAATTAACCATACTATCGATACTAATGCAGAAATGGAAATACGCGAAACATATCGGAATTTGCTTAATTTTCTTATCAAACAGCTGCGTCAACGTTTACCAAAGAATATAGAAACAATAAAAAATATAGATTTCTTCTGAGTTGAAAACTCCTTAAAAAGAATAAAATTAAATATTTTTATTCATATAGATAAAGAAAAATGTAACTATACTGTTGATGATATTGTAAAAATTGAACTACAATGGCAAAAACTTTTCCACATTTAAATTCAACACTTGAATTTTGGATAGAGGTTCGTGAATTTAAAAATGCTTGTAACAATGATCCTTTTACTGACTTAGTAAATTTAGTATTTTCTTTTCTTGTCTTGCCATTTAGCAACTCTGAAATTGGACGAATTTTCAGTGCAATGAACGTCGTTAAAACTAAGCAAAGAAATAAAATAAAATAAATTTTCTGAATACACTATTAATGACAAGATGTTCACTCAAAAAACTTAAGCAATGTTTTTAAGCATTTTATAAGCAAAAAATTATAAAAAAGTCTGACGATGAGAATGATTTCGAGGATATAATGTTAGACCTCTAAGAGTTAAGTTATATTAGCTGCGTTCGATTTGCCAGTGTATACTCAATTCATGTCGCTTATTTAAAAATTTGCATGTGAAAACAACAACAAAGTCTACAGCTAGTTGAGTATAGAGTAGGTCAATTATCAGTTGAGTTGAGTAAAGTTGCGTTGCCAAGTTCTTATTTTTTAGTTGGTTTGTGTACGGAATAAGTAAAATGTAATAGATTCTGTCAAAATGTGATGAAAGTACAAAAACAAAATTAATTTCCTTTAAGGGGAAATACCTTATAATTTCGGAGAAATTGCGAATGTTTTTTCGAATTTTTCTTTACAACAAATTTCAAGTCATTTATATTGGTTTGAAATTGCATAGTAACCCAAAGACACAGCGTGACGTGAATTGGGTTAAAAAAAAAAAAAAAATTATAAACTGCTTGTAGTGACGATATTCCCACAAATCCTTAGCATGGCTACAGCATTATTGAAATCTTCGAAGTTTTTACTGCACTATCAGAATTTTTCATTTGTTCTGTATGCAAGCACAAAATAAGTTTTGGTGGGTCAGGATCGAGAGGCCTGGGTTTCAAAATTTCAGCTAACTTTGCTGCTGGAATATTTAGTGAAGGCTTCACCTCTATTCTGAAGCTTTTGAACGAACTGGGTACAATTATTGGCACCTATTGCAAAGATACTCTGCAGAACCACCATTTACTAAAAATATAGGAAAATAAAAAAATTATCCAATTATGTTATCAACTTGAAAAAAATTATTAAACAAAACTAATTTCACCCTGTCTAGGAGTATCTCCCCCCTTAAGCAGTTTCTTCGTTTTCAATTTAATTTATTGACAGACTTCTTGTGGTCTGTCAAAACAAAAGCGTTGCCAACTATTCAGTAAGTAACAGCTAAGTGAGAAGCCGTTTTTTTCGTAATTGAGTTGAGTACTGGCGAATCGAACGCAGCTACTATTGCACTGAAAATACATTAACTCAAGGTTTATTTTTAATATTATCTTTATTTATGTTTATGTACATATAAATAAGTAAATTTTAATAAAAACATTAAAAATTAATCATTTTTATTGGACTTTTTTTAGCTTTTTGCCTTTATTTTTTTAGTCTTTTATTTTACCCTTTTTTTTTGCACATTTTGTAAACTGTTTTTGGTTGGCAACACTGTAGCCAATACACAATTCTTTAAATAGATTATTGTGATCTGCTGCAACTTATCTTTAGTTATTACTTATTATTGAATCAGCGACATTTTACAACGAAGGTTTATCGCTTAGTGGTTAGAACATAGAAATATCAGTCGACGGGATACGAATTCAATTCCAACGACGAACAAAAAATTATTTTTTAATTTAACATTTTCTCTTTGTAATAGACACCAGCAAAAAGCAATATCAATTCCAAGAAAAAATGTGTCGGAAAAAACTGCCGTTTTTGAGATATCACTCCTACAAATTACAAAACGAGACGTAAAAAGTTTCGCTTCAAAAATGAAAAAATTTGATCTCATCGATTTTAATGTAGTTGGCGTCAGTTAGAAGAGAAACCTTTACAACCTTTTAAAGTTTTCTTTGCACAATATTTATATCTATGGCAATAACCCAAAACCACTCAACTCAAAAAAATAATTTTGAAAAATTCAAAAATAAGCTTCAACTTGTTTCTTAAAAAAAGGATTCGTCTGAAAGCAATAAGAGTTTTTATCATTATCAATTAAAGTATAACCTTTCAACAACATCAGAGTAACTAAAACATAATTTCATATTTTTTATTTTGTTTTTTCTGTTTTTATCAAATTAGCTGAATATTTTTAACTGCAGTTAATATACTTTCCAATTTGAAAAAACTGCTTGAGTTGTAATAAAATTATTATCATAAAAACTTATTAATTTTTTCCGAAAAAAAATTTATATAACATTTTAACAATTTGAGGGTCATTTGAAATAACTGCAAAAATTCCAGTGGTTTATGATAGCCATTGGTCTATAGAACATGTCGCCCAAGGGATTTTTTTGGCAAGCTCAAATAACTGCTTATTCAAGGTCACATTTTATACTATAGGGCCGTAGTTTGTTTTGGTTTAAGCCCTTTAAAAATATTCTTGCAAATTTAATATCCTTTAAAATTGGGAAACATTATCCCCCCCCCCCCTAATATGCACACAGGGGGGTCAAAAGCTCCCTAAAATTAAAAAAAGTGTTATATCTCGGAAACTCTGGGCGATATCACTTTTATTACTTCTACTAACAAAATTTCCATTATATTATCTATAACTTTGCACAACATCATAATACAAAAAAAACGGCCCTTCTGAATAAAATCGCCATAGAAGGTAATTTTTTACCTTAAATATTATAAAATATATTCAGAAATCGGTAGAAAAATTTTATTTTTGAAGTAATAGTTTATTTATTATAAATCTAATACTAAGTCAAATACACATACATACAAAATACATAAGTTCAAATTCAAATTTAAATTAGTAAAAATGTAAATACCAGATTTTCATATTGAGACTAATTGTTGAGCTTGAAGCCAAGTATATTAATGAAGAAAATAACTAACCACAACAACAACTCTGTATAGAGCAAATCACACTGCAGACTTGACAGCTGTTTCTGAGGTGTAATTTTTACCCTACGATAATTATGTGAGAAAACGCTAGAGAAACAAATCGACACGCACCATTTGTTTGTCGATTACAAAGTCACCTTCAACAGTCCAATGAGAAATCACCTATACTCTACCATGTTTGAATTTGGTATTCCTGCAAAGCTCATACGTCTTTGCAGAATGACATTCAGCAATATCATCAGCACAGTTGAAATGAGGAAGGACCTCTCAATTGAGGTTTCAGACAAGGTGATTCCTTATCGTACAAATCTTTTAACCTAGTGCTGGAGAAGATCATCCGAGTTACTTATCTAAGATGTTGTGACACGATATTTTGCAAGGTTATTTTTATAGGCAGTGCAGCATTCTCCAGATTACCGAAAGAGTTGAGTCTAATGGGTCTTGCAATGAATGCAGATAAGATAAGAAAACAAACAGCCCCAGGTCTTGGAAACTACTTCACTGTTAACCAAGTAGGAATTCGTCTACCTGGGATCCAGCGTATATAAACTGAATACCACTTTCCTTCTTGTAACAAAAAACGCATTTTTGCAAAAAATTCATGTCACTCATACGCCATGTAGTACTTCAAATCTTTTAGGGCATATATAGTGAAAATCGTTCAAATTCTACCTATAATTAATTACACCAAATAACTGAATTCAATACCGTGAAATCATGATATTCTGTTCACGTAATTAACGTTACAAACTACATAAATGCGTTAACATATTAAATTACCAACTCCCACAACGTAACCAGAAGTGTAAGCACACTTCAACAACCTAGATATTATTGTGTAAATATGAGTAAATAACTTATAGGCATCATTTTGCTGCTTTTTAGACACTTCCACTTGATTCAAGTAAAATTTTGAAACTATAATTAATTTAAAAGTTTTAATTAAGTAATGTCCACGTTTGTCCCTACCCACCTTATAAATTATCAAGCAAACAAATGCAAATATATGCTCACACACACACACACACACACACACACATACAACCTATCATAATCATGCAAATTCTGTAATGAACTCAATTTCCATGCAAATGTTATGTCATCGATCCAGACAGCCAACTATGATGAGCCGAAATAAAAATAAAAAAAAACCTTTGTTAGTGAAACAAAGAAAATGAATAAGTAACAAAGCCAGCAACACACACACAAAACTACAAACATACAATAGGAGACCATCCAACTGTGACGATGGCAGCTATGGTAACCACCAAATTCACCACCACTAACACACGCAAGAATCACATAGCAATACAAACAACAAAATGACGACAAACAGACTGTCAGATGAATAGCACAACAAAAGAAATACTATACCCAGCAGCGTAGCTGGAATATTAATGATATATCAAAAGAATTGAACTACTAAAAATACTAAAAACAAGACAGTAGAAAACAAGACAAAGACACATCAAGCGAAATCCAAGCCGACCGCCCGTTGTTTCGTATTGCTTGCTTTACAAACGATTTGTATACGACGAAAGGCACCCCCTAAAGCTGGGCGACTGAAGCACATCAACGACAATGACAAAACAGAAGACAATGGTTGTAATAGCCCCACACTCACATATATATATATATATAAAAACACCTCAGTACAAAAAAAAAGAAAATTTAACCATTCGCCACTATGTTTCAAATACGCAGTATATCCAGAATGTCCATAACGTCCATCGACCTTCTTTGTAGAAAATAATTACAAAGAATTTCGTAGAAAAATCAATAAAACCACTCTGGGTGGGTGTCTTATAACCTAAGAAAAATAGTAATAATAAGCAAACGAAAATGTGTCTGGCAGTGCCAAGGCAGAAATTAAAGTAAGATAGAAGACGAAAGAACACAAAGCGAAGACTACAAAGGATCATCAATACATAAACGAAATGCTAAGGACTATATTTTAATATAAGGGAAAGAACTTCTTCACATCAATACCACTGAAATGCGTTTTTATTGACGATGGGCTTAACTCTGTATGTGTGTGTGTATGTGTGTGTGTTTGTATGCATTTTTGTCTATGTGTGTGTGTTTGTAAAATAAGACACACCTAAGTTGGACAGCGTTAGTTGGACGGTTATTAAGAGTAGGCAGTAAAAATATCGCCATGGAAAACTTTTTGCTTACATCATCAGGGCTGTAAAGGTTCTTGCCTTAATATTTGAAAATTAATTAAGTACATTTTATTGTGACTTCGTACAATTTCTTTAAAAGCATATGTATGAATCCTTTTTGGCTCAACAATCATATGTTCACTACGTGGTTTGTAGCTTTGATTCTTAAACTGCAGAAATCAGCAAAAAATAACTATTTGTCTTTGTGTTAAACAAACAAGCAGACATAAATTTAAACTTACATACATATGTTTTACCCAGATGCCAAATAGATTCCATAAAACTTTTAAAATAAAATGTCAAAAGTTTATCAATAAATAAACCTGATTCCTCGAAGTGCTATTGATGTTACATATTGCCTACACGTTGATTATTTATTCCTTTCTTTGAATCCTTCAGGTATTTCTTTTAATTATATTTAAATCATTCATGGTTGTTTGAACTATAGACATAGTTTTGCCAGTTAGACATATATTTGGCTTTTGTGATAATGTTACTCGCCTATATTAAACTTAAAGATGAAACAAGCAATATTTCCCATATATTATTTTCGAGTCCACATCCAAGTGTTACGTAAAATATGGTCAGATGATATGGTAATGCGACGTTTAGTTCCAAAGCTATTCAATATCAAAAATTTGACTTGTGTGGTCGAAGCCATAACCCCTTTTCCTTTGTCCGTCCCAGTTCTCTTGTAGAAATACGTTCTCCATTCTGAGTTTCAATGTTATGTGACTTCTACTTCCAAAGCTAATCGATACCTAAATTTGAATTGTATCGTCAGTGCCACGCCCACTTGTCAAATGGTCACTCAATTTTGCCAGTCAAAGCACACAACTAAATAGTACGTTTTTACCGAGTTAAATTGATTTGTGATTTATAGTTCGAGAGTTATACCTTAAATTTTGGCTGCTGAAAAAGTGCCACACCCCTCGTCCAACGCCAATAAATTTTCACCAGTGGAACGGATCGTGAAAATTTCATTAGAATATCAAATTTCGATGCTGTGTGACCTATAATTCCAAAAATATTCGATATCGCATATTCGCAGAAGGAAGTATCTAATTTGGTCCAGTGGTTTCCAAGTTTTAAGCAACCGAACAAACCAAGATAGATAAGAATATAGATAGATATACATATATAAGGGAGGTTGAACCCCCAGCATATTTGTATAGCTCTCCCCCATTTGTAGGAATATTGCCAACAGTGACCATATGAACTAAAGTACTAAATTGTAGTCTGATAAGCCGTCTGAAATATAAAATTTTCATTAATTTGTGGGCGGTAAAAGAGTTGTGGCAAAAATGTTCACATACGAACCATGGTACGGCCAATAAAAACACAACAAAGAAAACCTCAAGCAAATCGGACGCTCCGTTATTGAGTTATGGAATTACAAACACAAATCACGACTTTTTTATATATGTATAGATATGGGAAAATCTTTAAAATGCCATATCTCCGGAACCAATGGGCCAATTACGTGTAAACTTTCCCAACGTACCCTGAAATTTTGGTTGAAAGACCCGTTTCCGCAGTAAGTGGTGACATAAAAATGTATTGTACACTACTTTTTATATAAATAGATTTTATAATGGGTGTTTTTTTTAGGGGTTTATTTTTCGAAAAGAGATAAAACTGGCATTTTGTGGTCAAATCTGGCAACTCTAATGTCATTTATGTTCAGTTTGGTTTGCCATTTCATCATGAACAGGTTGACAAAAGAACAACGCTTGCAAATGGGCCGAAAATGAGATTGATCTCGATGCTGATTTTCATCGCAAAATTTTGTTCAGTGATGAGGCTCATTTTTGGTTGAATGGCTACGTCAACAAGCAAAATTTCCGCATTTGGAGTGAAGAGAATTCACATGAGATCCTTGAGACGCCATTACATCCACAAAAACTGACTGTTTGGTGTGCTCTATGGGCTGGTGGAGTCATTGGGCCATACTTCTTTCGAAATAATGCTGGAGAGTCAGTTACCGTTAATGGAGACCGGTATAGAGCCATGATAACCGACTATTTTGTTCCCGAATTGGATGTCATGAATGTGGATGAGTTGTGGTTCCAACAAGACGGCGCTACATGCCACACAGCGCACGTCACAATCGATTTATTGAAGGAAACATTCGATGAGCGCATAATTTCGCGGAATGGACCTGTCAATTGGCCACCAAGATCGTGTGATTTGACACCATTGGATTATTTTCTTTGGGGATATATGAAGTCGCTCGTCTACGCCAACAAACCAGAAACGTTAGGGGACTTGGAGGCCAACATTCGTGGCGTTATTGCCGACATACGGCCCCATATGCTCGAAAAAGTGGTTGAAAATTGGACCTGTAGAATTGGCTTTATTCGAGCCAGCCGCGGCGGCCACATGCCCGAAATCATATTTAAACATTAATGGCATAAAATTATCCTTCCAATAAAGCCAAATTGATGGACATTAAAACGATTTTCTTGTGTTTTATTTCAATTCGAAGTTCTATACCTCTAAAAAAAACACCCTGTATTTACAATTATAAACTAATGCGCACATACTTTTCCAGCTATAAAAAATATAAGGTATTCTGCTATTCCTGGTTAGCTAATATGGATTAAATACTTTCATCAACTTAGCATAACCCATATTTTGTCGTAGCCGTGGTAGCATCACACATAAAAAAGAGACACAAAAATGGATCTTCAACCTTTGTAATGTGAGCTTAGCAACACTGCTAATAAAAGCTTTTTATCAGCTACTTGATAAGAGATGGCAGCACCGCTTCTACTGTTTGGCAGCACTTAGTCTGAGTCGAAAACAGCAACAGCATTTGTCTCATTTCCTCGTTCGTGTTTTCGTATAAAGACGAAGTATCGCATATTTTGCGAGAGTTCTACGTCATAGACACTGAATTATATTTATTTACATATGCTTACATATGTTTACATATTTAATTATTTTTAGCATTTTACTGTAGGGAATTTCATTAAAAAAGAAATAGATTCTGTCTATATTACAATTAACATTGTTGTTGCTTCATTAACTCATTTTTTCGATCATGCTTATAAGCAAGGCGTAATCAAAAAGAGCTTTTAAACATACAATGGAAAAGAAAGAAAAAGCTTTGTACTGCTTAATGCAGTGTTTATGAATAATTTTCTATGAAGTTTTTTAGATGGTATTTAATCTCAAATTTTAATAACTTTTTAAGGTAGGTTTAAAAAAATAAAGTATGCAATAGCTTGAATTAAGAATAACGCTTTGAATTAGCAAAAGAATTATTAAAATCGGTTCAGTAGTTCTTTAGTTTACCGTGCACGAAGATACGTGATAAGGCTTTTATATAATAGTATAGAAAAAAGAAGATAGCAGTATAGTGGACACACCCGTGAGTTTGGATGTGGTAGCATTACTTATTCTTTTCCCTATCCTTAGATTTGTTGCGAAATTTCTCCTCATCCTTATTCTTATTCTTGTATAAATCCTTATGATTGTCCTACTTCTTGCCCAAACACTTGTTTTAATCCATGTCGAAGTTCCTGAACTTATCCTTATTCAAATCTCTTTCCTAATCATTGTGCAACTTATTTTTCCAATTTTTGCCCTTAACTTTGTCCTTAGTTTGTCTAAATCCCTTTTATATTCCTTGTCCCAACTCTTTTCCTTATCCTTTTCTCCTATTGCTTTCTTATTGTTCGCGATGTGTCCAAATCTTTGTCACCTTTTTCATTTTTTTTTTTGTCGATTTTTTGGGCAATTTGCCGTCTTTTTCCCAATCATTGTTTGAATTTTGCCCTGACCCTCCTAGCACAAGCCCAATTCCATGCTCTAATCCTTGTCAAACTCCTTATCTTATTCCTGGTTGTTATTTTTGGTTAAATCCTTGCCCTCAACGTTTTCATAACCCCTGTTCTAATCCTTATTCAAATTGTCGTCCTAATACTTTTCATCATTTTAAATTTAATAATTTTTTTTTAATATTTCAATTTTTTTATAATTTTTAATTTTTTTACTTTTTTTAATTTTTTATTTTTTTTTTTTTTCTTTTATTTGTCTTTCTTTTTGCTTTTGCATTTGGTGCATTTAGGTTACTTTAAGCGATTCAATAACAGGCCTCATGACTCTCCATTAATATTTTTTTAATTTTTTTCATGTGAGCAAACATCTCATCTTTACTATCGTTCCATAAAATTGACTGTTACGCCAATAGTCACGGTGCCTAGTCACGGTTTTTTAAGCTTAGTGAAAGTTGTTATTTTTTCTTAACTTTTGCGCTCACTGCTTGGTTATAGTGATACAACTGCTTGATTGTATACACATCCAATTGCTCAATTCTGTAAAGAATAAGCATGGATTATTTTTCTGTAGAAAATATTGCTGCTTGTTCCCTTAACAAGCTATGCAGAAGCCAGAATATTCTGAACTTAACATGTTCAGCTATTCTGGCCCATGTGAGCAAATGTTTCATGCAAATGGTGCGGGTATCTCCAAATCGTGTTTAGACGATTTAATGTCCGTTCTGGTCTTCGCTGGTTCTGTGCTTCGTGCAGGGCCCTTTCCCCAGATGAGCTTTATTCTAAAATTAACCTTTTTGGAGAAAGTTTCAACTTGTTAAATAACAATTTTAGGGAAATTGTTAGATTTTTTAGCGAAGTTAGTGCGGCACTTAGTATCAGCGTCTACGATGAACGTTCTTCATCGGAAAACATCTCGCTTTCTTTGTCTCAGACAATCTCTTCCGGGTCGCAAACAAACATTCAGTCTGAAAATGACCAGAATATTTCTAAAAAGAAGAGGAAGAATAAAAATAAAAATAAAAACAATAAGCGTCGTATGACGTCCTCAAACACTCCTCAGGCTAAGCAACCCTCAGCTATGCCTTGAATAAATAATAAAACAAGTATTTCTTCACCTCTTTCTTATACTCCTCCATTGGCTAATAGTCCAAATGTGATTTCAACCGAGCCCAATAACCCAATAATTAATTTAAGGGCAGTGTCGAGGCGAAAACTCTTATTCCTTTCACGTCTTCAGCCCAACACAACAACTGAAAATGTATTGACGTTTGTCAAGCAAAATATATTATTTAGGCAAAATGCATTCTGTTCATGCAAAAAAATTGGTAACAATCCTTCCCACGCCTCCTTTATTCTAACGGTTGCACCTGAAGAGTTTGCATCTGTTCTTAACTCTAATATGTGGGCCAATAATATTCTCGTTTCTGAGTTTACGCCTAAAAATAAGTCTAGAAGGACGAATAAAATCGCCCATCAGACCAAAAAAAAAACTAAATAGATCATCCCTTTACTATCAAAATGTAAGGGGATTACGTTCTAAGACACGTGACATATTTTAGGCGTCTCAGAATTTCCCTGAGGATATTATCGCGTTAACAGAAATATGGCTGAACGGAAGCATTATTGACTTGGAATTGTTTGACAATAGTTTTCAAGTTTTTAGAAGGGACAGACGCACTGACAATATTTCTGCTGTTGGTGGTGGTGTCCTTCTAGCTGTAAGGAATTCCTTTGTCAGTTCCTTAATTGATATTCCCCGCTCTTCTTATATCGAACTTTTATGCGTTAAGGTGTTACATTGTAATTCCAATGTATATGTTCTTAATGCATATGTTCCCTCAAAGAGCAGTGCAGAAGTCTATGCAAGCCTTGCGGATTGCATAGAATATTTAATAAATCTTAATGACGTTAATGACGACATCTTACTGTTGGGCGATTTCAATCTGCCTGACTTAAAATGGCATTCTTCCGAAGATGATACATATTTTTGTGCATCAAATTCGAAGACTCGCCAAGAGCATATATTTGTTGACAATATATGTTCTGACTTACAAGTTAGTTGTATTTATAATAGTCTTGAGAGAATTCTAGACCTGGTCTTAACTACGGACAGTAACAATGTGATTGTAAAGAGGGCCTTCCATGCTCTGACTATTGTAGATGAATACCATCCACCATTGAGCATTTGGTATGAATCGGACAGAGAGAGCATAGTAAATTCGTGTTCAATCGATAAGGTTTATGAATTCAATTTTTAAAAAGGTGACTTTTTGAAGTTGAATCATTTACTTCATAGCAAACTAAATGTTATTTTAGAGTACTTAAATGAAAATAACCTTGATGATTCCATAAATTTTTTTTATACGGAGCTCTTTACAGTATTCTCTCAGTCCGTACCACATAGCCTCAAATTTGCGAAAAACTGTGCGTACCCTTGGTACACACAGGATTTAAAAACTCTTCGCAACAACAGGAATAGGGCATGGAAGAAATATGTCTGTAGTTTAGACTCAAATGACCTGGAAACCTTCAAACGTTTGTTTCTGGAATTTGAAAATAGCTCAGCTGCATTATGTAATGAATATTTACACAATACAAAGCTGAGAATACTGTATGATCCAAAGAAGTTTTGTGGATTCATAAATACAAAAAATAAATCCGATGGATTCGCTTCATCATTCAAAATTATTGATAGAATTACTGATGATCAAGTCATTATTTGTTGTTTATTTGCAAATCTTTTTAAAGAGTCATTTTGGTTGGATTCTTTTGATTCTGATGAGGGGTATTTTGAATACATGAATTCTACACCCAGAGTTTCTTTGGACTCTTTATCCTTTACCTCAGAGGATATTTTACAATATATTAGTTCGATCGATGAAGATTTTAGCGCTGATGGACCTGATGGAATTCCTGCCGCAGTGTTAACTCAATGCGGTACAATTTTGTATCAACCACTCTGTTTGTTATTTAATAAATCTATAAACGAAAGTTATTTTCCATTATTTTGGAAAAAATCATTTATTAGTCCTATTTATAAAAAAGGTTGCAGGAATGATGTTATTAATTACAGGCCCATTGCTAAACTGTCATCGATTACAAAACTTTTTGAGCGAATCGTGTATTATCGGGTAAAAATTCACTGCCGTGAAATCGTAACAACTCGTCAGCATGGTTTTGTTAATGGCAGTTCTACGGTATCTAATCTACTCGATTTTACAACCTTTTGCTTAAGGCCGGAGTAAGGTTTGTTTCGTCTAAAAAAGACCTTTTTTCATGAATTTTTTAGAAAAATCTATAACAGTAGGTTTATTTTACTTATTATTTTTGTATATCTATATACATAAAAATAAGTTGCATTGTGTATGAAATTGATGTTCTCTGTAATTCGTGAACCGATTTTTTTTCTGGAAATTTCCCATGAAAGGTGACGTCAACACGAAGGTTTTTTTGTACAAACGGTCTTTGTATATGTATTGGTTCATGAATTATAGGCATTTTAGTGAACTTTTACCAAATACAGGTGTGAAAAATTACAGATGCGCACATATGGTGTATATGGTTAAATATTTGCAAGGGAAATTGGAAATAACTGGAATATTGGAATAATTTGGCAAGTCTCACTTTAGTTCGCATTTGCGCGAAAAATATAGGCATTGTAAAAATTTTCCATACCCCTTTTTTCCATACCCCCTTTTACTGCCTACAAATCAATAAAAATGCTATATTTAAGACTTTTTTGGTCGTATTAGACTAAAATTTGGTAAATAAGTTCGTATGGTTACTGTCGGCAACTATACTAAAGCTGGGCGTGGTCTAGCTATATATACGCCCACTTTTTAGAAATCATTATTATTTCTGAGTTGTACATGTTTTGATAGTGGAACTTGATATGTAGACGTTATGGGCCCAAGAGGTAGTTATTATATATTTGAACGAACATTAGACAAGGGGGAATTTGGTCACACAGGCCAAAATATATTTATGATATCGAATTGCTTTGGAACTAATGGCATCATTTTATAAATCACCGTGATGAAACGCAACGCTAACGCGGCGCATCACTTTGATTTAAAATCTGCATTTTATTAATCACTACGTTATTGCGTTAGCTATGTTACGTTACCACGGTAAACTGTCAGCCAACAGCAGTTTAGGGTTGTCACATGTGAAATAAAACTAGCATCATTATTGCAAATCTTTGAAATATTTAAGATTCACCAAATTCTGACTAGTTGGCAACCATATCAGCTGTTCTTTTCAGCCATCATTAAATTGAAATTGCAATATAAACGCCAAACACTGTCGTACCATTTGCTACCTGCGGTAGTTTTTTTATTTCTTTTAGCAACATTTCGAACTCTTGGTTCGTTGTTGCTGTCTTTAACCTATATTCAAACGATATATGTAAACATTTAAGAATATATGAGTGAAACAAACAGTTATTACCCTTTCAATGCCAACTTATTCGTTCTAACGGCAGCTCAAGAGCAAGTGATGAAAGTGACAGTTCAAGTGAACGAATATCAAGTGCAGCGTTTTATAAAATGCTAACTTTGTACTGTTTTCACTACGCTATTGCGTAAGTCAACGCTGAAGATCACGGCATGAAGCGTTGCGTTTTATAAATTGCGAATTTCAACAACGCAGCGTAAAGTTATGTGCAGGGATTTATAAAATGATGCTATAAATGTCGTATGTAACTATGCAATAGACTCCTAAACTACTCATCCGATTAGCATGAAAATTTGTGCATAGAAGTTCTTTGGTACGGTGCGTGTTTGTGGGCTATCAATTTATATCCACCTTGAACACCAGAGGGCGCTGTAGTAAAAATTTACAAAACTGCCTGAAACTCACAAACCGCTTATGCGATTAGAATGAAAAGTGGTATACAGTGGTTTTTATGTAGGTTGAGTGTTTTGCTGCAGTCTTTTTTGACCTATCTTGAATACTAGAGGGCGCTGTAGTACAAACTTTTTGCAAAACCACCTAAAACTCCCAAACCGCTCATGCGATTAGAATAAAAATTGGTATATAGTAGTTCTTAGGTACGATGAGTTTCTTGACAGTATCTTCTTTGAACCACCTTGGACATCTTGGATGGTGCTGCAGTATAAATTTTTTTACAAAACCGCATATTTTTAGTTGTTACATATGCAAATATTTACAAAATATAAAATATTTCTTAAATTTAGTAAAATTAAAAAATTTCCGTTATTTTGACATCAAAAACCATGAACATATCTTGAAAACTATGAAAAATTTTACTGAAACGATATATTTAAAGCGACATCGTGCTCAAAAATGAGAAAAACACAATCAGAAATTTAATTTTGTGACTTTCGCTTCAAATATCTCCGCTGCTTTTTCATACACTTTGTTAATTTCTTTTTTGTCTTGAAGCTTCATCAAAGTACTATAAAAACCTTATTGCAAGTATACCGTTAGTTGAGTATATATATTTTAAATATTTTTTTCAAAAAAGGTCTGAAATTTTGGTGTTTTCCTCAAAATAAGGCTCAAAATTTGTTTTTGTTGTAAATATAATTTAAATTCAAATACACAAATTTTCAACTCTATTTAAAAGCTTTAACATTTATAGGCAAAAGTTATTTCAATTTTACGCAAAAATTAAAAACCATTTTTGTGATTAAAAAAACAAGGCCCTACCCCTTGATTTTTTCGAACAAAATTTTTTTTCCAATATTGTGTTTTTATATTTTTGAAAAAATAAACAAGCTAAAGATTTATTTCTTAGAAAAAATTATCTTAGTAGCTCTTACCAATCAAAAGTTATAGCCAATAATCTCTATATATACAAAAAGCAAAACGCTGTCTGTGTGATGGCTGGAAACTTCAAAATTACTGAGCCGATAGAGCTGAAATTTTTGCAGTACATTTTTTTCAAGTACGAGATGGCTTAAATTTCTGTTACACCCCCTTTTACCGCCCACAAATCAATGAAAATGCTATATTTCCTACGGTTTTCGTCGATTTGGCTACATTTTGATAATTTAGTTTGTATGATCACTGTCGGCAACTGTACTAAAACTGGGTAGTGTCCATCTACTAGAAAACTGGGATGGGCATTATGTAAGTGGGTGTAGCTCCGCCCATACAATTAAAATTTGTATTATCGAATAGCTTTGAAAGTAAAAGTAGCAGTACTTACACACAAACTCAAAATGGAGTTACTATTTAGTGATCTCCTGCTACTGGGAAACTGTAACGGGCAGTGAAAAATGACAGTGGTGTCAAACTATGAGTCTAAGAAAAGTTTTGAATAGACTTATAATGTTCCCATATAGTTGCAGGGTGCAGCAACGCGCGCTGGGAAAAAGCTAGTTTACATATAAATTTTTGTTAAAAAATAGAGAGAAATAACGGATTTATTGGCGATCTCCGCAGGTGCCTCGAAAAAAAGTCTCTGTGCGGTGACCAGCCTACAGCATCACTGGATCATCTGAAACCAAAAAATCAAAATGCTTTCTTTAGTTTATTACTTTATCTCTCCAGTGACGTAAGGTTTTTTTCAATAGTAAAATTTTTCAATTTTTGGCACCATTTCGAAGCCAAAATGACGATTTTTGACGAAAAAATCTACCTATTTGTTATTGTAGAATTGATAGTAATTAAAAAATTTAAAAAACTCGACTTCACTTGAGAGCTACTTACATGTAGAATATGTGTAAAAAATTTCAAAACAATCGGTTCAGTAGTTTTTTCTGTAGGGCTTAGCAAAGCATTTGATAAGTTACCACACAATTTCATTTTATTTCGTTTTCGTTATGAGGTCAAAGAACCATACTTTGTTGTTGGAAAATAAAATTTTTAGTTGCACTTCTACTCAGGAGTAATAATTCATGCAACAATATTGCATTTTTATTGCATAAACTGCTAGCGTCGAGACCTGACTATGTCATAATTTATTTATTATGTTTTTTTTTATTTTTGTCGTAAAACCACTAAAATAAGTTAGCTGGTGTTGAAATTAATTCATAGCATTTACAAGAGATGATGTAGGTAGAATATTTTTATATTGTTCTCTGTAACTAAATATACCCCAAATAAAACCAAATATACATAAATATAATTTCATATTTTTGAATTTTCAAATTTGAATAAAATTCGTTGAATTTTGTGTCAAATAAGTTGCTTTTGCGGGCAGTTTTACTTTATTTCTTTGTCATGAAAAAGTGCAGCCAAAATTCATTGTATATGAGTTAAAGTTTTTTGGAGACCATTTTTAAAGTGATGATTTCGACTTGAGAGACAAGGGACAACAGCAGAAAAAGTAGAAAGTTGAAGAAGTTAAGACACTGTTCAAAGAAGACCCATGTCAAATACTGTGGAAATTGAATTGACTGAATCGTTTGGAGTTGATTCGTATTAAGAACAGAAATAAGATTGAAATCCAGAAACATTAAAGGCGTTATTTCACCTGTGGAAAGGATCTTCCATCGAATTGTCATGGATAGTAAAAAGTGGGTCCATTGCGACAATCTCAAGTGCTAAAACTCGTAGGTTAAGCCCAGGGGCGGTTCCAGGAATATATTTCGGGGGGGGTTTCAAAAATATTTACGTTATATATATAAAGGGTAGTTAAATTTTAAAGGCCGATGTTGATTTTGAATAAAACACAAATTATTAAGGAAATTATTGTCGTTTCTTTTCATTATGATAATATTGGTATGGTTCAATTATGCATGGAACAAAATATCGGCTAAATGGCCGCCGCGACCTCGGCGGCACACCTCCATCCGATGGTCCAAATTTTCGATGACGCCGAGGCATAAGTGAGGTTCTATGCCGTTAATGTGCCGAATTGGCGGGGTGCAATAAGGCCAACGGCAATAAGGCTGAATTGGCTTTATTTCCTTTTCAAAGAAAAATAAGGCCGAAGTTGTGAACTTGGTTTTATTTCCATTGGAAAAGGAAATAAAGCCTAAAAAAAATTTAGCGAAATGGTAATAAGGCCGAAAAATAATTTTTGCAAACTAAGGATTATTTTTTATAATTATTTTTAATAAAAAGTACGCACCCTGTAGTCTGTTGTTTGAAAAGTTACTAGACTCAGCGTAGGTACTCAATTTGCAAGAGAACAGTTGCCATTGTCAACCTCAATGTGCTTGTTTTCGTATCAACGCGAAAAATTTACTAGTAGTAGTTCAATAGTGAATTTTAAGGAAGTTTTAATATTATAAGGAATGAGCGCCGCAGGCAAAAATTTTTATTAAAAATCGCGGCGATTTATTATAAACCTGCGGCGCTCATTCTTTATAATATTAAAGCTTCATTAAAAATTTTAGTAAAAATCGCGCATATTTTATAAATTTTCATTCATAACTTTTACGTTTATATTTTACATTTTTTTCTCGACCACTTACAAAAAGATGTATGTTCTTTAGCATTTACACGATCATATTTTTCGCTTTAAACGGATATATATTTTTATTATTAGAATAAGATATCCTAGTCTTCTCAATAAAAAAATATGTAAATTTTTCAGACTTTCACGATTTTTATCTCCTAAACCATTTGAGACCTACCTATTTTTTTTTTTTTTGCAACATTAGATTTAGAAGTTCCATACACATTTAAAAAACAAAAAACAAAAAAAAAGAAGCGTGTACATTTTTCAAACTTTCACGATTTTTATCTCCTAAACCATTTGAGACCGACCTTTTTTTGCAGCATGTGCATTTGGAGCTCCAAATGCACATTTAGAAAAAAAAGAAAAAAGGAGCATGGGCCCTAAATAACAACTATTCCAATACTTTATATCTTTAATTTTTCATTAAATAAAACTAAAAAACTTATTTGATGGCGTTTTAATATTGGTTCCTTTTAAAGGGAAACAAGGCCAAATTGGCTTAATTTCTTTTTCAAATGGAAATAAGGCCGAATTCGGCCTTATTGCCGTTGGCGTTATTGCACCCCGCCGCCGAATTATCTCATCCTTTAGCTTTTGAATTGTTGCTGGCTTATCGACGTACACCTTTTCTTTCAAATAACCCCAAAGAAACAAGTCCAACGGTGTCAAATCACATGATTGGTGGCCAAATGACATCGCCACCACGTGAGATAACACGGCCATTGAATTTGTCGCGCAAAAGAGCCATTGTTTCGTTAGCTGTGTAGCAAGTGACACCGTTCTGTTGAAACCACATATCGTCCACATCTATATCTTCCAATTCGGGCCATAAAAAGTTCGTTATCATCTCACGCTACCGAACACCATTCACAGTAACTGCCTGACCAGCCTCATTTTGGAAAAAAATACGGCCCGATGATGCCGTCAGCCCATATACCGCACCAAACAGTCACTCTTTGTGGGTGCATTGGTTGTTCGACAATCACTCTTGGATTATCATTCGCCCAAATGCGGTAATTCTGCTTATTGACGAATCCACTGAGGTGAAAATGTGCCTCAACACTGAAGATGATTTTTTTCGAAAATTGATCATCCACTGTTGCCATTCCTTGCCACCATTCTGACCGTGTAAATGCAAGTCTTTATGCATAATGTTCATCAACAACGAACGTGAGAGGTGCAATTGTTGGGCACGACGACGAGTTGAGGTGGACAGCTCTTCAGCTACACTATCGCGAACAGCAGCAATATTTTCTGCAGTACGAGCATGCACTGGTGTTTTCACATCTCCTACAGACCTGGTTTGTTCAAATTTTTGCACGATTTTTCCGATTGTACGCACATTTGGACGATTAAATTGACCGAAAAAATCACGAAGTGCTCGATATGCATTTTGATTTGAAAGCTTATTTTCATAATAAGCCTGAATAACTTTAACGGTTCAAATTGGGTTAGTCTGAAATTGAGAAATGTCAAATGAAATGCAGAAAAAAAGTTGACATTTAGGTGTGGTTTATATTCAACATCGGCCCTTAAAATTTAACCACCCTTTATATACATTAGAGCGGGATAATTTTTTTTTTCAAAAAATCGTAGGCTTGGTGAGAAACCGTTAGTCTAAAATCTATTTCGAGCCTCTGGTTTTTCAAAAGAAGGTTATAATTGTGTTTTGCTGCAATATGTGGAAAAATTGTTCCACTTATTGGAAAAAACTTTGCTACAAAAAAAATAGCCATCCACATTTCACTCCATATTCACTCCATATGATTGTGTGGTGCTCAGGATTATTTTTTGTGTTAAATACCACAAGCTGACGCTGCGGTGAAGATAATTATAATAATAAAAGTTATTTCTCTGTTTATTTGACTTGAATACAAATCTTAAAGGCCAACATAAAACCAACATCAAAATAAATTAAAACTACAAAAACCGGAATTTTTCTCCATTACTGTATAAAAAGGAATTTTACGTCAAACTACAAAAACCGGAATTTTTCTCCATTACTGTATAAAAAGGAATTTTAAGTCTACACTTCTGATACTATTGAAACTGTGGGATTTTAAATTAAGACTGTGCGGTGTTTGGATATATTTTATCCAAAAAATGCGGTATTTTTGTGATTTCAGGTTAAGATTGTATGTGTGACTGTTTACAGCTACAGGCGCAATATCGCAAAAACAAACAAAAACTGGAACAGAATTCAGTATTTTAGCAATACGTGTAGAAACAGCTACAAACGTTTACAGCATAGGGGTGTGAATGTTTAAAGTAAATTATAAAAAACCAATTTTTTTTTCTTTTTGGTACTCTTAGCCCACATAATAAACATCAGTACATCACATTTAAATACAGGTTCTTTTAGAATTTCGGGGGGGGTTTGAACCCCCAAAACCCCCCCCTGGATCCGCGCCTGGTTAAGCCCGGTTTACCATGAACACCAGCGAAGAAGGCAAAAATTTATGAATCCAAGCTCATGCTTTAATTGGGTTTACTTGAGGTTTTTTTCTGCGTGTACCAATGTATTTAATCGATAAAAGATTTCTTTTCATTACTAAGTATTCCAACCATATAATGTCTATGATCACAGAAAGTTGGCTAATTAAATCTAATACAAGCCCACAAAGCCAGAATCGTTGGAGGTCGTGCACCTTGGCGCATAAAATGAGCAGAAATGTAATTAAAAGTTACTCATACGCCATGGTGCTGATATTTATAGCATGGTATATATTTAGTTTATGGCACTTATTACATGAAGATTTTTTTCCATCATATTAATTGGATGTAGCTCTAACACAAATACGTACGTGCGCGAACACATACACTCACACTCACACACACACACACACACGCCAATAACCCAGCACACTTCATATGCAAATCTTCTTAATGAGTCATCAAATTCTATTTGACACTTTTTTCTTTGCTTTTTCTTAATTCTCTCTGCAACACTTTCCGATATACACACACACACACACACACACATACACACACTGT
Source organism: Pherbina coryleti (assembly GCA_943735915.1). NCBI lineage: Eukaryota > Metazoa > Arthropoda > Insecta > Diptera > Sciomyzidae > Pherbina > Pherbina coryleti. Next base: position 21,153,881 of record OX030949.1, on the reverse strand, counting down.
CTTTTGAAGTGTACGCGCTCATATGACAGAGATTTTAATACGTTTTTGAGGCATCTTCAACGCTACAAGCCATTACATTTACTTTGTGCTGCCAGAGATGCAGGCATCTAATTAACACTTCGCTCGCTTCTCAGCACAACATTGAAGTGGAATAATGCAGTTGTTGAGTGACTGACGTTCGCTTGCCAATAATGCAGTAAAGCTTTGAAGAGCTGCATAAAAAGGGGAAATCCTTTTTGTTGTTGTTGTCTTTGCAAACAACAAAATTCATTGTAGTTGTTCTTTTTAAGAAATAAGCTGCACGAATTGCTATTTCTTAAGACTGACCTTGTTGTTTATAAGAACTTGCTAGCTCACCCATTTACTTTGCTCAGAATAAGAATTTTCAAGTTGCTTCTGAACCAAGTGATTCGATAGTTGTGTTGTGTTTTGAAATAGTTACTTTTCAAATTCATTAAAAAAAGTCAATCCTTATTTATGACATGTTCATTAAACAAATATTTGAACCCATTTTAAAATCATCTCAAGAAATTAATATAAATAAAAATTAATAAAAATATTTCAGTTCACTTTCTACAACAAATTAAAGGAAAATTTTCTTATCGAGGCATCATTTGATGAAAATTGGAAAAAAATACAAACTCGAACTTATTAGAATATACAATATAATACCATGTTGGCTGTACCATTAGTCTCAGGTCTGACACTTAGATGACATCACCGGTCTTAGATGGCATCTTTCAATCGATGACTATCAAAATTTGAGCCAGTTTCATGCAATATTTTCCGAGCGACAATCATTTGAAGTAAACAAATTTTGTTCTTTTTGTAACAATGGAAAATACTGAATTTGAAACTAAAATTTTGTTCGAATTTTCATTTAAAAACGAACACATTGAAAATTTTTTTATAATATAATGCACCATGCTGCTATAAAATGCTATTCCATCCAACATTTTCGGGTTGGAACATGCAACATTGGCTCACGGGGAATAGATTTATATTAAATGAAAAAGTTGAATTGGTAAAGGATACATATTTGGAGAGTTGGACAAACCGTACTATACAGAAGGTTTCAAATTGGTTAAAGATCACTGGAATATGTGTACAATAGACCGTACCACCTCCTATGCAAAAAAAAAAAAAGTGCACCGTATACCAGCGAATATACGCATTTGTGGCTGTGGAAAGCGAATCAGCGAAAATAAAAAGTAAAAGTGAAAAAATAAAATAATAATACATGGTTTATATAATAATCACAACAAAAATTGTGTTGATACCTTTTTTAGCATTGGCGTTACAGATTTTTTATTCTTTTACGAGCTTTAAAATTCCTCAAATTTAAGGCCTTGCAAGGACTTGTAGGAATATTTTTTTTTTATTTTGGAGAAAAATAATTGGTTTCCAGACAAAAACATCGATATGTCATTCAATATGATCAGACCTTTAATACAGAAGATATGATGAAATGAATAAAGGGAGCCCTACGTTCGGCAAAAAATTTTCACAAATTTTTTAAAAATAGTTCTGCTGGAAATATCGATATACTTCTTGATCAAAAGATTAATGATATTTTAAGAGCTTTATTTTTTTATATTAGGGTGGCACACTAGGATGGTAGGAACTGAGATCTGGAGGGTAAGTACTAAAACGGTACACCTGAGGTCAATGACTTTTATAGAGGTCATATTGGTATCCTTAAGACAAAAACATTGATATAACAAACTTTGAAATCCTACTGTAAACACCAAAGATATGAAGAAATATGTCAATGCGCGACCCCTACGTTCGGTCAACAAAAAAAAATTTATTTTCGTAATTGTCTTGCAAAAATTCCTTATATTCGCTGGTATACGGCGCAATTTTTTTTTTAGGTACGGTCTGGTGTACAAGCTAAAAGAATAATAAAAAAAAAACAGTCGGCTGTGTTTGAGGTGACATCGTGACATTATTTTTCCACGGCCTTTTTCTGATGCATGTCCTTTTCTAATCCAAGTCCTAGTCCTTGAACAATTCATTCTCTAAGCACTTCTTCTCATTTTTCGTTTTCATATTTATTTTTGTTTTATTTCTATTTTTTATTTTGATTTTGATTTTGATTTTGATTTTGATTTTGATTTTGATTTTGATTTTGATATCGATTTTGATTTTGATTTTGATTTTGATTTTGATTTTGATTTTGATTTTGATTTTGATTTTGATTTGATTTTGATTTTGATTTTGATTTTGATTTTGATTTTGATTTTGATTTTGATTTTGATTTTGATTTTGATTTTGATTTTGATTTTTATTTTTATTTTAATTTTGATTTTGATTTTGATTTTGATTTTGATTTTGATTTTGATTTTGATTTTGATTTTGATTTTGATTTTGATTTTGATTTTGATTTTGATTTTGATTTTTATTTTGCTTTTGCTTTTGCTTTTGCTTTTGCTTTTGCTTTTGCTTTTGCTTTTGCTTTTGCTTTTGCTTTTGCTTTTGCTTTTGCTTTTGCTTTTGCTTTTGCTTTTGCTTTTGCTTTTGCTTTTGCTTTTGCTTTTGCTTTTGCTTTTGCTTTTGCTTTTGCTTTTGCTTTTGCTTTTGCTTTTGCTTTTGCTTTTGCTTTTGCTTTTGCTTTTGCTTTTGCTTTTGCTTTTGCTTTTGCTTTTGCTTTTAGTTTGCTTTTGCTTTCGCTTTTGCTTTTGCTTTTGCTTTTGCTTTTGCTTTTGCTTTTGCTTTTGCTTTTGCTTTTGCTTTTGCTTTTGCTTTTGCTTTTGCTTTTGCTTTTGCTTTTGCTTTTGCTTTTGCTTTTGCTTTTGCTTTTGCTTTTGCTTTTGCTTTTGCTTTTGCTTTTGCTTTTGCTTTTGCTTTTGCTTTCGCTTTCGCTTTTGCTTTTGCTTTTGCTTTTGCTTTTGCTTTTGCTTTTGCTTTTGCTTTTGCTTTTGCTTTTGCTTTTGCTTTTGCTTTTGCTTTTGCTTTTGCTTTTGCTTTTGCTTTTGCTTTTGCTTTTGCTTTTGCTTTTGCTTTTGCTTTTGCTTTTGCTTTTGCTTTTGCTTTTGCTTTTGCTTTTGCTTTTGCTTTTGCTTTTGCTTTTGCTTTTGCTTTTGCTTTTGCTTTTGCTTTTGCTTTTGCTTTTGCTTTTGCTTTTGCTTTTGCTTTTGCTTTTGCTTTTGCTTTTGCTTTTGCTTTTGCTTTTGCTTTTGCTTTTGCTTTTGCTTTTGCTTTTGCTTTTGCTTTTGCTTTTGCTTTTGCTTTTGCTTTTGCTTTTACCTTTGAAAATGTTCATTTCTGGAACAATCGGGTAGCTGGTTTATTTTAAATTCATCCATCTTCAAAGTTGATGCCCCTTCTTAAAGATCTTCACAATAAGCTATAACATTTTTATATTTTAATTAAACCATTATATTGCACCCCGACTAGTTTCTACGTTATCAGTTACAAATACAACAACTGCTTTTAATCAACTCTTCTCGGCACTCTGGTACACCCACAGGAAGCAGTTACTTTATTTAATTTTCGCAAAACATTACCACTTTAAAAACACTTCCATTGCCAATGTGTGTGTGACTTTGTGTGTGTATACGTGTGTATGTGTGTGCAAATCAACTGCCAACGACTGTCATCCGCTGCAACTTGTGCAACTTGCCGCATGCAATATACCCGAAGCATGCAGCTAACATGGGCTCTAACTTTAGACTAAGTACTTAGCTGCAGAAAACTGTAGGAATTAAGTAGCTGCAAGTTATGCTATTTGTTTGGCAGAGTCAGAGTCTTGCAAAGCAAAAAGCAAATAGCAAATAGCTTGTGAGGCGGAAGTGGGTAAATAATAGTTTTTTGACAAGCAGGTCTTAAAGTGCATATTATTAAATGGTTTTTTTAACGGTATTGTTGTTGAGGTTTTATTGGCCTTTCGAGTGGTTTTGACTGGAGGAAGTGTGTCATTAACAAAACCATGAAGGTGCAAATAAATGCCGCATATTTGCTTCTTATTAATTGCATGAAATTGTTGATGGTTTTTAAAATTTAAACAAGCATAACGGCTCAATTGGCACCTAGTGGAGCTAACCTACATTTTATTTCATAACATATAATGGGTGTTTTTTTTAGGGGTTTGTTTTTCGAATAGAGATAAAACTGGTATTTTGTGGTCAAATCTGGCAACTCTAATGTCATTTATGTTCAGTTTGGTTTGCCATTTCATCATGAACAGGTTGACAAAAGAACAACGCTTGCAAATCGTGCAAATTTATTTCGAAAATAATGGTTCAGTTCGCGAAGTTTACCGCAAGCTCCGTCCATTTTATGGTCGACATAATCGTCCATCAGAGCAATTAATTCGGTTAACCATGGGTCGTTTTCGCACTACGTTTACTCTATGTGATAATACGCATCCGCAGAGACGTCGAAGAGTGGGCACCGAAGAAACAATTGCCGCTGTAGAGCAAAATGTTGAAGAGGACCCGAATGAATCGATTCGCCACCGTGCACAGCAATTGGAGCTTTGTCCATCAACTTTATGGAAGATTTTGCGCAAAGATCTTGGCTTGCGACCTTACAAGATCCAGCTTGTGCAAGAATTAAAGGCGCGAGACCATGCAATGCGTCGTGATTTTGGTGTATGGGCCGAAAATGAGATTGATCTCGATGCTGATTTTCATCGCAAAATTTTGTTCAGTGATGAGGCTCATTTTTGGTTGAATGGCTACGTCAACAAGCAAAATCGCCGCATTTGGAGTGAAGAGAATCCACATGAGATCCTTGAGACGCCATTACATCCACAAAAACTGACTGTTTGGTGTGCTCTATGGGCTGGTGGAGTCATTGGGCCATACTTCTTCCGAAATTATGCTGGAGAGTCAGTTACCGTTAATGGAGACCGGTATAGAGCCATGATAACCGACTATTTTGTTCCCGAATTGGATGGCATGAATGTGGATGAGTTGTGGTTCCAACAAGACGGCGCTACATGCCACACAGCGCACGTCACAATCGATTTATTGAAGGAAACATTCGATGAGCGCATAATTTCGCGGAATGGACCTGTCAATTGGCCACCAAGATCGTGTGATTTGACACCATTGGATTATTTTCTTTGGGGATATGTGAAGTCGCTCGTCTACGCCAACAAACCAGAAACGTTAGGGGACTTGGAGGCCAACATTCGTGGCGTTATTGCCGACATACGGCCCCATATGCTCGAAAAAGTGGTTGAAAATTGGACCTGTAGAATTGGCTTTATTCGAGCCAGCCGCGGCGGCCACATGCCCGAAATCATATTTAAACATTAATGGCATAAAATTATCCTTCCAATAAAGCCAAATTGATGGACACTAAAACGATTTTCTTGTGTTTTATTTCAATTCGAAGTTCTATACCTCTAAAAAAAACACCCATTATATATACACATATAAATATATTTATATAAATATTTTACCGTTCATGTTTAGCACAAAAATCCCTTAAATCAAATGCATGACAAATAGTTTCTTTTTGTTTTTTATTGTTTTTGTTTTGCATAGCGATTTGCATTCAGAGTGTGTATGTGTGAGTGCATGAGTGCATGTGTGCCTGCATTGGCAACATTGAAATTGCATTTGAATAATTTATTTTTTTTTATTTTTTTTTGTTTGGCGGGCAAGTAAAGTGGAAAATGCAAAAAAAAAAAAATAAGAAATAAAACATAGAAAACACGAATGCCTGAAAAGTGGCACAAAACAAGTGCGCTTGACCATGGCTAACATGCAACGCGCCCAAATATAAAACAGCTAACATTGTGTAAAATAGAAAAAAAGGGGGAAAAAAACTAACAACAAAATCACGTTGACCAACATCATAAAAATGTAAAATAACTCTAAAGCAACATGAAATAAATTGAAAGCAGCGAACATTTTTTTCACTTATTTCTTTTATTTCATGCATTTTGTTGCTTGTGTGTTATGGCCCATTCATAACGAAGTGTTGAGAATAAATTAAAAATGCGTTATGAACTAACTATTCGGGGGGAAGGTATTCAACTATGATTTTTAAACTTTTTTAAATTTATGAAATATATGTAGACTCTATTGTAGAGGTACTTGAAATTTTGTAAAAAATACTCGTATTAATTCTTATATTTTTTGATCGAAGTAAGGAAATTTTTTAAGGAATTTATATTGAAACATTAACCCATGGGTGCTAGAAGTGCAAGCCAGACCAGTCCCATTCTTCCCTAAATTATTTTTCGTACGAAACTTAAGAATGTAGCTGCATACGTAAACTCAAATATTTTATTTTTTTTATACTAGAACAATTTGATAAATCATTGGCTTTTTTATTCCTTTCAAATAATAGGTTTTATCGAGGTCCTCAAAATAGACTTTTTTTCAGTCATAACCTATTAATTCGACCCAAATCTATAACCGCCGAGCCATTTCAGGTTTGGAACTAGAATATAGTCGCCAGAGCACAAATTTGGAGATTATAAGTAGTGCACAATTTATGAATTTTTGCCATGGCGACTACTGACGAGTGCGCAGGTGCGTTGTGATGCTGGAAGAGCACTTTTTCTTCGCCAAATACTTCGCCCAATTTTGTTTTCAATCAATGTTAAATCCGTTCAATAGATGTGATTTGTATTCGCCTATGATCGTTTTAACCTTTTCAATTTAATCGATGTGAACGAACTTATTGGCTCACAAACGGAAATAATACGTATGGTGTCCTCCAAACATGCAGTAAAATCCAAAGTACACAGTCAAGCTGGTGGAAATGTGATGGTGGGAGCCGCGTTTTCGGAGTACGTATTGGTCCCATACTCAAAATCACTACAAGGATGGATCAGTAATTATAGAAACTAGTATCGCCTGTGGTCGAAATTTTACCGTGACAATATCGATTTTTCTGTTGTTTTTTTTTTTTTTGTTTTTATTGAAAGACGCTTGGTAAAGTTAAAAATAAGTTGGCTGTATCGTGGACACATCGGTAGGTTTTGAAGTGACAGTGTATCTTTATTCTTAGCTTTATTCTTGTCCCTATCCCGTCATTAGTTCCAAAAGTTGTCTTCATTCACATTCTTATTCTAATAACACAGTGTGACGACTAAAAAAGCACAACCAAACTTTATAGAAATTCTTAAAGAGGAACATGTTGTGAGTCCATCGCACATTGTCTGACCTCTCAATGTCGTCACAATTTTTTTTAATTCATTTTTAAAGTTGAAGGGTTCGATTTTTGTAGCGCCGACGATCATTGAATTTTTACAGCTGTTTGCCTTATTGGATGAGAAAAACAAATTCCACTTCTTTTCAGTAGAATTTCACGTAGAATAAGGCTGTGCAAAAATAAATACGATAAAATACAAAATGAAGCGTGTAGCGAAGCAAATTCCTTAATTTTTCTTTAATTTCATAAAAAAAATTAGTGTTTCTATAAATTTAAATGATATAATGCTGCATGAATGACATCTTTTTTTCACAAAAATTCATTGCACGTAAAAATACCTTTTCATTGAATCCAAAACCATCAATATCGGTTGAGAACTGGCAAAATGGCGGCAGTTTTAACGTTTTTTTTTTTTGTCAGAAAACACTGACTCCCATGTATATGTTGCTATCGTACAAAGTGCTGTAATTTTGTCAAATCTTATCCGATTTTGGACATCTTTAGCTCATTGGAAAGAAAATGTGATGAGTAACATATATCTTTGGCATTGCAATATAGATATTTGAAAAATGTAAAAGCTACTATGGAACGAATAAACATATTTTTATTTTCAATAGAATTTTTATATGAATGAATGTGAACGAGTGTATAAAAAAAGTACGGTGCTCACCATATCATCTGAAACATTTTTGTGAAAAAAATTGTCGAGCATTTAAGTTTATCTTCGGCATTTACTGTCCTATCTTATGGCGTTTACTTTTCTCAAAAAAATTCTGCAAATTGTCTGCCCTCTTTGAGAACTCTGCCCTTTATGTGCTTTTTTCTCAAAAAATTCAGACCTGTAAATTAAATCGAGTTCTTTTCTCGACAATGTTGACCTTGAAAGTAAAAAAAATGCAGAATTTTTCACTCTCAAGATCGACCATTTTAAATTCTGCCCTCAAATGCTACCAACTGAATGAACAAAAAAAGTGAAGTGTTAGGAAAATATTAAATGTTATTATTGACATTTCATTAAAATTTGAGCTTTTTCACGGATGACAAAATAAATATTATAAAAAGTGTTCTTAAAAGTAAGCAACAGTGCAACCAACACAACATCATTGAAAAAATGTTGCATTTTTCTGATCTTTTCTCAACATTTTTTGAGTGCAGGTCAAAATGTAAAATATTCTGCACTCTCAGAGGGCAGAATTTTTTGCCAATAAAAGAAAACGCCATTAAAGAAAGATATATAAATGTTTTTATTTCGAGAACTCCAACTTTTTTGCCCTAAACGTCAATCACCCCGTTCTAGCACTTACCCACGAGAAAGTATATGGTAGGTAAACTTACCCTACATTTTTATATGTGAAAAGTAGCTTATTAAAATAATTAAAGTGACTTTTTAGCAAAATCTTACCCACTAATAAAGCTCTGTGTTTTATTTTAAAGATAAAAAAATGCAAATAAAAATTGAATTGAGGACTTTCAAGGTTTTGGGCAACGACTCAAAAAGACCTTTTTGATATGACACTTATTTTTTTAATTCATGTTGTAAAAGTTTAAATCTGGTAAGTACTAGAAAGGGATCCTCGACCCCAAGTTTTCTTAAAAAAATGCTTCAGATTAGAAGGTGTGCAGCTTACTTTTTTCCGTTACGGTCTAATGCACTCGTACACATTCATTCATATAACAATTCTGTTGAAAGTAAAAATATGTTTATTCGTTCCATAGTAACTTTTATATTTATCAAAGATCTATATTACAATGTTCCAGATGTATGTTACCCATCATATTTTCTTTCCAATGAGCTAAAGATGTCCAAAATCGGATAAGATTTGACAAAATTACAGCACTTTGTACGATAGCAACATATACATGGGAGTCAGTGTTTTCTGACAAAAGAAAAAAACGTTAAAACTGCCGCCATTTTGCCAGTTCTCAACCGATATTGATGGTTTTGGATTCAATGAAAAGGTATTTTTACGTGCAATGAATTTTTGTGAAAAAAAGATGTCATTCATGCAGCATTATATCATTTAAATTTATAGAAACACTAATTTTTTTTATGAAATTAAAGAAAAATTAAGGAATTTGCTTCGCTACACGCTTCATTTTGTATTTTATCGTATTTATTTTTGCACAGCCTTATTCTACGTGAAATTCTACTGAAAAGAAGTGGAATTTGTTTTTCATTTCCAACAAGGCAAATAGCTGTAAAAATTCAATGAACGTCAGCGCAACAAAAATAGGACCCTTCAACTTTAAAAACGAATTAAAAAAAATTGTGACGACATTGAGAGGCCAGACCAAGTGCGATGGACTCGCAACATGTCCGTCTTTAAGAATTTCTATAAAGTTTGGTTGTGCTTTTTTTTTTTGGTCAATTTCGTCACACTGTGTAATTGACCTACTTCCAGTCCAAGCTCTTGTTTTAATCCATGTCCAAATTCCTGACCTTATCCTTATCCCATTTCCTTTCTAAAGCTTTGTTCTTATTGCGTTAAAATATTTGTTCTATTTCTTGTTCTTATACGCTTCCCAATCTTGTTCCAAACATTATTTTAGCTATGTCCCAATCTTTGTCCTTACCCTTGTCTCAGTCCTTCTGGAAGTTATCCTTTTCTAATCCTTGTTATAATCCTTGTTCTAATACTTGTCCTTATTTTAATTTTAATTTAATTTTTATTTTTTTTTTTTTATATTTATACTTTTTTTTTTTGCTTTTGTATTTGGTGCATTTTGGTTACTTTAAAGAGTTCCCTGAGAGACAATGTGATGCAGTTAATTTAAAAAAAAAAATTCCTAATAAGGACGTAGAACCACTTTTTATTGTTGTTAATTATCGCAGCTCTATAATTTTTTTTTTCAAATTTATCATGCCTCATATCCACCCAAAATAATACTTCTATGCCACTCCGTTGAATGGTTAATGAATTTCGGCTCTCTCCGCGGTCTCATGACGGCACAAGAATGATAGAAACAAGATTACGCGTTCCACAGTCCCGTTATCTAATGCTCTCTTTCTCAACTTAGTGCATGACGTCACACAGCACTTCTGCTTGACAAAAACGTATGCAAATGTGCGATCGCTTAGGCAAATTGATGAAATTAAAAATAAATTCTTTCGGAAAAGTGAAGTCAAAATATTTACTTTTCTGTATAAAAATATGAATATTTTCGTATACGAAAAATATGAATTTTTTTAATATTTCAAGATTTTTATCTCTTAAACCATTCAAGACCGGCAAAATTTTATTGTACCAATAGGTTTCTGAGGTTCATATACATATTATAAAAATAAGAAAAAAAAAATATTTAGGCATGGGCCCCAAAGTAAAATTATTACAAAGTCTGACAATATCACTTGTGGCGTCATGCTCTCTCTCTCTCTCATTTGCGGGACGCATAATATTGTTTCTATCATTCTTGATGACGGCATGAATATTTTGTCTTTTTTTTCATGAGGCTATTGAGGAGAGAGAAATTAAGAAAAAGCAACACCAACAACAATGCTACACAGCTCTGTTAAAGTGTATGAGTCAATCTCGCGTTCTACTCTTCCTCGTGTACGCTATAGCAACGATGTTTAACAGAACTGGGTCGCTATATATTTTGTTGTTGTTTTGCGGGGAAAAGGTGTTTTTAATTTCTAATTTTTACCTTTCTTAATGACAAAACATTTGAATAAAAACTGTATTCTGCAGTTGGTATAAATCTTCCTTCACCTTAAGAATCGAGTGACGTGCTTAAATCAAATCTAATTGCTACTCTTATTTCATTCATTTAAAGCTAATTCGTATTTTTGTATGTCAAGATCTTCATTGTAAAATGTTAACAACAAAACAAAAAATCGCCAAATGAAGACAATATTTGAATTTTCATTATTATTAATTTTTAATCGGAACTATTAATTTTTTTTTTTACTTATTTGGTTATGATACGAGTTTTATTAATTTTCTAATATCAGAAAATTGATTGATGCCAAATGTCAATAAATTCCTAATAAAGTGATTAAATTTCCGTCAACAGCAATAAATATTTCTTCTTAATTGCGTAATGAATTAATGTGCTTGACCAGTAGTCCTTAATTTGATAACCAATAAACTCAGTCTATGTTTAATATTATTAATAAACCTACGACAAGCCAATCGATGAAATTATAACTCTTACGAGGCACGCTTCATTTCCAAATATTTACAATAAGCTGTTGTAACCTTTAACAAAATATGATTGCTTATATTTATAGAAACCAACTGCCACCTACCAGCTCCCACATAGTTATGAATACCCATTATTCTACGAACAGAATAAAAGTGCTTAAATTGAATTTATCAAGAAGAGTTAATTATGTGTTAGTTCTATTCAATAACGTCTGAGTGTATCTTATATATAAATACGCTAACACAAAACTTGAACCCCTCTTTTTCTCAAGTTGTAGACAACACATTTTAATGAAACTTATATCATTTGAGGTCTGGCTTATACCAAGTGCAGAATATAATTTTTATTTAAATGTTTTGTCATTAAGATAGGTAAAAATTAGAAATTTAAAACACTTTTTATCCACATACAAAATAAACAACAACAAATAATGCCACACAATTTTGAGCAGAAGGCGAGAGAGAAAGAAAAGGTCTCAATACAGCTGTATCTTTTGCTCTTTCTTAATCGAGAGCAAAACAAGAACAAAATATATAGCGACCCAGCTCTGTTAAACATCGTAGCGTACACGAGGAAGAGTAGAACGCAAGAATAACTCAGACACTTTAACAGAGCTGTGTAGCATTGTTGGCGTTGCTTTTTCTAAATTTGTCTCTCTTCGATAGCCTCATGACAAAAATAAACAACATAATATGCCGTCATCATGATACAATTAGAAGGTAGGCTCATTTTAAAATGGCTGCTCAATTGTGAAATTTTACAACCCTGCAAACATTTTCTGAAGGCCTCAAAAAAATTACTCTAAAAAGAGCATTTCTTATGCGTGTTTTATCAGTACGCAATAAAAAGACTCATAAAGGAGTCTTTGATATGATTCTAAAATGATAGCTCAAAAATAAGACTCAAAAAATAGTATTTATTATGCGTGTTTTATGAGTACACAATAAAAAGACTCATAAAGAAGTTTTTTATATGATTTTAAAATGATTGCTCAGAAATAAGACTTTAAAAAGGGTATTTTTTCTGCGTGTTTTATGAGTACGCAATAAAAAGACTCTAAAAGGAGTCTTTGATATGATTGTAAAATGATTGCTCAGAAATCAGACTCTAAAAAGAGTATTTTTTATGCGTGTTTTATGAGTACGCAATAAAAAGACTCATAAAGAAGTCTTTTATATGATTGTAAATTGAATTTTTCTACTATTACTTTTTATTTGAAATGTTTAAAAAAAGATATATTTGTATTTTTTTTTTATTTTTCAAATATCAAATATTTTAAATAAATTTGAATCTAAAAATATATTTCAGCCTAAACGGATCATAATTACTTCTACGAGTTCTAAAAGAGTCCTCAATATGAGTCTTTAAAGATTCCATTCCATGATTCTTAAATATGACTTTCAAAAGTGTCTTAATTTTGAGTCCAAAAGACATTTATATGAGTTTTAAAAAAGTATTTATTTAAAGTCTTTATTATGAATCTTAAAATAGTATTTAAAATGAGTCTTAAAATAGTCTTAATGTTGAGTCCAAAAAGACTCATTTATATGAGTTATAAAAGAGTCTTTATTTTGAGTCTTTCAAGAGTCTTTATTATGAGTCTTAAAAGAGTATTAAATATGAGTCTTAAATGAGTCTTAATTTTCAGTCCAAAAACACTAATTAATATGAGTTCTAAAAGAGTATTTATTATGAGTCTTAAAAGAGTATTAAATATGAGTCTTAAAAGAGTCTAAATTTTGAGTCTTAAATGAGGCATAAAGCAGTCATTATTATGAATCATATTTTGAGGCACGAAACCTACAAAAATGTACTCATAAAAGAGTCTTTTTTGAGCGCATTATGACGATAAAAGCTCATTTTTATGAGTCTTAAAAGACTCTTTTAAGAGTCATAATGTTTGCTGGGGACAATAAAGCTGTAGAAGCTTCAAACGTCAAACGACAAAAATAACAACAACAATTAGAAAATCTATAAATTACCAGCTGATTTTGACAACTAGCGCACTCTGCTCTCCAATATGAGCCTACCTTGTAATTGTATCATGGCCGTCATGAGACCCCGGAGAAAGCCAAAATTGATCAATCATTCAACGGAGTGGCATAGAATTATTATTTGGGGTGTATATTAGGCACGATAAATGTGAAAAAACAAAAATTATAGAGCTACGATAATTAACAACAATAAAAAGTGGATCTACGTCCTTATTAGGAAAAATTTTTTTAAATTAACTGCATCACATTGTCTCTGGGAACTCTTTAAAGTAACCAGAATGCACCAAATGCAAAAGCAAAAAAAAAAAAGTAAAAATATAAAAAAAATAAAAATTAAATTAAAATTACAATAAGGACAAGTATTATAACAAGGATATTATAAAAGTATTATAAAAGGGTGACTTCCACAAGGACTGAGACAAGGGTTAGGACAAAGATTGGGACATAGCTAAAACAGTGTTTGGGACAAGATTGGGAAGATTATAAGAACAAGAAATAGAACAAAGATTTTAACGCAATAAGAACAAAGCTTTAGAAAGGAAATGGGATAAGGATAAGGTCAGGAATTTGGTCATGGATTAAAACAAGAGCTTGGAATGGAAGTAGGTCAATTATTAGAACAAGTATAAGAATAAGAATGTGAATGAAGACAAGTTTTGGAACTAATGACGGGATAGAGACGAGAATAAAGATACACTGTAATTTCAATACCTACCGATGTTTCTACGATACAGCCAACTTCTTTTTAACTTTACCAAGCGTCTTTCAATAAAAATAAAAAAAAAACAACAGAAAAATCGATATTGGTATGGTCGACTTTCGACCACAGGCGATGCTAGTACAGAAAAATCTGTTTAACCTTCAACCGGATTTGTCCTCAAATTGATGATATTTTTAAGTTAAAATCAATTTTTTTTTTTTTTATTTTCAGTTATGGATGTTATATAATGCTATATAAAAATAACGATTTTTCAATTTTTTTTTTTTTTTTTTTTTAACAAATATATTTTTTTCTTTTTTATTTAAATACTGGCTGACAAGGCAAACGTTGCTTTGCCCAAAACTGAATATTCGATGCATCTATTTCTTTCAATAGGTGTTGTTGTGACTATGTATGTGTTAACTGAGTTAACTGATAAGTAAAAAAAAATTGAAAATTTCTAAAATTTAATTTTTGCCTAAAATGACGTTCAATTTAATTATTCTTGTAGAAAAAAAGAAAAAGAAAGAAAAAATTGCCGCTCTACTTTCGATTATTTTTTTAACGTAGAATACGTTATACGGGGGTGCTAATCTGGAGCACAAAATTTTGAGAAAATGTTTGTCACTTTCATTATAAGTTTTTAATACTTTATGCATGCATTGAAGAAAATTCAAGTATGGTCGTAACATATTTAATATGTCTTCTTTTGATTTGTATTTAAATAATCATATTGCTACATATAATTTTTTTGATTCTATAAGTAAATCAAAATTTAACTCCTTCAAATTTTGCATTAATTTTCATATGCTTTGTATTTTATGTATAACATCATGTGTAAGAGCAGTACGATTATCTGTGTGTTCATCACAGAACCAGTGTGAGAAAGAGAAGAAGTATAATGACCAAGTAGCGAACGATGTGTACATACACAACATTGATAAGCGAAGCAGAGAAACAAAATTGTGCTTACCCAGTTGGCCACGTCTTTAAGACATCCTCAATGTCTTACAGCCTTATTCATAAACACATTTTAGAGGCTTTAAAATGGAATGGAGGAACTTTAAACGGGCTTTAAGCAAGAAAACGTTATTCATAAACATTTTTCGTAGTTGTTTAAGAGCTGCGTAACTTGTAAACTAAATACAACCATGATTTTTGTTTGTCTTTTCTTTTAATATCAAAGACATGCTCCATATGCGCCCTTTGCAGAATTTTTTTATGCGGCGGCCATTGTAAATCCATAGGAATTCTTAATTTTTGTAGAGATTTTCTATAGTTCAGACACAAACCTTACAATCATAAGCAGAAAATGAAAAAATGTTTATGAATAACAATGTTAGCAAGGTTGCATAGAAGCTGCGTAAAGCCTTAAACAGTGCGTAACTAAACAAGCGTTTAAAGGTTGTTTAAGGAAATCTATTGAATAAGGCTGTTAATGACTAACGTATTCTACGTCTGACCTATGCGCCCGTGTTATCTAACACAGGCTTGAGCTTTTTTTATTTTGTCCATACTTTTTTATATAAAATTTGTTTACAATTAATTTATATTGTAACGGCTCTCCACGCGGCCTTATGACGTCATTAATTTTTTGCCTATTTTTGTCATGAGGGCTATAATCCAGCCTGACGTGTTATATTTTTTAACGTTGCACTTATACCTAGCGCATTATTCCATGTAGCATATTTATAGTTTCATTGCATAGGATGCTACCTTCGCGTCCCACACTGTAACCGTTTCATATAAGCTGTGGCCAAAACTATTTGCAGTTGCCGCAGAGCAACGAAATTTGGTGTGGACGACTTTTTTATATAGATTAAGAAATTTTCCAAATATTGTCCAAATCGGAGAATGACCACGCCTACCTCCGATATAAGACAAAGTTAAAAATCGATGCATCTTTGGACTTCTTCAATATTTTTTTAAAAAATTTCATGTTTGGTCTAAAATCACTTCAAATAATATTCGTACCAAAAAAGGCTATAATCAGACCATTATTCGGGGTACCCTCCATTTAATTCGAATTTTAAATATCTTGTATCTTTAAAAATAAATACTTTATTTTATTATAATCACACGCAAATATTTTCAGTATTATAGCAATGGTCTTTTCTAAAAATGGGCTGGTTCAGACCACTTTTTGAGGTACCCTTCATAAAACTTCAATTCTTAAAACCCAAGTGTTTTTATCATAAGCACTTAATTTGAACAAAATAACATAGAGAACTTTATTTTATTCCAACCAAGTCTTTGCTTAAAATAGCCTGAATCCATTGCTTGGGATACCCCCCATATAACCCACGTTTTTGAAACACTTTCACTTTAATATTTTATAAATAAAAACTTTTTAACAAAAAAACCGACTTCAAAATCACTACAAAGTAAAAAATATTTTAAATCACTTTTCCCATTCATTTCTTGATCAAATTTTAAAAGTTATTTATATGTATTATAATATAAATAAATATAAATAAATATAAATAGTTTCCATTTTTTCTAATTTGTTTCATTATTATCAATATATTAATTGCTTTATGGACATAAAAGCTTTAAAGTCGGCGCTAATCTTACTAAGTCGAAATCTTTTTATTTTAATTTTTTTTAATTTGTTTTATTATCATAAAAATATTACTAACTTTATGAATATAAAAGCTTTTTAGCGATTTTTTTTTTTCTTTCAGTTGGCAATTGTTGAGTACGCTGAATGTAGCCACTGTGTTTCATGCATTATTTGTGCAGCTGTTACACACTATGTCATATTCAAAATGAGCTTCACAAGCTCACCCAAACCAGCATAGTGTGAATGTTTGTGTGTACAAAGCTTTTAAAATTACTGCAGTGTCCCCAAGGCAGCATAGCATCAAATAAAAAAGTTTAAATTAGTGCAGGGAGGTAAAAGATCATGATTGTGTGTCCAAGATTAGCGCCGACTTCAAAGCTTTTATGTTCATAAAGCAATTAATATATTGATAATAATAAAACAAATAAGAAAAAATGGAAATGATAACATTCCTAATATTATAATACATACAAATAACTTTTTTAAAATTTGACCAAGAAATTAATGGGAAAAGTTATTTAAAATTATTTTTTTACTTTGTAGTGTTTTTTTTTTGTGTTAAAAAGTTTTTATTTCTTAATTTTTAGAGAATATTTGTGTCATAGTATTTTTGAGCAAAATTGCAAACATGAAGCTTTTGTCATAAAAAATTTATTTTATTAATTCCTAAAAGTTTGTTGGGTATTTTCCATTTCTGTCTCTTTACACATTTTTATTAAAGTGACACGCCCTTTTTCTAATCCCGCCCACTTTATTTATCGTACTTTATAATGATTCTACCTAGCCCTCTGCCAAATTTCAGTTTCCGAGTATCCATATCAACCGATATATAGTACTTTCCTTAAAGTGCCACATCCTATGTACATTCTATCTACCCACCTACCTGCACACAAAATATTAGGACGCTAGTGTCAATATTAACTGAGATAAAGTATTTTTGCAATATTGCCACACCCCTTTGTTGAATAACGTCCACTTTTTTTACCATAATTTATATTAACTTTGCTTACCCATGTACTAAATTTTAGTACCCTAGTGTCAATATTATAGGATATACAGAGTTATTATAATATTACCAAACCCCATTGGCAAATAACGCCCAGTTACTTGACCGTAATTTTTAATAACTCTGCCTCCCGATGTACTAAATTTCAGTACCCTAGTGTCAACATTATTCGATATACGGTGTATTTCTAATATTGCCACACCCCTTTATAGACCGTAATTTGTAATAATTGTGCCTACCCCTGTATTTTTTTATTGTAAACTTCAGTACCCTAGTGTCAATATTAACTGAAATACAGTGTCTTTCTAATAGTGACACGCCCCTTTATCGAATGTCACCCACTTTTTTAAAAAAGGACCTCCGCGTTAATGGTATCTGTTGACAAAAAATTATGAAAATCGGGCAAGTGCTTTAGGAGTTATCGATGTACATTAGGGCGGGTCGATTTAAAAATCGCTCAATGCTCTGTGAAAATCGTATTCTAGGGATCAAAATAAGAAACTTCGCCGAAGGAACCATACCTCTGAAACGAATTCTGATGTCCCCCAATTTGGGTCGAACTTTTGGGTAGGGGCAAATTTTGAAAAATCACACTTTGACCCATTTAGAGTGCTCCAATCGAGTCCAAATGTATGACCGACCCCCACTAACTTTGGAGGCCCGACCCACCCATTCCAGTGGCACACCCCCTAGAACCCCCCTGTGGGGTTCCCCATACAAACATTTCAAAAATGTTCATATTTTAAAAGGGTTGAATAAATTTCTAAAGAGAAAAAAACTCCAAAAAGAAAAAACATAGGCATTTCGCTGATTTTTTCATGTAAAGTGCCAAAACTGGCGATTTTTTGAAATGTTTGTATGGGGAACCCCACAGGGAGGTTCCAGGGGGTGTGGCACTGGCATTGGTGGGTCGGGCCTCCAAATTTAGTGGGGGTCGGTCATACATTTGGACTCGATTGGAGCACTCTAAATGGGTCAAAGTGTGATTTTTCAAAATTTGCCCCTACCCAAAAGTTCGACCCAAATTGGGGGACATCAGAATTCGTTTTAGAGGTATGGTTCCTTCGGCAAAGTTTCTTATTTTGATCCCTAGAATACGATTTTCACAGAGCAATGGGCGATTTTTTTGCCTCCCCACAAATCGACCCGGCCTAATGTACATATATACATTATTATATTTATATTTAAAAAAAAACAGACAAACCAGCGAACTTTGAAGTCGGCTAAAAAATATAATTAAGAGACTGACTGCCGTGACCCTTACTACTTTATTTCTGCATTAATGCTCCAAGAAGTTAATTTTTTAGAGTATTTAGGAAAAATAGTTAAAAGTGTAAAGTATTACCACAGATTCGAAATTTTATTTTAAATTAGATATTGAATACTTGAGTTGATTTTCCGAAACCAAGTTGTAAATATATTGAAAAAAATTAAGAGTTCACTTAACGAGTTTGGTATTTTTTTTTAAGTTATGTAGAGTTTTACTACTTAATAGCTACAAAACAATTTTTTCATTTTTAGAATTTTAATTTCTTAAATAAGCGCCAAACTGTGAATGTTTGAATATTTTTTTTTAGATTTTTAATTTAGTATACACATTCAATATACATAACTTAACTCTTTACATTCTTATTCTAATAAGAGTTGAAATATATGTAGTGTGTGTGTATAAGTAAACTTACCAAAATTCGACCAGTTGTTGTTTGACCGGATATAAGTTCACCAGCCCAGTCTTTTGCTTCTGTCATAAATGTTCCTTCGAACTCTTGTTTGTTTCGTGAGGCCTTCTGCTCCTTTTGTTTGGGATCGTTCGGCCCCAAGTCGGGCTCCTTGCGACAGCATATAAAGGCAAAGCCTCGCCATAGCAGCACAATAAGTAGTCCGGTAAGGAATGTGAATATGCTGGATAGCAGGAAACACCAGTACTTTCGAACTTTGAGACATTCGTCGGCATCGAATGGCGAATCGGTTGGATCTTCTGCCAATGATTCAATAGTGCTCTGATCACACCCCGACATCCCCTATTTTTGTTTTTTTTTTTTTTTTGGGATAAAAATAAAAGTTATTTTAGTACGTATTCAATTTAATGAATTTCAATTAAAATTTTTAAGAAAATTATATATAAAAATTAATTTTACATTAATATTCTTATGGAAAACTTAAATGCAACAAGCTTAAATGTTAGAAAGCATTGATTTCTATGAAACATAAGAGTATCCAATACCACGTAAGCAATAAATGTCATCCTGTTTAGTATCTTATAGTCTTTCTTTAAAGTAACCTACAAGTGTTTACTGTACTACTTTTTCTCTTGTAGATCTTCCTATGAAGGTTTACAAAACATCTATATTTAGTGAACGTGAGAATGTCAGAGATTAAGATGAGAAAGACGTTCTTAAAGTTGTAACTCAGATTCTTTTCCAGAGGTACGGAAAGGTCTGCTCATAAGCCCACACTCATGTACCAAAGCCAAATTTTAAAAGAATCGTACTTGCTCACGAGAAATGGTAAAATGATTTGTTCCGTTCACACCACGAGACTGTACGCAAATGAGACAATTAAGACTCATAAGACAGTTCATGAGACGTACATGGCAATGAATAGCAAGAATGAAAAGAGGGCAAAGTAGAACTAACAAATGATAATTTGTATTGGTCATTAGGACTTCTTCTACAAAAGCCGATATTTTATTGGCAAATGTGTTTTCTTGGGAATATATAAGGCAAAGTTTATAGTGACTATAGTGGGTGACTAAATTGGGTGACTACAGTGGGTTCTATGGATTCCTTTAACAAATATGGACTATTTTTGGTTCATTGACACTTTGAGAACTTCTTGGGCAATTATCGATGATTTGAAGACCAATACGTTCCACATGTATTATCTGCCGAATTAATTAAGCAATTGGAACTTTTTGGTTCTGTGGACTCCTTGAACAAATCTCTGAATATCAATCAAATAGATTGATGCCACTGGGATGATCTATGAAGCTAGCAGAATTACTCTTATTGGAATTTGTTAGAGTTTTGTGGACTTATTAGAAAAGAATCCAAAATAATTAGTCAAATAGACTCGTCTAAGAGTATATATGGTTGGATTTTAGATTTTTCTTTGGGTTTTGTGGAAATCAAACTCCTGACACCTTGGTTTAATCTAACAAAAACATTTTTATTGACTTTTTCTCTCTTTTTATAACTCCCATAAGGAGGCGTGGTATTTATAAACAAGTTTATATATTCTTGATCAGCATTAGCATCCGAGTTGATTAAGCCATGACCACCAAAGTGAGCCAAATCGGTTAAAAACCACGCCTACCTCCCATACAAAGAGACATCATCAAAATGGTAAAATCTCTAAAAATTCCGCAAGAATTTATCTAAGAACTTGATATTGTAGCAAGCACTCTTAGCTTAGAATTTATTAAAAATCTATTGCAAATTCCATCTTATATCCATGAATAATATATTAATATTCAAAATTTTGTACATGAGCTTCTATTCTATATACGCACTCAAAGCTTGAAATTCTTCAAAATCGAATGAAAAGTATGCCTACCTCCCATAGAAAATGACGTCATCAAAATAGAGATACCGCTAAAAATTCAACAAAAATTAATCTAAAAACTTGAAATTTTGCACATAAGCTTTAATTCAAAAAAAGCTCTCTTAGTTTGAAATTAGTCAAAATCTAATGAAAAGTTCGCCTACTTCCCACATAAAGGTACGTCATTAAAATAGCAAAACCTTCATAAGTTCCACAAAAACTATTTTATTTGCTTGATATCTTACGCATGAGCGTGGTTTTCATTCAAATTCGAAATTCAAAAAAAGTGAGTTAAGAACATGTATGATGGATTTATCCCTCATACAAAATGACGTCATCAAAATGGTAGTCTTTTAAAATGCCACCAAAATTAATCAAAACTCTTGAAATTTTGCACATGAGCTTTCATTCCAAATACACACTTAATGTCGAAAGTTTTTTAAAGTCAGATGAAAACCACGCTTATCTCCCATACAAAATGACATCATTAAAATGGTGAAATCTTTAAAAATTCCTCAAAAATTAATCTAAAAACTTAAAATTATGCCCTTAACATTTAATTTCAAAAACGCACTCTTAGAATGAAATTAGTCAAAAACTAATGAAAACTTTGTCTACTTCCCATATAAAGTGACGTCATCAAAATAGCCAAACCTTCATAAACTCCACAAAAATGAATATATTAACTTAATATTTAACACATGTGCTTCTATATTTAAGACGAGCCTTGAGGTTCGTAAATAAATTGAATAAAAAGCATGCCTGTTACTCATGTATACTGACGTCATCAAAATAATAAAATCTTCAAACTTCGGATATTATGTATTATGCACGAATATGGTAAAAAACACCCCTTGGTACACGAGGGGGTATTTCAACTTCGACTAAGCTGGAGAGAATGAATTCCTTACTAGTTTTTTATGGCATTTTTGGATTTTGTTAAAAAGTAAAAAAAAAAATAAATTGAAATTAATTAATCAGCAACATCAATTGGTAAGGTTGAGTGATAATACCACCGGACTTGTATCCTAGATGACACAATTTCAATGCCAGAAACAACATATTTGTTTTAATTTTACAAATTTATTTCGTTTGCCTTTTTTTTTTTTTTGAGTTGTTTTAGTTTGACGAAAAATTTTATTCAGAATTCAAAGTTCGGCATCGATAGTCGTGTAAGTAGCGCGCTTGATTGCCTCCCCCGGAGTCTTAGATTCGAATCCTAATCCGACCATGGTTCTATGCTTTAACCTTTCTGCATTTTTTTCCCTCATTTCTAATCAACCGAAATTGAAAATTCATCGATATTTCCGACTGAATAGTTGTAGTTGTAGTTGTAGAGAAGTTTGTGTATGGGGCTGCCTATGTTATAACTAGAATTGACGGAGGTAAAGGCATAACACTTTGCATAGACTCACTTAATTCACGTGTTGCTATGGCTTCCCACCACACTAAGAACTTCCTACAGAACCAATTTCAAACCAAAACAGACTTGCCTGAATGAATATATCATCAAAGCTAAAAAAAACCGTTCACTTCATTTCCCCTATCTTTACCACTTGTCTATTTTACCATTTTGAGCCAAAGCAAACTGATTGAATAGTTGTAAGATGCGTGGTTCGAAAATGTACATAGTTTTCTGCCTGAAAAGTCTCATAAATAAATTTAAAAACGATACTCTTTGTTCACTGGGAAGGAATTTAAATTATTCGGCTAAGCTTCCAAATAAATAATAATGATATTCGTTTAACTATTAAAATATACAAAGAACATCATATACTTGTTCCATTTGATTTCATCTTACTTTGCCACTCAGGGGTCGTTCATAAATTACGTGACCGATTTTCAGCTTTTTTTACCCCCCTTCCACTCCATTACTCTTCGTAGTGCATATAAAAACTCCCCACCCCTCATAATGTAACTTGGTATATGAAATAAAAAATTGAATTGATTAAAAAATATTTGAAAATAAAAGAAACAACTGCCGAAAAGCAAGCAAAGAAAAATAATGCCCTTACTATGTTACACTTGTCAATAGTTAACAGTAAATTTCGCCACACACATATATTTGTATGTACGCGGGCCACAAAACTATACTGGTATGACGAAAAAAATCTTGAAACTCCTCTTTTTGTACACTGAAAAAAAAAATGTTTTAAAATTGACGACAATTATTATTAATTTGACGAATTTTGTGTTTAAAAAATAGCTTGCAACAAATTTCGTCAAAGTAAGAGCAAACGTGTTTAAAACTTTTGAAAAACATATGAAAAAAAAGCTGTTGTCGTGTAGCATGTAACTGTTAAACATGTGCAGTTTGGTTTACAATTTCCCCATGAATCGACTTACAAACGAGCAATGCTTGCAGATTATTGAATTTTATTATCAAAATTCATGCTCGGTTAAGAAAGTGCATCGTGCACTTCTTCCATTTTATGGTCAGTTTGGGTAACCTTCTGAGGCGGCTATTTGGAATCTTGTGACTTAATTTCGCACCAAATTTACATTGATGGACATTCAACCACCAACACGCATTCGTAGAGTGCGGATCAGAGATTTGCACAAGCCCAATCGTCATTTTTTACCACTCGAATAACAATCGTCATCAGCCACAATCGTACACAAAAATTAATGCATACCGCTCGAGCTCGTAAACAACGATTGGTGCTAAGCACTGTTTACAACGATTGCCAATATATACAAAGGCAGCCTCCAGACAGTGCAGACATTCGGTTGCTTCGCTTAACACTCGAGTGTTTGCCGCTGCATAAACTTTTGTTGTTTTCATACTTCTCTGCCGTTCTCCATAGTTCGCGGAACTATGTTCACAGTCGGACATAGTTCCAATCGTTCCTTTCATTCATTTTTAGCATGTTCAAACAGTTCCGGTTGCAATGAATTTTTTTTTATAAAGCAATATGAACCGACTTCTCTTTCACACATATTATGGCTTACACGAATTTGTGATTGACTATAACATGGTATAATAATACAAGGTAGCATTGACAGTTGCTTGGGAAAACATCTCCTGTCAAAAAATATACTCAAAAAGAGAGCGCTCACAATCGGCCATTGAAAACACAAACAATGTTGAAAACGTTGAAGTGAAAAAAACAACAACCACAGCAGCTGCAGATGCATTTGCAAAAACAGTTGCTTTTGACAGGAGATGTTCTCTTGTAGAAGAGAAAATAAGTAGTTATCAATGCTACCTTGTATTATTATACCATAGACTATAAGTGCGAACGAACAAAACAACTGATATATGAAATATTAAGAGTACATTTCGTCGTTCTTGTTGGGCCCATATTACACGGTGCTCGTTTGCTCGGCGTGCACATCATTTTGTTGTTGTTTCCAATGTAAAACTGTCAAAAATCAGTGAGAGTGTGAGAGGATGAACACTTTGTAGACCGAGCAAAATATGTTCATTTTTGCTCGGTGTACATGGCAGCGAGCACCGTGCAACAGTGTTGCTGGGTGGTGAAATTAAAGAGTTGGGCGTTTTAGTAGCTAAAAAGTACATTTTGTTAAGAAAAGTGCTACTATTGTACTATAATAGTATGAAGAATATAGTTGTAGGAAACACTTGTTGGAATAAAGTGCAGGAGAAAAAGCGAGGAACTGAATGAAATGTCAAAACTAGCTCGGCGAGCATATTTCTGTCATGTAACCTACCAACGTGCAAATTGAGAAAAGAGAATAAAAGTGTTCATTGCACGCCGAGCAAACGAGCACCGTGTAATATGGGCCTTGCGCGCAATGCTCTGTTCATTTCGTTTTTAACATGCTTTCATTCAATCGAATGGAACTGCGGAGCTAGAGAGTTCCGCGGACATGTTACAATCTACTACATATCAGATGCATGAATTTCATTCAATCAAATGGAACTGCGGAACTAGATAATTCCGCGGACATGTTAAATGTGCATATGAACATGTTTACATAATTAAAGTATGTAGAATGAAATTCTATATAAAGAATATAGAATAATCGTAACTTGGAATAGCTGGTTTTATAATATTTTTTCATATCCTAGCAGGCTAACTAGTAAATTTTCTACTCAAACATATTTTCTCTTCTACAGGTCAAAGGAACTACATAGTTCCGCTGCTCAAAAGAATCGTTCCATGTTCGTTCCGGCCCCGGAACTGTTTAGCACAAGCCTAGTTCTCTAGCAGCACTTTATGTTGTTTGTTTTCCTTTGCTTTAACATTTACAATTTTTTATTTTTTATTGTGCGAATTGATATAAAAGCATAAATATTCATTGCTTGTGTCGTAGGCATTCGTAATCGCGACCACTCGTACTGAATGGTATTCGTATCAACAGAGATTGGTGCATGTATTCGCGAATTAATTTTAATGCAGAAGGCACATTCGGTGCTCGTATATTGAGGATACATTCGATACACCATTTGAATGCAATTAAGTTGTTCTCTGGTGCGGATAGAGGAAAATATCGTAGCTGTTTCCGCCGGTGTTGTTGCTGACCATGAACTATCGATTCGGCGCCATTCAAAGCAATTGGACCTTTGTAACTCCACTACGTGGAAAATTTTGCGGAAGGATTTGGGTACAAAACCTTTTAAAATACAGCTGGTGCAATAATTGAAGCCACACGATCTACCACAACGGTTAACTTTTGGTGAATGGGCGCTGGCAAAGATGGATGAAGATCCAATTTTTTATCGGAAAATTGTGTACAGCGACGAAGCTCATTTCTGGTTTAAGGGATACGTGAACAAGCAAAATTGTCGGATTTGGTGTGAAGAGCAGCCAGAAACATTGCAAGAATTGCCCATGCATACCGAAAAATGTACTGTTTGGTGTGGATTATGGACCGGTGGCATCAATGGACCGTACTTTTTAAAAGACGACGAAGGCAGAAACGTTACTGTGAATGGCGAGCGCTACCGTGCGATGATTAAAAATTGTTTTTGCACAAAATGGAAGAGCTGGACTTGCCTGACATGTGGTTTCAACAAGACGGTGCCACATGCCACACAGCACGCGAATCAATAGCATAATTAAGAGGCGAGTTTGATGAACAGTTTATTTCACCTTCCGGACCGGTCAATTCGCCGCCTAGGTGGTGCGATTTAACGCCTATTTTTTGCCTATCGACTATTTTTTGTGGGGCCATGTTCAAACTCATTTCTGTAGGGAGAAACCCGCAACGGTTGACGCACTGGAAGCCAATATTGAAGAATTTATTCGTGAGATACCGTCGATATGTCGATGTGTTGGAGAGAATGCCAAAATTGAACCCACCGTATGAATCATTTGAGGCGTAGCCGCGGTCAAGATCAAGCATGTGGTCGAACTATGTTTATTTGCTTCAACGAAATATTCGAAATACATCCGAAATGAATCTCAAAATATCTGAAATTTAGAACTGTTTTTTTTTAAATCATGTTCCTGATTATAAATGTGTTTAGGGCAGTGGTGCTCACTACATGATTTCCCATAGCCCGCAGGCATCGTGTGTTTTTGTGCTTTTGCACACGAAGAAGCAATCGGCTCGCTGTGTTTGTACACAGCGTAAAAGTTTGTTTGTTTAAATTTTAAGTCAGTGTGCTTTGATTGTTCATGCGTAGTGGTGTAGCTCGCTGTTTTTTTATTTATGAATGTACGTAAATATTTTGCAATATTTTAGGGAAAACAGTAAACATTCTATTCATCAATTTACCCTTTTTAGATTTTTTCTGTTATAATAGCGAAAAACAAAAATAAAAACGAAACCATTATATTGTAAATCCAACACTCGATAAGATTTTCTTGCACCAAATGTTGTGAGAGCTTTTAGCAACTTCTTGTTTCAGTGTAAATCTGTGCACTAGGAAAGCTATCTTTGTTGTTGTTTGAACTGTGCGTTGATCACCACTGGTTTAGGGCCAAACATAAAAGCTTAGCGGGCCGCATGCGTCCCGCGGCCCTTATGTTGAGTATGGTGTATTTAGACGATCAAACATGAAGATGTAAGTATGAAAATGTTTTGAAATAAATTTTTTCGAGTTTTTTTTATTTTTGGTCATGTTACTATAACTGAGACCCTCCACCCTATCTTTACTTATCGTAGTACATTTTAAAACTCCTCTCCACCCTAAATTGATAACGTAATTTATGAACGACCCCTTATCTATCTCACCATTTCAAACAAAGGCAGAATTCACTAAAGACCTGATTCCTTCAGTCGGAAAATAACAAAAAAAAAAAACTTAAAGAGTCCTCCGTTTACGTAATTCTCGAATTTTCTAACCTCTTGCTACCAATAAAATAAGCCTAATTAATTTTTGTTGTAGGGCTAATTCGAAAACAATAAAATTTTTAAGTTTTTTAAAACACTTTGACTTAAATTAGGTCTTCGAAATTATTGCTTGAACACTTTATTACGTCGAAAGGAGCATATTTTATCAGACAATTTTCAACATTTTTCTACGTAACAAAAAAAAAACTCACGACCGATCTTTGGCGTCACAAATTTTGTCGCTTATCCAAAATTGTTTTTTTTTTATATTATTATCTCAAGCAACTGCGAGACAAACAAGTCATTAAAATTTGTCGAACATAAGTTGAACTTTTTTAAATTTTATCGATTTATCTTTGTGTAAAATCAATTAAAAATAATTAAGAAAATCACTAAACGTAACGCTTCATTAAGAAATGTTCTGTTCTGTAAATAAGATTAAAGGCCAAAACATGCAAAAATTAAAATTAAAATAGCAAATATTTCAAAACAAACACCAATAAATGGCAAAAGATACTTTAAAATGTCATAAACTTGAAAATCAATTAGAAAAACAGAACAGCTAGATAGATAAATAGCAAGAAAATTAAATAAACATAGGCAGGCAGGCATAGACGGAAGACAACACATTTTTCTTGGCTTACTTCGGACAGATCTGTAAGGTTTGCAAACGCCAAATCTTGCATCATTAAATGTTTTTATTTACATCGCCTTGATCGACAAATATTTTCTTTAACGCAGCGCAGCTCGGTGTAAAATTGTGTTGGGCAGATAGGATACGTTGGGCACGATTTGTTTTTCTATTTCCAACATAAGCAACAAATACACTTTAAGCTACTTCAAAGTGAAGCCTTTCGCTGATTTCGCAGATATATTTTTTTGTATTTTCTTTTTTTTTAATTTTGATTTTCAAAAATATTTTCAATTTTTATTTTTTTTTTAATGTTGTGCTCTATAGCGGCACAATTAAAAATAGTCGCAAACCACAAGCATTTATTTTTAAAAATTTGTGCACCAGACGAGCGACGTGGTGCGACGGGGTGAGCGGCGTTCAAGACCCAGCAGACACGCAATCGTTTGACATATCTGAACGGGGAAAAGTGAGAGCAAAAATGGCCGTTCCGATCTTGCAAGAACTAAAAGAAGAAAACTTGGAAAAAAAATACGCACGCACACGTACACGCACATGCACACAACGCACTTGTTTTCACTGCGCGACACTTGGGAGCCGGGAACTTAGCAACCTACACTCTAGACGCACACAAAATGTATGGACTGGTGCAAATAATGAAATTCTGCGCCCAATTTTATCTATTCACATTTTATTTATCTTATGTTATTACTTTTTTTATTTCTTCATAATTAGTTCACAAATTTAGAAATTCTTATGAAAAAACTTTGCATTCTTCATATTTGAAAAAAAAAGATATCTAAACACTCCACAGCTTGCCACTAGACTACAGCAGCGATAAGTGCGCGCCGCTGGACTCGCTTTTCGAAACTGACAAAGAAAATTCAAAATTCGCAGAGCAAAACCAACAAATTTATCTCATGCAATAAAAAACCGAAGGCGACAGAAAATTGTGTAGAAAGCACGATCACTATTTTGCTCTAGTTCTAGCAACTATTTGCAAGTGTTGTTGCTTTTGTGTTCGAGACCAACAGCAAACTTTAAATGAATGAAAATTCTATGAAAATTTCTAATAAATAAGCGCTGGCGTTATTTTAATTTCCATTCGTTTTGGCTTCGTGTTGAACATTTGCACTTTTGATATTATTAAAAGTGACAACAAAATAACATCGACAGCAACAACAACAACACAACCGTTGTGACCAGGCGTTATGGCGAGGTGGGCTCAGTGTCTTTCTCTCTCTGGGGATAGGCATGAGATCAACTAAATGTCCAAATGTCATGCAATACAACAGTTCTAAAGGTGATGATAAAAAAAAAAAACTATTTCCTTTACACTGGCAAAAAACAAACAACAAAAATAAGGTGTAGAAGAAGAGGTAGAGGTAACTTCTTAATCAAAATTTATTAGAGGCAATGTATTTTCTTTATATGAATATTAGTGAAATTTTTATGGGTTTAATAGTCAAAGGAGCGTCAATACCACAAAATATATCAATTGTATGGTGAGTTTGACGCACCCTCAATGTTTTATAGGATTTCTTTGTTCCGAAATCACATTTCAAATGTATGCTCTGCCCATTCATTTCCATAAAAATATTTGTAAAATTTGCAAAATAAATTTCGTTAATACGTTTCCGGCAACTTTACAAGGACCAACCTAGCTATTTATGAGTAAAAGTAATGTTGAATTTCTTAACATATTTTGGTAACTAGCAAATTTCATGATTCTCACTAATTAAATGAGACCGTATAATTCACAGATATTTATAAATTGTCATCAATGTCATTAAGAGTGTTTATACCATGCTTCTGTACCGGAAATTCTTAGTTATGCCTTATCGTTGCTTTATGGAAACAACACAGCAACATTCTTTACTTTTTCTGTGATTTTCATTTCCAGACTCTGACTCTGGACTCTTCCAGTTGAGTGGAGTAACTATCTATATGGGTAGGCAACTAGACCTTGTATTTTTATCAGAAATTGAAAATTGTACAGTTTCCGCTAGCAACCATCTACTCTCAACAGGCCCGTAGACAAGGGGGGGGTTTTTAGGGTTAAAACCCCCCCCTTATGGTCCAAAAAGTATAAAAAAAATAATATATCAGCATTAATATAACTTTGCCAATTTGCGAATACTTGCTGCACGTGCGTCTTTTTTCTCTTACAGTGCAAACTGCAAGTGTAAACAGCAACAGCGAAAACATCAACATGCTTAAGTATCGAAAAAAGTTCGATACATTCAATTGAACTTTGTCTACCACCAGCAATTTAAGAATTTATTGCGTTAACAGGTGTTACGTGAAAGTGGTGAAATTTTGATTGAGTTTCGTTAGATAAGTTTAAGAGTTTCTATTTTTAATTTTACTGTGCCAAAACTAAAAAAATGATTCTACTTAATTGGCTGCAAAAACCAGAAGTAAAAAAGGCTAGAACGGTGAAAAGTAAGTGCTTGATTTAAATGATTTTTTTTTCCTTGCCGAATATTTCTGAATGTTTGAAAGCTGTGTTTTTTTTTTGGTAGCGTGTTTGCATTGATTGAATATTAATGGATTAACTTTTTGCTTGATGCGGAACCGAAAAAATCCGAATAATATTATATTTCATCTGTATTGCAGAAAACGTTCATCTGAAAAGTCTTCAGAACTTCCTTTGTAACCTGCAGTTGAAGAAAGCTTTAATGTTGACAGCTATGTGGAAAGCGGTAGTACAAGTTGTGGTATTAATATTTTACTTTTAATGTTTTTAACTCTAAGTTTGTGTGTATGATTGTAGAAATTGTTCCAGAAATATCACTTGATTCATCGGAACTGCCTTCGACTTCGAGAGTATATCAATGTCCAAATAACGATATTTCCAAGTTGATGAGCAATATTTCCGATTCGAACCGCCTTGAACGTTTTCAAAGCATTTATGTGTCTCCGCAAATTTTAATTTTCCTGCCAGCGGTTCTCGCAAACTCCGATTTAAGCATTCTTGGTTGAACCGTTGGCATTGGTTGGTTTACTCCAAATTGGAAAATGCAGCTTATTGCAAGTTTTGCGTATTTTTTAGCACTGGTTTTGGAGGTGCAGGATCACAACCTCTTGGTAATTTTACCGAATGATAATAAAAACTTTTTAAAATTTTCTAACCTTTTCATTGTCGCCTCTACAAAAGTCAGGAAATACAAGAAAATGTCGTTATTCTAATCGTGGTTATTTTTATATAGAATTTTAAACCGATATAAGTTTGCAAGTAAATTATTAAAATAATAATATAAGAT
The DNA here is from genome assembly GCA_943735915.1 of Pherbina coryleti. Lineage (NCBI taxonomy): Eukaryota > Metazoa > Arthropoda > Insecta > Diptera > Sciomyzidae > Pherbina > Pherbina coryleti. Next base: position 21,122,667 of record OX030949.1, on the reverse strand, counting down.
GCTTAATTATCGTCATTTTAGAAGTTTGTCTTGAAAATTTTATTTTTTTAGAGTCTTTCTGTATTCCAAAATGACAGTGCAACGATAAGCAAGATATATAGCCGAAACACATTGAACTCAACAAACGACAGTTTTAAAATTATAGAACACACGTTTTTTATGTTAAATGGGTGTGCATCCTTAAGCATACATAGGGTTTGAATTAACAAAAAAAAAAAAAAAAAAAAAAAAATAAGAAGACTTAATTCTATATATATAAAAATCAAATGCGTGCGCGTTAGTCTTGCTAAGGCTCAGAAACGGCTGCGCCGATTTTAATAATTCCTTTTTTGTATTGTTTGCCTTAATACAGATGTGGTTTAGAAAGAAAGAAAATTACAAAAACTTCAAGGAACAGCGGAAAAATAAAAAAAAATCGAAATTGGTAATTTTGTATGGGAATTGCCACATCAGACTACTTTAAATAGCCAAAAAATCTTAACTGCTGGACGGATTTAACTCAAAACCGGCACACACATTACTTGAATCCTAGATTAGGTTATGGCATACTTGGTTTTGACCACGGCCCTTCTTCTGCCCCTTTACAAGAAACGTAAATTATCCTACAGGCGTACTTTTATTAGCGAAACTGTGCGTCTCAATAATTAAAAGAAAATTCTATCAAAAAACATTCACATATCTTCAAAATTGCACAAAATTTTAGTACAGCGTCTTTTTCTAATAACTTCGTTTCCTTAGAATAACAAAAAACTATCAGAAATTCGTATTTCTTACTTTCGATGAAAATAACTCCGTTTTTTTTTAATATATTTCATCCAATTTCTTTTCGTTGATAAATTCAATTTAAGCACTTAATAAACCATATTTGAAGAAAGCTCCAACGTATTAATTTTTAACTCCAAAAATCACAAAAGCTATCATTTCAATAAATAAAAAAAAGCTTTAAAAAAATTATTTGTTTGCCCATTGTGAGGATCGATCCTTAGACCACCTCATGGATTCAAAACTAACAGCTGACTGAAATAACTAAACTAGCTGACTATTTTTATTCAAATTGAAAGGTAATAAAAAAATTTTCTAATAGAATTCGCAATAAAATGATATGACAGAACAATCTTTTGAATTCGAATAACAGCAGCCTATTACATTCCGTGTTAATATGGGATATTGGAGTGTTTCATTCAATCAATAATTGAAATTCGATTGGCACCATGTGTTATCGATCATGAATGTTCGATAAAAAATTAATTTCGGGTGGAATCGTGATTGCTCGAATTTAGGGCGGGACGAAGTTTGCCGGGTCCTCTAGTATACATATATAAAATAAACAAAAATAAAGTAAATTAATTTTTGTTTTATGTATTTGGTGTACAAAAAAGTTTTAAAGTGTTTTTTTTCAAGTTTGCCGCTTTATTGTGAAAAATTTGTTACAAATTCATTTTTCAAAGTATTGTCCACATCTAGCCACTGTTTTTCCCATCTTTCTGGTAATTATATAAAAAATACCTTTTCATTTATCGATATCAAAAACTATCGATATTTTTTTAATCCAAACCCCCCCCTTAGGTAAATCCTGGCTACGGGCCTGACTCTCAATATTGGACCAGTACCATTCACCGCTTTTAATTACCTTTTCCTACAATAATATTAAGAAAAACACACACTCCGAGCACATGTACAGTTTTAACTTTCGGAAAACCGGTTTTGAAAAACTAGAATCACTTCTTGGTAGAATTGACCTCCCTTACATTTTTGAAAGTGCTAATGAAGATATCGACAATGCTGTTGGCCTTTTGTATGGCATAATCTTTAACTGTTTCACACAATCTGTTCCTTTTACTAGGCAAAAGAGCTTTTCGTCTTCACCTCCCTGGTATAATAAATTATACCCTATGTTCTCTGGAAATCTGGTTATGAAGTCGACGTTGTCTCTACTGACTTTAGCAAAGCATTCGACAAAATCTCGCACACTGTCATCCTTCTGAAGCTAAAAGCTTTGGGCTTTCAACCCACATTTATTGCTTGGATTAAATCTTACCTCGAAGAACGCCGATATAATGTCATCTTTAGGTTTTCAAAATCCGAGTTTTTTACAGCAACTTCTGGTGTCCCTCAAGGCAGCCACCTTGGTCCTCTGCTATTCGTCTTAACAATAACCGATGTCGATGATACCATCAAATACTCTAATCTTTCTGTTTATGCTGACGACATGAAAATCTATCGACGCATACATACTAATACTGACTCTTGCCGTCTTCAAGATGACCTAATCAGTTTTTCTTCTTGGTGCCAAAAAACTTCCTGGAATTCAATATCAGTAAATTTTAAGCCATCACATACTCGCGGAAGAGCCTCCAATCTCTATCACGACTTTATTACATATTCGGTAAGCCAGTTCCCTAAGTAAGTTCTTTGTGAGACTTGGGTATAATTTGCGATAAAGAGCTTAATTTTCGATCCCATATCGATAATATCATTAGTAGAGCCAACTCTACTCTTGATTTTGTGAAACATTGGTCCAGGAAGTTCTCCAACCCATACGTTACAAAATCCCTCTACCTAACCTTTGTAAGGCCTATACTCGAATACGCCAGCCAAGTTTGGTCACCGCTCTATGTTTCTCATTCTTTGCGTATCGAAGCTGTACAACGAAGATTTATTCGATTTGCGTTACCAGGCCTCCCTGGTTCCGATTGCTTCAATTTAACTCCTTATACTGATCGTTTGATGTTGATTAACATGCAAACTCTTGAAAAACGCAAGGTAGTTGCTGATGTCCTTTTCATACATCAACTACTAGGTGACACCATTAATTGTCCTACCCTGCTCCTATTGATATCCCTTAATACCAATCCACGCAACCTAAGGTCTGTACCTCTCTTCCATCTCAACTTTCATCGCATCGTCTATGGTTGTGGTGAACCTATAACTAGGATGCTTCGTCTGACCAATAACATGGTCAATGAATTCGACTTGCATCTCAGTAGATCCGAGCTCCGTAATATCCTTCTTAGCTCCAACCCCACTTCCTCCCTCTGAAACAAATTTTTTCATATGTCTTGTGAGCAGACTATAGCCCATATGTAATATCACTACCCTATAAAAAAAAATAAAAAAAAAAGTCCTAGCGTTAAGAAATAAATGTCTACTTATAAGTTATAGTTCTTAAGTATAAATTGCTTGTATTTATTAAGCTTACCTAAATAAATAAATAAATCTTTTCACAGTTTGATCACAAGTAATTTTCTTTGCAGCTTCAATAGCTCTAACTGTGCCACTTTCTCATGATGTTGGTGTCTGAAGAATTTCAGGACTTTTGTAAATTAGAGCCTGAGTTTTAATACCAAAATAGCTGTATTTCAGGAAATGCTGTGTCCTTATTTTGAAAACGTCACTTAATATGAGGGATAGGCGTGGTTTCGGCCAAATTTGGACTCAGAGTACGTTTTATATATATATTTTTTTTTTTTTTTTTTTTGAGCTAAGCCAAGGGTCATGGGATGCCCCAAGAAATGCGAAATTCGGAAGATGGGCGATAGTTAGTTGTAGGGTAGAAATACCACCTTTCTCATAAAGTTCCCCGAATCACCACCGTGTGACGCTCTCAGTCACCCGGTTTGAGTTCTCTTTTTTTTTTAAGGTGGCCACATCTGTCATTGACATTTAATGAAATTTTGACATTTGTAAAAGTGACACCGTATTGAGTACATCTGCATAATTTAAAAAATGGAATTGAATTCGCAACAACGAGTAAAACCGGTTTCAATGGTGCGACGACATTGCAAATGATATTCTGAAGAAAACAGTCGTTTATCAGTGGCACGAACGTTTCAGAAATGGCCGTGAGTTCGTAAACGACGATGAACGCGGTGGCAGGGCATCGAAAAGTTTCTTCATGAAACTCACATCAGAGAACAGGTTCTTCTCTGCCCCAAAGGGAGCAAAAACTTTTGGTCATTCGTTAAGAGAGTTAAAAATCAGACGTCTTCGTCGATTCCTGCTCTTTTAAAGGATGACCAAATCTTCACTGACTCGGCTGATAAAGCGAACCTTTTGGCTGGATTGTTTGCACAAAATTCCACAATCCCGGCTAGCAATCAGCCACTGCGCTCTGTAGAGAATAAATCATCTTCAATGCAGGAGATATTTTCGAACGAGAGGAGTTAAAAGTGTCCTTGCAAACCTCAACATAAACAAATCTTCTGGCCCCGATGGTATACCATCAATTGTGCTTACAATGTGTGCTTCTACACTGGCTCGACCTTTGCGTAACTTCTTCAACATCTCCTACAGGACAGGAGTATTTCCATCTTGTTGGAAGGTCGCGAACGTCTAGCCGGTACCCAAGAAGGGCGATGCCACGAACCCTGAGAACTACCGACCCATTGCGATATGCTCAACGTTCTCCAAAGTCATGGAGAGTGTAATTAACTTCCACCTTATGAACTATTTGGAGTGCAACGAATTGCTCAGTGACCGGCAATATGGCTTCCGAAGAGCTCGCTCTACTGGTGACCTAATGGCGTTCCTCACGGAGAAATGGAACCAATGTGTTCACTTCTTTGGTGAAAGCAGGGTTGCTGCTCTGAATATTTCTAAGGCGCTTGACCGAGTGTGGCATAAAGCACTCGTGTCAAAACTAGGTAATTGCATATGGTGTTGGTGGTAAATTTGCTCGATGGATCACGTGTTTTCTTAAGGACAGGTCAATTCGTGTCGTAATCGATGGAATTTCGTCCAGTGAACATGCCATCGGTGCTGGAGTACCACAGGGTTCAGTCCTATCGCCAACTTTGTTTCTGGTTTTTATCAGCGACCTTCTGTCGTTGACTCATAACCCAATTCATTCGTTTACGGATGACAGCAGCATTTATCACTTATACTCCCTTCAAAAAACGCCCGAGCTCTTTGGAGATTGAGAGAAAGAGGCAAAATATGAATGACACCCTGCTTAATGACTTAGGAAAAATCTCTGAGTGGGGGCTTGCTAATAGAGTTGAGTTTAATGCTAGCAAGACTCAGTGTTGCCTGTTTACCTACAAGCGAATGAATTGCCCCTTAGTATGAACGGTATGGATCTTGCAGAGTCAGATGCTCTTGACGTTCTGGGTATATCGATCAAATCTGATCGATAGAAGCGGCCAAGTGCCTAGGTTTTTTAAAACGGTGTAAGAAATACTTCACTCCAACTGATCTACGCGTGATCTACACTGCTACTCGAAAGAAGCGGCCAAGTGCCTAAGTTTTTTAAAACGGTGTAAGAAATACTTCACTCCAACTGATCTACGCGTGATCTACACCTCATATACATATAAGGCCGAAAATGGAGTACAATTCACACATTTGGGAAGGGGCTTCCAATGTGTTGTGGAACAATCTTCCTGCGAGCGTGTTTCCCGGGAGTTTTGAGCTGTATAAATTTAAAACATATCCTCACCGACACTACTCTATCTTTCCACCCTCCAACTAACTATCACCCGTCTTCCAAATCAACACAATGCTTTCGCATTCATAGGGAGCATCCCCTGAGCGTTGGTTTAGTCTAAAATAAAAACAAAATTGACCATTCGACAGATGGCAGAGGAGTTGGGTATTGCTTTTAGGTCCGTTCGAGACATTTTGGTTAATAATTTGGGCCTCAGACGTGTCGCTGTAAAGCTGGCACCAGAAAGACCTGAATTTCATGCAGAAAAGAATCCGACCCAACATTCATCAAACGGATCATTACTGAAAACGAGACGTGGATTTATGAGCATGACATGCAAGACATCAAACGAGTGAACGGCGTGCACCGAAAGAGCCGCGACCGAAAAAACCACGTCATTTTCACACGAAAAAGAATGCAATGCTCACAGTTTTCATGGATTATACGGGTGTTGTGTATCATGAATTCCTTCCACAAGGCCAAACAGTCAACAAGGAGTATTATTTGGGCGTTATGAGACGTTTGCGTGAAGCAATTCACCAAAAAATACCGGATTTGTGGGTAAACAACTCGTGGATTTTGCACCACGATAACGCACCGTCGCACAATGCCTTCGTTATCCGTGAACATTTGGCTAAAAATGAAACGAATACCATTCAACAACCACCGAATTCACCTGATTCGGCTCCCTGCGACTTTTTCCTATTCGGTCAACTCAAGAAACCGCTCTGCGGAACGCGTTTCAGCACCCAAGATGAGATCATGAAGAAATAGAAGATGGCTCTGATAGCCATACTGCATACCGATTATAAAAAATGTTTCTAGGATTGGATCAAGCGCTGGCATAAGTGCGTTGCACTCGACGGGGAGTACTTTGAAGGGGACAATATCGATTTTGATGTATAACCTTGTATTTTTAATTCCCTTAATAAATTCCGGGAACTTTTTAATCAAGGTGGTATGTAGTTTACACAGCGCAAAACTGTTAACGAACACGCATACTGGGAAATTGTTTCGCAATTTTACTATACGACTGAAGAACTAATTATCTCGATAAGGCAAGGTTCTACTGGACATCAAAGCAATGGTTTAAGAGTGGAATTTATGAATTGTCCGAGTAGAACTGGGAAACTCGAGAACTGATGGCGTCAGATAATACATCTCCCTTGAGCTATTCCCATGATTGTGCATTAGATGGGGTTTGGGTTCCATACATTTTCTTAATATATTCCATATGTTAATATATCCAGTTTCTGAATCCTGGATGTAATATAAGCACGTTACGCGAAAAAAAATCCAGAAAATTCGTTAACTGGATTGGCGCCGCTAAAAAATGAGAATTTGAAGAAGTATAAAATGGATGTTACAAATCGAGTTTCCTATTTAAACCCTGGCCTTGTAGGGAGGTTCTGGAATACTTTTGAAAAAAAAAACCATGTTTTGTACATGTACAAAAAGATTGAGAGAATATGAAATTTTTCCAACCCCCGCCCACCCATAAAATTAACGTACGTTATTGAATTCAGCCCAGAAGTTCCAAAAAGAACGGGTTTTGCATTCAAAGTTGTTATATTCAAAACGTTTCTTTTTGAGTTACATCAATCGGAATGGACAAAGTGCTTCGAAAATTGATTCAAACGCATGCAAAAACGTATTGATTTTCATGGAGGATATTTTAAAAACCAATGGACCCGATTTCAATCATATATCGTCGGCTTACAAGGAAAACTGACCAACTACAAAAAGTCGGCTTTTTACTTTTTTATGCATTTTAAAGTTAGAGTCATTAAAAAATTTCTGGTAATACTGAAAACCTACTATTTTCGAACAAATTTAAAAGGAAACACTAGACCCTTCATAACAATAAAAACTTGCTTTGCTTTTTCATACGAACTTTGCTTTTTCAGTTGGTCAGTTTTCCTTGTAAGCCGACGATATATTTATTTTTTTAATTAATAGGCCAGATATATAAATAGCAACCCTTGTAGTATGGCTGATATGAAAATTTGAAGTTGTAACTAAGTATTAGGAAAAGATTTAAAAAAAAGCGTATGTTTGCAATTTTGGAATACATGCAATTACGTGAAATAGAACTTAATCATTTTGGTATTATATATAAACAACACACTTGCAATAGTTTTCTAAAAATCTCCCATAGAATTATTAATGTGTTCACGTCTGAACTAGAGCTCATTTGGCAGTCCTAATTTCTTTTACAACGATATAAACAAGATTTCAGTTGTTTCTCAATAGGTTGGATGCTTTCCGATGACTTATGGCCTTAATATAGCTTTCATTAACTTTTCGGATTATTAAAGTCTTAGCATGAATAATTTTAATTTAGTGTAATTTAATTTAGTACAATTTTCTTGTACTGCACGAGCTTTCAATGCTCTCCGTGAAATGTGCAGCCTGTTTAACTAATTATTTCTTTTTTTTCAGTTTTATTTTTTCAATTAAGGAGTAACGTCCCTTCAACGCATTTTGTGCGATGTGCATTTTAAAGCCCTAAGTGCAACATTTTACACAAAAATGAGACCATCATGCCACACCTGCCTACAATTGTTGCTGTGTAGACTCGATTTACTACATGGAAAAAAAAGAAAAAACATTCCAGTGGCCTCCTCTAATGCAATTTTAATGAAAGCCGCAGAGACAAACCCCAGGGACACTTAATTATTCCTGCATTTCATTATATTTAAAAGTGCAATTTTAATTACAACTAATTGCGAAATTTTTCTTCGAAATTCATTCTGTAATCAGCTTATCAGTTTGTATAACTAATTAGGAAGGAAGGAATTAAATTTTTATTAAATGGTTGTTTATGAAAAAATAGCAATTGCAATAGCAAGTATAGGGTATTTTTTTTTTTTTTTTTTTGAGGTATAGAACTTTCAAATAATCTTCTAAATTCTAAAAGGAAAGTTTATGGAATGGCCAATATTTTGGCTTTATTTGTGCGCAAATTTTTTGACATTTAGTGTTTGAAAACAATTTCGAACATATGGCCATATTTTCGAGCACAATTTTAACGGGAAAAACTTAAAATTTTTCACCAAAAAGAGATCAACGTAGAGGTTATTTTCAAAGTACTAGACTTGCAGCAATGAATAATAGAAAAGTTTTAAATAATAAGCAATTTCAGAAAAAACAACAGGGTGACGTTCAATACATTTTGCTGCGCTGAACCAAATAATGTAAATCAAATTGGGAGTTTTACCAAAAAACAGGTTCATTCTTTTACAAAACAAAAAGCAATTAAAGGTAAATATAATTCAGCTATACACAAAATTTTCATCCAATTTTTTTTTCTTTATTTTTTACAAAAAATCAAAAAAGTCAATAGCTAACTAAATTTGTATTGAAAATTTATTAAGACTTCACGTTTTACAATATAACTTCTGAACCCTTTAAAACCACATCTTCATTTTATATCATTGGAAATGTATAACCTAACGTAAAAACTTAAAAAAAATTAAAATTGTAAAAAAGAAACAAATTATAGCACGTGCTGCTGGCATGGTGTTAAACTTAAACTTAAATTAAGAATGAGTCAAGTTATTGTAATATTTTTTAAAATTTTGTACTTTTCCTCAAAATTATTGAAATAACTTTTGCAATGATACTTTATTACCGCTAATAGGTCTTAAGTTGATTGAGCTACGTTGTCTCAAAATAAACCCTTTTTTGGCCGCTAAAAATTATTCTAAAAATTTATAACTTCGAATTCGGTTTTCAAATCAATAAACCAATACAAGAAAAATATTTGAGTCAAATCGGAGAAGATCAGCGCAACTGATCATTTCAATGTCAAATGGGCGATATTAGTTAGTAAAAACAAAAATCAGGTCAAGTTCAAACATAGGTAGCGTTCTTTTTTCTTTCGTTTACATTCTTCATTTATTTCCTTATCTAGTTTTATTTTTCCCGATATTTTCGTCCTCTTTCAGCAGGCGTTAATTTTTCTATTTTACTCTTAAATATACAAAAACGAAATACAAAATTCTTCAGCCGGTGGTGTGACATATCTTAAAAGTGACGTTCAATACATTTGCCACTTATTAGTTTTTTTTTTCTTAGGTATTTTATTTTGCAAATATACTTAAACAAGGAAATTAATCAGAACCTTTGAAACGAATCAGTTACCTTTAAAATGATTTTAAATTTGGATTTTTTTACTAACTATTTATTTTTGCTTTAATAAAACTCCGCGTGACGTTCAAACATTTTTACACGTACTTATCATGATGAACTAAGAAAACAAAAAAATTTACTTTAATATTATTTAATCGTCTTAATTTTTAGAATTTCATGAGAACTAATCTCTGCACTTCCTTAATATAACTTACCTGTCATCTATACCTCTCCTAAATTAAAACTAACGAAGTGTAAAAAAAAGTGACGTTCAATACAATGCTTGGGGACTAAATGTAAATCGGAAGCCAAAGTCGCGATGACAATGTTTTGAAAATAACAAAATAAAACATAAGAAATAAATGCTTTCATTAGAAAACAGTTATTATTTGTTATATAATTATAAATTTTTGCATTGTTTTCAACTTTTTTCACGTTTTTCATCAAAAAGTATAACTGCCCAGCAGGGAACCGAGCGCTCCATGAGCGCATCTGAAGCGCTCCAAAAAAACAGTTGCGCGCTTTATTCTCCTTGCGTATAGCGCATTTTTTAACATTGGCATGTCATTAGATGTATGCGCTCGGCTCTCGCTGTAGCAAATATGAAATCGTAGCGTGAGCCGAGCGCTTCGTTTCACTTGCAATTTGAATAAAAACGTAGCGAGAACCAAGCGCTTGGTTTCTCCTCGGTATTCTCCTTGTATTTGATATAAAAATGTGTCGAGAACCGTGCGCTTTGTTCTCATTGTTGTTGATATAAAAATTTATGGAATTTTATGTATTTTATATATTTTAAGTACGAAAAACAGGAGCTTTTATAACATAGTTTATAAAAGCTTTATATTTCAACTTAGAATATAACTTAAAATATTAAATTTCCGAATGGAAAGCCGGACTTGAAGTATTCAATTAATTTATGTGGGATATTTTGATGATTTGTTCCGTTTTTAAAATTAAATTTTTTGTCATTAAACTCTAATACTTCTTTCAAGTGATACGTTATCGTTACAGAAAGCGCTACAAATATAGCGCTATACACACAGAACTATTTGCAATGAGAATGAAGCGCTCCTTATGTGCATACAAGTAATGCGCATTGAAATTTTTTACTAGGTGGGGACATATGTTTTTGTATTAAGCGAGTACGAGAGATGACGATGATCTGATGGCTTCAGTTCCTGTACCAGTTGGATTTTATAGGATGTAGTTTAAAATCTATTCTTAAAATCTTCCACGAACTGATAAATACGGGTCCTCGGTCATACACACCTCTACAGCGGGGATGGTTTCTTCGGTATGCACAGTATAAGTTCGTGTCGGATAAATATTTTTTGCAAGAGTAAACTCAGACATAAATCGATTCATCGTAATGCGTATAACCTTTTTTGTTTGCTTGTGTGTGAGGTTGCGTAGTTTTCCTTTATTGCTTCTTTGCTTGTTGATTTGTTTTTTTATGCAGTAATAAATTTCTGACTAAACGGCTGGAGCAATTTTGTTGACATTTGGTATAAAGATTCTCCTGATTCAAGATTAAAAGATAGGCTATCAGAAGTTTCAAAAACTTTCGACAGAGGGCGCTTCAAGTAATAAATTATATATGACTCGATAATGCCTGATCGACTGGACCAATTTTAAAGAAATTTTCTTTTAAAATTAAAACGAAATAAATATTAATTAAAAAAACGAAACCAAACCAAGCTGAACCAAAGACTAAGGAACAAACACGGAGATGAACGAAGGCAAACGAAGATGGACCGAAAGCTAAATACCAAAAACGAAACCAAACTTGACCGAAAATTAAATTCGCTGTAACTTTTTTCCTACGAATGAAATCAAAAAGTTTCTTCACAAAAGTTTAATGATTTTTTACGAACTTTTATTTTCTTAAAAACAAAATTAAAGTTTTGAGGTTACTGAGGATATACGATGAAAATTTGAAATATCTAGTCAAAAATGGAATCGGAGGAAAAAATGTTGTTAAAACGAATTGTAGTCCTTATTAAGATATATCCAACGACATACTTTTTTCGGTTAAAAACTGATGAAGTTATACAAAAAATACCATTCGGGGCAGATTTTGGGTCCACCTAAAAAAAATTTGTATGTTACTAAAACCCCCTTAACATAAGCTTTCAAATGAAGGGCGGTCTTTTGAAATATTTTTTTTTTCCACCCACCTTAATGTGCACAGCTCAAAGACAGCACCCCTGTTGAATTTTTAATTATCATTATCTTTCATTCGTAGATAAATTCTAAATTCTTTAATGATAATAACACTTATATCTTACAATGATAATAATGATAATATTATGATAATGACATAATAGAATTGATGACTTGGTTATTGCAAAGTTTAGCGAATTTATTTCGAATGCTTAAATGAAGTCATTCATTTGTGACTTGCTGGTTAGTGAATTAACTATGACAACTTGAAAGGTGTGCGTACTAAAAAACCAATAATTACTCTAATGATTTTTGTTTTTCTTATTATTCCATTTGTACTTTGCCAAAAATAACATAACTCTCAATAGCATGGTCAGGCTTTATTAATACCATGAAATATGTGGGTGAGCCCTTAGTAATAGAATTTTTATGACAGCATTCTTGGACTTACTTACGGACAGTTAAAGCTTAGGTGCGGTCACATTCGATCATTAACAAAAGCAAGGAAAAATAATTAACAATTCTATTGAAACACTTAGACAACCAGTCAGCCTCATTTCTCTTTATCTGCTTATTCATAAATGCTCATTGTGAATGATTTAAAGTTATGATTTAGACTTAAATAGTTTATTTATTGAATTCAATATTGACATTAATGAAGGTTACATTTAGAAAGACAAAATAAATCTGTGATATAATTAAAAAATTGTTATTTTTATTAAAAGGTATTAAAAACAGACGCATGCACCTGAGAGTACATAATAGAATGATCCACACCATAATATAATATAATATAATATAACGTGGAGGCCTGGGTTCGAACCACAGCAGCGACAGAAAATTATTTGAATTAAAATAATTTTTCTGTACGGCCGCCACCTCTCTGCAGACAATGGCAAACCTCAGAGAGTAATAAAAATGCCATGTAAAGCTTCTTGAGAACAAGAACATTCCGTTCATCGCCGTTCGGAGTCTACGTTAAGCCTGTAGGTCCGGTTCTCGATCATTTGTGTACAAACTTAATAACACGCACAACACAAATGGTCATAAGAAGCTAGGTCAAAGGGCTGAAATGGCCAGTTATTTATTTTTTTTTTTATAAAGAAACACTGTCACGTCAAATCCTACGGGTGTGTCCATGACATAGCCAACTCTTTTTTTTTTTAAATATTACCTATTCCATTGCTCTTTTATATCAGCACTTTCTATGCATAACATGAAAGAAACTTAAACATAAGTAAAAGCACATTTCTGTAAACACATGTCCACGCACACTAATGAACAATAAAAATGTGTTTCCGCGATGGAGAAGCTACATTTGGGAACTATTTTAATGACATCATCGATGATTCATAGACGAAATTTCAACTGGGCTGGCTACTTTATGATTATTGAAGCGTATTTAAACGAGCGCTTTTGCTTATGTGTTTGTGTTTGTGTGTGTTTGTGTATGTTTGATTACTTATGTTGGTAGCTGTGAGTGCCATCGATAGGCGTTAAATAGACGCGATATTAACTGCATTAAGAGTTTGCCATAAATTGGCAATTTTATGGCTTCTGTGTAAAGCAGCTTATCACTTATAATTGTTGTTGTATTTATTGTTGTTGTTATTGTTGCTACTGCTAATGCTATTTCGGTACATACAATACAGAATACAACGCTAAAAAATAGCGCAGCAATGTGAGTTTTCAGTTTGACCTACATATTTGCACTCATATACACACATACACACTTACTCACAATGGAGCAATTGAAAATATTGTTTAAACAGCAAGAAGCTTCTTTAAAATCCGAATAATTGAATACTTCTGTGAATTCTTAAAATTAATTATTAACAAGTAGATTTGTTTATGTGTCCAATGCATTTTCTTACAGCACAAATTTATGAATAAATTTCAAGCTACGTATCAAGTAGCTGAAACGTTGAAGGTTAAGGCCTAAAACAAAACCCACCAACACAAAAACCTAGGACGCAATGACAATGACAGCCTTCAACGATTAGTTTCCATCAATACTAACACTACTTAATGACACTCGAGTCATTTAAACATGTTGACAACATTTCCGTTTTACGAGTAGTGCACAGAACGTACACAAAACGTACATCGTGCAAGATTAAAAAAATATGCTTGACCTTATTTTTTTGCTTGTAAACATCATACATAAGTTCGGAAATACGAGCGACAATTGAAGCATAAATGACACGGAAACAGGAGAAACTATTAATATTGAAACAATGCATATTTGTCTGAATTATTTAAAATCGATGAAAAATCACACAAAATTTCTGATCTACAAGAAAAACTTTGGCAGAATTGGAAGAATTTTAAGGCTTATAATATGTGTAACGATTAAGTGAAATAACCCGGAAAAGTTTTAATTCCGCCAAGTAAGTTAACAAATGTTCAACTTAAATTATGCAAAAATCGAAAAGATTGCATAGTTCGAAAATCAAATAAATATCTTTTTAAACATTTGCTTTATTACGACCTCTTATATTATATGATACGAGGGGTACTATTTATATTTCGGGAACTGGCAACACTAATGTCAATAGCTAAAATCTGGCATCACCATAATAAAGTCTGACATTTGTTAGCATAAATGTACTCACAACTGTTTGATGACAAGTGCTATTTGTTTTGTTTACAATGAGTTAAGAAAATCAATTTGTTAAAAAAATGGATATTTCAAAGAAAGTTTTCGTTGGAATATTTTTCACAACTTTCGGACGTGGATTATCTCAGCAAGAATGTGTCGATGAACTCAGTTCTTTGTATGACGATAAAGCACCATCAAAAACCACAGAATATCGCTGGTATAGTGAATTCAATCATGGTCGTAGTTCGGTTGCCGACGAATTCCGTGAAGGTCGTCCGAAATCGGTTTTTGTGCCACAAAACATCGATGCAGTACGTGAACTAATAATGCAAGATCGTCATCTGACATATCGCGAGATAGAGACATCCTTGCACATTAGTTCCACTTCGATTTTGCATGAACACTTATCTGTAAAAAAAATTTGCTCTCGTTGAATATCCCATAATTTATCAATCGCTCAAAAAAAGTCTCGCGTCGATTGGTGTAAGGAAATGATTATATATGTATATGATTATGATGAAAGTTCAATGGTGGTGCTTCAAAATACGTGCATAAAAACGTGACAGGTGACGAATCGACCGTGTGGGTATAATGCGAAGCAAATGGTCGCCTGTTTCATCCACCGAATGTGTCATGTGGCCACTGTCCCGCTTGAGCAACGTAGGACGCACAATCCTGAATGGTACACGACCATTTGTTTGCCGGAAGTCTTCAGAGAAATTCACAAAACCAACCGCCAAAGACGAATCATTCTTCTTCATGACAATGCGAGCTCTCACACATCTCGTCAAACATGTGCATTTTTGAGTAGTCAATTGATGATTCATCTTTCATATAGTCCTGATTTGGCACCCAATGACTACTTCTTTTTCCCAAAGGTAAACTGCGTGGTCAACGATTTACGAGCGCCGCAGAAGGAGTTGAAGCGTTCAAAAACCATGTTTTGGAAGTATCTCAAGAGGAATGGAAAAACTGCTATGACAAACGGTTTGAACGAATGCAAAAGTCCCCAAATTGATCATCAAGGGGAATAATTGGAAAAAAAATAAAGACATTTTTATTTAAAAATGTTTGCTATTATTTCCTATTCCCGAAATATAAATAGTACCTCTCGTACCAGTAATACTGAAAATGTCCTAATGAAAAAATAAAACACAAAAAGAGCGTTGGCTGTGTCGTGGACACACCCGTAAGTTTTGACGTGACGGTGTTTCTTTATACTCCTATTTTATGTCCAAACTCTTGTTCTAATCCATGACCAAATTTTTGACTTAATCAAATATACCGAATCCCTTTCCTAGTTTAAAAAGGTGTGTCTTAGTTTTTGTCCTAATCCATATCCAAATTCATGTCATTGTCCTTGTCCAGTTTCATTGTGTTATTTTGTTGTTTGTGAGCAGTGAAATCGTAACTAACAAGATTTTTGTTGTTGTTGTTGTTGTTGTAGTTGTTGTTGTTGTTTATGTTGATGTTGATGTTGATGTTGATGTTGATGTTGATGTTGATATTGATATTGATGTTGATGTTGATGTTGATGTTGATGTTGATGTTGATGTTGATGTTGATGTTGATGTTGATGTTGATGTTGATGTTGATGTTGATGTTGATGTTGATGTTGATGTTGATGTTGATGTTGATGTTGATGTTGATGTTGATGTTGATGTTGATGTTGATGTTGATGTTGATGTTGATGTTGATGTTGATGTTGATGTTGATGTTGATGTTGATGTTGATGTTGATGTTGATGTTGATGTTGATGTTGATGTTGATGTTGATGTTGATGTTGATGTTGATGTTGATGTTGATGTTGATGTTGATGTTGATGTTGATGTTGATGTTGATGTTGATGTTGATGTTGATGTTGATGTTGATGTTGATGTTGATGTTGATGTTGATGTTGATGTTGATGTTGATGTTGATGTTGATGTTGATGTTGATGTTGATGTTGATGTTGATGTTGATGTTGATGTTGATGTTGATGTTGATGTTGATGTTGATGTTGATGTTGATGTTGATGTTGATGTTGATGTTGATGTTGATGTTGATGTTGATGTTGATGTCGATGTTGATGTTGATGTCGATGTGTATGTTGATGTTAATATTGATGATGATGTTGATGTTGATGTTGATGTTGATGTTGATGTTGATGTTGATGTTGATGTTGATGTTGATGTTGATGTTGATGTTGATGTTGATGTTGATGTTGATGTTGATGTTGATGTTGATGTTGATGTTGATGTTGATGTTGATGTTGATGTTGATGTTGATGTTGATGTTGATGTTGATGTTGATGTTGATGTTGATGTTGATGTTGATGTTGATGTTGATGTTGATGTTGATGTTGATGTTGATGTTGATGTTGATGTTGATGTTGATGTTGATGTTGATGTTGATGTTGATGTTGATGTTGATGTTGATGTTGATGTTGATGTTGATGTTGATGTTGATGTTGATGTTGATGTTGATGTTGATGTTGATGTTGATGTTGATGTTGATGTTGATGTTGATGTTGATGTTGATGTTGATGTTGATGTTGATGTTGATGTTGATGTCGATGTTGATGTTGATGTCGATGTGTATGTTGATGTTAATATTGATGATGATGTTGATGTTGATGTTGATGTTGATGTTGATGTTGATGTTGATGTTGATGTTGATGTTGATGTTGATGTTGATGTTGATGTTGATGTTGATGTTGATGTTGATGTTGATGTTGATGTTGGTATTGATATTGGTGTTGATGTTGGTGTTGGTGTTGGGGTTGGTGTTGGTGTTGCTTTTCTTTTAGTTTTTTTTTTGCTTCCCCATTGGTTGTGCTCTAATTTCAATTAATCCAGCAAAAGTGATGCATATGCGTCACATTAGGCGGTTCCCTGGGGGTTTTTGACACGCCGTACAATTTTTTTTTTTTATTTTTGTCATATGCCCGAAGACCTCACCTTTGTTTTCGTTCCTTAAAATTTACCGTTGCACCAGTAGTCACAGAGTTAAAAATCCATGCAACGTTTTTTCATGGCTGTAGCATTTTTACTACATTATGTGATTGCATCCCTGAAATCATGACAACAAAATTTTTTTTGTAATTTAGTTGTGAAGCGTAATAACACATCCCTGCTGTCGTTAAACAAAATTTACTGTAGCACTCCTCCTGAGTGAGTAATAATTCCATGAAACGATATTACGTTTCTGTAACATAAGCTGCTATATTCACGACCTGACGACGCCGGAATTTTTTTTTTATTTTTGTCGTAAAGCCATGTATAAAAACTTTATTTTCCTTTTTACATTTTTATCGTAGGTTATATACTCATTGAGTAAAAATTCAATGCAACGCCGCTGCATGAATGTTGCGTTATCGATCTTTGAGCGGCTCTCTCAGCGTCCCCATGATGTCAGAAATTTTTTGTCTAATTTTGTTGTGAGGGCTTCCAATAGGCCTTTATTGGGGTATCGTATTTTTAATCCTAGCACTAATACTCAGCGAGTAATAATTCCATGTAACAAATTTTCAGTTGCGTTGCTTACGTAGCTCCCACTACGTCCCTATGCCGTATTAAATTTTTTTTTTTTTTTTTAATATAGCCAAAGAATTAGCCTTTACGGTCATACTATATTTTTAATCATAGCTTTTATACCCAGCGAGTAACAATTCAATGAAACGCAGATGAATTTTTAAAAAATTCATTTTTTAACTTTTTTGGAAACTAGAGGAGTATAACGTAACTTCGTCACGTCAAAACAAAATGTCGAATTTAGCCCTCCGCTTCTCCATACTGTTTTTTTTTTCTTCCATAGATTTCTATATTATTTAAGTCGCTATTTACTAAAAAAATATTCATACTCGTACTTCTACATTTTTGTTTTTTACAAATGTATACTATTTCAATTGACTCAACCCGACTCACTCTGCTGTCCAGCTCGGAATAGAAACACCCGGCCTGTCCAAAGTCGGTATAAAGGAAAATGATTCAGGTATAGGGAAGGTTCTACCTGTGCAGAAAGAAAAAAGGTCCCCGTTGAGCCTTAAGTCGGTCGCAAAATCTTAAGTAAGTGCGACTACTATTGTATATCAAACAATAGTAGCCCTATGCCTACAAAGCTGTAGCAATTATGGCAGAAAAATTTTTTAGTACGGAAATATTCACCCACTTAGATAAACCGCTGAAAAATCGTTAGCATTTGTGCTGGTGTTAAAAAATTGTGCCAATATTTTTGAATATTGAAAGTTCATTAAAGGTTGCAACGTTTCGTGAGTATTGCATTTTTAAGCTATAGTATACCAGAAGGATACTCGTGGCTATGCATTCAAGTTTTCACACAAAGATGTGCTAACGAAGATCCATAACAGTAGGAGAAGTAACACACAATGTTGTGACAAAAAGTCACAGTTAAGTACAATATAAAGATTCTTTCCTGGATATTTGGGTGATGATTGATGCGATTTTTCTTTGTGGAACCTTTTGCCGGGGTGACTATTGCAGGCTAGACCTTCGGGAAGTATCATGCTGGCTATGGTAGCTCAGCTTTGTGTCATAAATTGTCAAAATTTTTGATCTATTTCCAAAAAGAAATGCTGAAGTTTGGGAAGGAGTTTCATCCATAAATTGGTACTATGAGTTTCAATGCTGAGGTGCATCCTGTATTAAATATTACTAGCGACCACTGGTGCGCATTGCTGCACCCATCAACTATAAAAATAATAATAATAGGCGCTGACCGCTGACGCCGTTCATTGTGTTCAGCGTATATTCTAAGAGTTTTGTCGTTGTTTGCAAGCGCTCTATAAAGAAGAGGCAGAATAAAGTGAAAGGTGAGTGAAAAATTGTAATAAAAAAAAAGTTGTATGCATCTTGGTTGCGAGCGTTCAGTGCGAGGGTTTGCGAAAGCCTTACATTTTTCTGACTTTCATTTTGTTGTTAACAGACGCTCTATTAAGAAGTGACAAAAGAGTTTAATAACATTGTTCTTAGCTGCTCTGTTAAGAAAAGAAAAAGCAACATAACAACAACAATTATATGCAATTATATGCGAATTTTAATAAGCTATAACTTAAAAAATATAAATTTTTAAAAAATAAAATGTCCAGTTTGCACATCTACAGGTCTAAACCTACCAAGAAATACTCAATTTATTAAGATTGAACTTGTACTTAAAAAGCCTTACGCCGGACAAAATTTGAGCTTGCGTAATATATATAAGATATTAAATACAATATAAGAGATGGACTCAGTGTTGTAATTCATAAAATATAATGATTGTCAGGAATCAAGAAGATGACACCCAGGAAATTGTTTGAAGAGAGTTAGAATACTCTTGTATTACCACTAACAACCGGAAAAATCATTTTCTTGAACCTTCGACTCCTTGCCATGGAGCAAGTACACCAAAAGAAAACAAAAAGTAAAAAAGAGTGATTTTTAAATTGCAGCAATTGAAAAATTTGTTTTTCCCAACTGGAAACTGCGTATGCTTTTCCCTTCGTTGTATAAACACAACGCTTATAGTTCAGAGTTACTTTTTAGAAAAATGGTTACTATATAAGCAAATTGGCAATCTGCTTAATACGCGGACCGGTATAGAGTTGCGATGAGTGCAATCCATAAGAAGCCGAACGGACATTGGGAGAAAGATAATTTATATAATAAATAATAATGACGGAAATAGCTTGCGGTACATATATAAGATATATTTTTAAGTTGATGACAACTGAATATTCATTTGCGGCGAATACAACTAGCAAACGAAGTGTAGTTGGCGAATTTTTCGGTTGCGGCAAGCGAAAAATTTCTTTGCGTGTAGTATTAAGCCTACACAGCAGGTTACTCCAGTAGACACCAAAAGACCGCTCTCAGCTGTACAATTTTAGTATCAAATTATTTCAGACCCTATCTACCTGAGTACCAACTTTTATTTGGCCAGAGTCATATAGTCTGTAAAAATTCGAACAAACTCCCAAAAAAATTTTTAATATATCATAAATATAAGTTTTTAGTAAAAAACTGCGCAAACCTTTTAATTAATTGAACTTCACTAGTGTACACTGCACAGTATCTTCGTGCAAAAATATAGAGCGACAGTGAAGTAAAGACAACGGGAGCCAGAACACTTGGCTCGGGTAGTTCATGAACGAACTAGTTCATTTAAACGATTCTCACTCATAAACTATGCGAACTAGTTCAGTTCTTCTCGTTTTTTATGTTTATATTTGCAGCGAGTAGGAACAAAACGAACGAGAGCAAAAATAACTGAATTTAACAAGCTATGGTTTAAATCCTTGGTTTGAGACACTTTTTGTGTATGCGCTAAGAGAAATGGTGGAGTTGATGGCTGTCACATTGGAAGATTTCTTTTTTTTTCAGTTAGACGCTTGAGGTACTGTACATTTTTTTAATAAGATGGTTTAAAAATAGCTAAAACTGAATTTAATATATAAATTGAATTTTAATTTGAATGCAACCAAGTTTGTTTCATTTTATATACCTGGACATGAAAGAGTAAACGAAACGAACTTAAAGACCTAAGCAACTTAAAGAACGAACGAACCCAAAGAACTAACGAAATAAAAGATTGAACGAAGTATAACAAGCAACGAACAAAAACGAACGAACTGAAAGAACTAAATGAACGAACTAGCTCATTACATAGACCCCTTTTACATTGGTCAAGACTTGAAATCAAGTCTGTGAGTTGGTTGATGAAAGACGCGGACATCAACGTGAGAGAGGGTAAGTTTAAAAGGGAATAGCAAAGAATTGATTTCAAGTCTTGACCAATGTAAAAGGGGTCATACGGTTGAACTAAAATGCCCAAGCCTACAGAACACCGAGTGTACCGTAACATCTGATCAAAAATATCCGGAATTCTTCAAAGAAACGAAAAGGGTTTAATTATTCATCGATATTCATTTTATTTCCTTAAAATTAATCTCCATTCCAAGCAATAGACAATACTTCCTCCAATCTTTAAAACACTTTTCATAAGCGGATTTTGGAATCACCCTCAGCTCTTTCTGTGAATTCACCTTTATCGCCTCAATCGTCTCAAAAAGCTTTCCGCGAAGTAGTAACTTCAGTCGAGGGTATAGAACAAATTCACAAGGAGGTATATCGGTTAAAAACGGAGATTGCGAAAGGGTATGTACATTGTTGAAAGAAAAAACGCAATATCTTGAAAACGAGCAAGAAAGGCCAATAAACTGTTTTTACGGCATTCCAAAAACGGGGCGCACACGTAGATACCGATATGAAACGTTGAGGCATGCATAATATTTTCTATATTATACTGCAGTTGAGATCTATGCTTGGATGTTATTCTGTTCGTTTATGCAGTACTAGCTAATGTACCCGGTATTACTCGGGTAATATAATACTCCAAGACATGTGTAAGAAGTGACCGTTTTGATTTTTTTTTTTCACCCTTTACATAAGGAGGTTAAAAAGTGTATCAGAATGAGCGTTGAAATGCGATGAAAAAAGCGCGTCTATCTAAAAGCTCTGTTCTAATGATTATGTTATGAGAATTATATTTTAAAGTTTTCCAGCGATTTTTTCATGTTCCAAAAGTACTTGACTCGATCAAATAGATACTGTTATTATCGCTCAAAATATGATCGATTATTGCGCAGCAATAGAGTGTGAAGCGATTTCATGAAAATTATGTTTTTACCTTCGTTTCCGATGGCGGCAATACCGAAACATCATGGCAATTCGGACACCAATATACCATGTTCAGTTATAGAACTGGTTATCAAAATAGATGCAGTTTTTTTGTATCGGGTCAGGTAAGCATTTTTAGAAAGGCATTGTTATGTTTTCCTGTTTTGTTTAAAACTAAAACAAAAAAAATTGAATAAATAATAAAAATTTATTTAAATTATACAAAATAAAAAAGAAGTTTTTAAAAATTAAAAAAATATAAAATATAAATTAAGGAACCCGCAAAAACTACGTCTACATGTAAAATTACATACATACAAGTCTGTAACTTACCTAGTACACGCTAAACCACCGAGGCACTCCAGGGTTGCCAACATTCACACTGTCAAATAAAACATTAGTGAACACTATCGTTGTGTAGGATCCACTTTATATTATTTGTTGTTGTACTGCAATAATGACGTGTTGTTGTAGCTTTCGTTATATGATGATATATAGAGAAATTAAATATTTGTTGTTGTTGTTGATGTTGTTGTTGTTGCTGTTTTTTTGTTGCCACTTTATTGCTATAATTAAATTAATTTTATTGAACACTTTCTATATTTTTGGTGTGTTTAAACAATATGTTGACATTTGAACAAATTTTGTGCTACCTTTATTACTCGAAAGCTTGCCACCTGGTTGCACTTTTATACATATCTCCTTGACACTTTAACATTTTCTTGCACATTTAAGTATTTATTTGCTGTTTTTTATCAAATTTCTCTCTGTTTTCGTTGCCAATAAACTTTTTCGAAAAAAATAAGCTTTTGCACTGAAACAAAAAATAAAATGTTTTTATAGAGTTTTTACTGTTACTTTCATGCAAGCGTGTTGCTTTAACTGGGTTTTCTTGTTATTTTTATCTCGTGTTCTTTCAACTTTTTGTATTTTTCTTCTTAATTTGTTATTCTCTTTGCTACAAAAAAAAATATCTCATTTTCCATTTCATATCGTTTCCGTTGTAATGTAAATAAAACTGTGAAACACGTTTTGTTACACGCTTTTCACACATGCTCAGTCAGTTGAAGTCAAATGGTTCGCTCTTGCTCCTAATCGCTTGCACGTTTTCACTCCCTAGATATGTAACTCTCTTTCTCTCTCACTCGCTCTCTTTCTATCTATCTCTCTGTCTCTCTATCTCTTTTGTTCTGTTTCTTGCCTCTTCAAGTTAAACTAAGTTGAGCTCTTTTAAATTGTTGAACACTAAAAAGCTTTTACTAAAAACACACACAACCATAAAAAAGGATACAAAGCTATTCAAAATGAGCTGCTTTCAAATTGGATACATGACGGTAGGCAAGATATTTCTTTTTTTTTTTCTTTTTTTTTTTTTTTTGCTGTATAGACCATGCTCGAATAAGTTTTTTCGATAGAATATCTTGATTAGTTCTAAGGTTAAACAAATTTTTAGTGGTATTTCCTAACCTCTCCCAGATGTAGTAGTCTAAGAGCACGTTTTTGACTGCTGTCAGTTAGAAAAAACCTAATTACCTTCTAAGGATAAACTACCTTTCTTCAAATAGAGAAGAATAATTATTTTTTTATGGGAACCGAACCTAAAAATAGCTTTAATGGATTTACTTGTCATTTATGGGTCTTTGGTGGTAGGTTATGATCTAATATGTTCAAATTGCCATTTTTATAGATACCCATTTTTTCTACATTGTGTACATAAAGTTATTAGTTCGAGATGTAGAGAGAAAGATAAAATGTATAACTAGGATAACTAGGAAAACAACCTTTACACAGACGAATTTAAATTAATTCTAATGTTTTTTGAAAGACAATATTCAGCTGGCACAATTCAGTTTCTGGCAAATATTTAAAATCTCAGGATATTAGCAGGTCAAATAGGTGGGCTCATTATTGTTTTGGTTTTTTTTTTTCCATAATAGTCTCTACCAGACCTCATTCGAATTAACTCTAACAAAAAGTTTTCACTGCAAACTCAATCAGCCAGAACACTTCATCTCTAGAGCAGTCTAGGTTTAGAATAACCAAGGCATAAATCTTCATATCATATGATTAATTTTTATCACTTTCCTCAAGTAAACTTTTCATAAAAACAAAAATGCAAAAAGAACAACCAGATATTAAAAGAATAAAGCAATTATTTACACAGGAAAAGTCATAAACTGTGCCCATTACGCCAATTTGTGTGTGTTTTGCGTACATCTATTTGACCGCTTATATAAAAACACAGTTTCGCTCTACGAACTCCAACTGGGTCGAAAATTTATGGATTTGGGCGCTAGCCAATTGAAGATGTGCTGTGCTGTTGGGACATTAAAAAGTACCTACACAAACATGTTACGTCCAAATTTAAGCAGAAATTTTTTGAAAATAGATTCCATTTGTATAGGAATGCAAGTTGAAGTTGCATCGCTATCCCATGACTTCACAAGATTTGACTTTCAGCCAATACTATTCTAAGCAAAGACTAGTACTACGTAACTACATAGCACAATTTCTTAGAATGAGTTCATTGTAGCGTTGTTGTCAAATGGTAAAATATCGACAGGCATTAAAAGCGGACAAGCTCATAAATTTCGATTAAAATGAAAGAGAGTGAATTTCGTGTACTCATCAAGCATTATTTTTTGCGGAAATAAACCCATCACCGAAACCAAAGGAAGACCTAATACCCAACCGACCGAAATCGGAGTGCTTCCAACAAGAGCGCTTAAAGAGCACTCCTTTCTGAGCTCTTTCTCTTTTCTTTTTTGTGTGAAGCCAAGAAAATAATAAGAAGAAGAAGTCCAAGTGATCCTGCTACATTACGCTTTGGAGAGCCTTAGGAGCACTACAGATGAACAACTGAATAGAATGGTCGAAATTACGAACGAAGAACTGAAGTACAACTGCTTCTGCTACTCTATGCTTAAGAGCACAAACGGAGTACAGTATTGAGTGCTATACTTTCACTGTAGTTTGAGGAACCAATGGAGCAATAGTGCTCCCTTCCACTGGCATGTCATGTTAAAATTACAATGTATATGGGAATGTAGACGGAGAGCTTCGTATTGCAAAAGGAGTCCTTAAAGAGCGCTTCAAATCTCGTTGGGTAAATACTTTGAGGACTATGCACCATTAAATTTAATGTTCAAGAAGTGGTTTACTAAATTCGGTGAACTTGACGCTGAACGTTCAGGTCGCCCAAAAGAGGAAGTCACGCCAGATATCGTCGATAAAATCCATGCAAAGATATTGGGCAATTGGACAATGAAAGTACGTAAGGTGGCTGAAGCTATAGACATCTCAACTGAGCGGTACATAATATTTTACATGAATATTTGGACATGAAAAAGCTATCCGCGTGATGGGTGCCATGATTGCTCACACTCGGCTATGAGCACAGCCGGTCGGCCACTTCAAAGCAGTGTTCGGCGATGTTCAACCGCAATCCGAAGGAGTTTTTGCGGAGTTTTGTAACCGTAGACGAAACATCACAACGCACCAGAGAACAAGGACCAGTCAAAGCATTTGACTTTTCCGGCTGAACGTGCACCAAGGAAGACCAAGGTGGATTTGTCGGCCAAGAAGGTCATACACATCGTAATACACATCGGTTACTTTGAAATGGTAAAAACGATCACTGGCGAATATTACTCAAAGCTTTTGGAGCAAAAACGACCGCATTTAACGAAGAAAAATGTGCTCTTCCAACATGACAACGCACCGGCGCATATGTCTGTAGTCGCCAAGGCAAAAATCCATAAATTGCGCTACGAACTGCTGCCACAATTCTTCCGGATTTGTACTTCTACGACTACTTTCCTGCTCCGAACCTAAAAAAATGGCTCTGCTGTAATAGATTTGAATCGTATAAATAGCTTGTCACTAATAAAACCTATTATTTGAAAGAAACGTGGCGTCCGTGGCGTAGTTGGTTAAAGTGCGTGGCCTCTATGTCAACGAACCTGGAGACGTGGGTTCGAACCCCAGCAGCGACAGAAAATTATTTGAATTAAAATAATTTTTCTGTACGGCCGCCACCTCTCTGCAGACAATGGCAAACCTCAGAGAGTAATCAATATGCCATGTAAAGCTTCTTGAGAACGAGAACATATTCTGTTCCTCGCCGTTTGGAGTCAGCGTTAAACCGGTTCTCGGTCTATTGGGTATAAACTTAATAACACGCATAACACAATTGATCATAAGAAGCTAGGTCAAAGTCCTTTCAAGGGCTGAAATGGCCAGTTATTTATTTATTTTTTTTTTTTTTTTATTTGAAAGGAACAAGAAATTGAAAAAATGCTGGACTAAATAAATCCATCCATAAAGGAGACTATGTTGAAAAATAAAATGAGTTTTTGTCGAAAGAAAACCTTTTATTCCAAAAATCACTGACTTATCAAATCGCCCCCGTATAACGACGTATTGTGATGAAGCTTACGTAATGTATTCAACTAATCCGTGTTATAGTAAAAAGAGAAAGTAGATTCATATTGAAGAAAAAAGTTAGCTAGACGTCAAAAGTGAGCTCTCTACAACTATCTTTCGTGTCGAAACGATACAACGGCTATACATTCGTTTCGTTTTACGTGGCCTTCCCGGTGCCGACAGCCTTTATGCAGATCTTTTCATGTCTATTCACTTGCAATCTCTTAAAAAGCCCATGAAATTTTTCAATGTACTCTATATTCAACAATTAATAGGCAGAATCTTTAACTGGCCTGCACTGCTCTAATTGATATTTCTGAATAACAACCATGACAACTTTAGGTACGTCGATATGGGAAACCTATGTTTATAATATTTAGATTGCTTCGTATGATCAGCGAATGTAATTTTCATTCAAGCAGATCAAATCTTAGAAATATTCTTTTTTTTCCAACACCAATTGCTCCTCATGGAAGCTCGCAAATGCCTCGTATACCACGTAAACTCGCAATTTTTCACTGCATATACCAGCTGTTCTCTTTTTCCATACAAAAAAGTTTACGCAGTGCTCGCAAAACTCCCATGCATTTTTAGTTCATAAACCCGGTATGAATTAACTCGTATGTAACGAAATGACGTCATCAAAATGATAAAATCTTCAAAAATTTCACAAAAATTAATCTAAACCCTTGAAATTCTGCACATAAGCTGTGATTCCAAAAACGCACTCTACATATGAAATTTGTCAAAATTGTTTTAAAACCATCCCCACCTTCCATAGAATGTGACGTCATAACTAGTAAGAAATGAACTTCGACTGGGCAGAAGTTAACATACCAACACGGCCGAACCAAAATATATTCAAAGTTTTAAGCAATCAATAAAATGTTTATCTGTAAAAACGTTTTCGTTATAGTTTTAACAGAAAAAATTCGCTTTTGTTTTTTGATAAAGTCACTTTGTATGGGAGGTAGGCGTGGGTTTCATCCGATTTGGTTGAATTTCATACACAGACTACATATTATATCACAATTCATATGCAAAATTTCAAGTCCATATATTAATTTTTGTGGATTTTAGACAGATTTTACCTTTTTGATAAAGTCACTTTGTATGGGAGATAGGCGTGGGTTTCATCCAATTTGGTTGAATTTCATACTTAGATTGTATGCAAAATTGCAAGTCCATATATTCATTTTTGTAGAATTCCAAGAGATTTTACCGTTTTAATAAAGTCACTTCGGTTTTCACGTCACGCGTGGTTTTCACCCGATTTGGCTCATTTTCGAACCTTTATATTTTAGATAAAAGCTTAAATATCGAATTTCTTGATGATAGCTTTAAAATTACTGCTGTAATCGTGATCACAGACAGACGGACAGACAGACGGACATGGCTAAATCAACTCGGGTGGTGATGCTGATCAAGAATATATACGCTTTTCTATACCTACCACGCCTCCTTATGGGCGTTACAAACCCCATTTATGTGTTTTAAAGTAGGAGTATAAAAATGGTAAAATCTCTAAAAATTACACATAATTTATCCAAGCACTTTAAATTTTTCACAAGCTTTCCAAATACGCAGTCAAAGTTTGGTATTTGTCAAAATCGTATGAAAACCACGCCTGGCTCCCATACGAAATACGGCATTAAAATTATCAAATCTCTTAAAATTCCACAAAAATTAATCTGAACTCTTGAAATTTTATACTTGAGCTTTGATTTAAATTAACATAGAGTGCTACGTTTGAAATTTTTCAAAATCGAATGAATATCATACATACTTCCCATCCAAAGTGACGTCATCAAAATTATAAAATACCTAAAACTTCCACAAAAATAATTATAAACACTTCTAACTTTGCACATAATCCTTGATTCGAAATACGGAGTCAAAATTTGATATCTGGTAAATTTTGATGAAAACCACGCCTACCTCCCACATGAAATGATGTCATTAAAATGATTAAATCTATTAATTTCACAAAAATTAATATTTTTATCAATCAATTTTCTTTTAGTTAGAAATGTACCAAAACCGAATGGAAACCCGTCTACTTCACAAACAAAATGACGTCATCAAAATAGCAAAACCTTCATAAAGTCTATAATTAAACATTATGCTCAACATGTTGCACAACAGTTGTACCTGCTGAACGTAACCATTGTCTGCAGAGAGATGGCGGACGATGAGAAAAGTTAATTTCAATTGAAAAACTTTTCTGTGTCATTTAGGATTTTAGCCATGGACCTAGCGGCTTCGAGAAATAGCAGGTTCGCCAAATGTTTCCTTTATTAAGTCGATTGTTTGACGCGCAGTAAGGCATGTGGCAACGCACAGTGGTTATACAGCCCCTACAAAAAATGTCAAAAAATAAAAGTAGTCGTCTTAAATCAATAAAATTAGGCACATGTGGTCAGTTTGACTGCATCAAGATAAAAACAAAATTTTTCTTATATCCGCCCACAACCACGCCTACCTCCCATATAACATAAAACACTATATATTTTCTATGACTTATCTTATGATGAAACCATATAGTCAGAAATCTTAAAGTGTTTAATAAAAAACATTTTTTCCGCCATGCCTACCTCCCCCAAAAAATTGTTCACTCCACTTGTTTTCCAAATTTTAAACTATAGGCTGATATAGCATCTAAACTGTTAAAATAAAATGTTCATCTTACTGTAAGATATTATTTTTAAATTATTTTGTAAGACAATGAAAAACAAAATTTCAAACTAAAACTGCCCGTTTCGTTATTATTTAAAAATATTTGAATAAATCTTTTGCATTCTGCAACAAATCAATAATTATTACATAAGCAATGATAGTAACTTTCAAAATTTACTTGAGTATACTTTTAGGGATAATGTAAAGCCTGCTATCAATCTTCATATCCGTAGTTTATGTTGTAGCTTTTTATCCGTATAAACAAATGCTAATCTCTTAGAAAGATTTTCATATTTTTTATAATTTTTTGTTGTAAAAAAATATATAAAAATTCGTTTGTGAGCTTTAAATAGACAATAAGACAGTGCAATATTGCTGGTACCATAATAAACAAGATAAAGTATGTGACACTTTTGAACGAAGAGTTTGGCTTAACAAGGCAAGCCTGAAAGTACACTAAGGATAATTGCTAAAGAATTAAGCCTTGAGACTGAGCAACTCTATATTTTTCTCAAAACGGTTTTAGTTATTGTCATATTTTGTGAAAAAAGCTCAAAAAAGCTCACTTTTATTATTTGAAACTTTTACGTAAAAGATCAATAAATACATTCCGTTGAAAGATTTTTTGGCGCAACTTGGAGCTCACAAAGTAAAATTCTGTTAAAAATAAATTTACATTTTTTTTTCATATCCACATTAAATTTGAGTTTTTTAAAAAATAGAGGTAAACAATATATTTCAAATACGCAGAAAATTTTCTTAAGCAAATAAAAAAACAGGAGGGGAAAGAAAAAAACAGGCGGGAAGTATCTCTTCCCCGTTTTTTGTGTAGTAACTCTGTAAAAATATTAATGTTTTACATCGTTTTTCCATTTTTTTTTGCATTGTTCGAGTTTGAGGGCCTCTAGACAAAAAACCAATGAATATTATTGAAAAATATTTTGGATTTATACTAATTAAACAATTCTTAAACGATGTAAATTAAAAAAATGTTAAAAATAGACTGTGCGACGTGCTGTTGGAAAAACATGTTTTCAACAAACATTCCATTTAGTTGGGGCACGAAATAATTGGCCATCATGGGTCTATGCCGCTCGCTCGGCGTTTACGGTAACGCTCTTGCTGGACTCGTTTTTAATGAAGTAAGAACCAATAATTGCACGGACCCATAAAAGCCATGAAACAGTAAGTTTTTTTGTGGATATTAATGATGCCTCGTGAATCTGTTGTGGATTTTTTGCACTTCAAGTACGAAAATTTTGATTATTGACATGCCCATTGAGCTCAAAATTATCCTTATCACTGAACACTGAACACTGAATATTGCGATAAAACAGTGCGTTGGCTTCCGGAACATTTTCAGCCCATTTACAGAACGAACGGCGAAAAAAAACTCTGAGTGTAAATGGTAATAGAGTTGCCAGATCTGACAATCGTATGACAGTTTAATCCCTATCCAAAAAAGGAGAGTATATTTAAGATACAGTGATGTGGGATGAAATAGAGCCACGCATTTGCTGATGATATTACTTCATTAAAATTTTTTGTAACAACTTGGCATGCTCTGAACCAAAGGTAGTTTAAAAACGACTTCTCCCATGAATATTGTACAGTTTTTTTTTTGTACAATTGCACCTTTATTTTTCGCTAATCTGTGAAACTGTGATATTGTTGCATTTAAAGTGTGTGCGTTAAAATAGAGTCAAAATAGAGTTACTACAGAACGTAAGTAAGAGTTCTCAGTTTTATGATTTTAAAATAAATTTTTGTGTTTCAAACAATTAGGTCTAAAAATGGGAAGAGCCAAGCACTGCAGTTCTGAAAGCCGAAAAATTATTAAAAATTGGCGCAAGGAAGGTGAAAGCCAAAGGATAATAGCCAGTATAGTTGGCTGCTCAAAGAAAATGGTTGAGAACGCATAAAGATTACACAAAAAAAAGATACAGTAGTTTCGACTATGTCGTAACACAAGACGTAAAATTACTCAATTCGCTTTTGATGACATCTTTTTTAAAAAATATTTAGCAAAATATTTATTCCACACACCTGAGCATATGACCTTTAAAAGAGTGCCGGAGAGGGTTAATATGTATGACTTACCCAGATTACTTTTGCAAAAGGAACATTTTTGTCTTTGACATCTATTCTCTCCGACCACTCCTTAGAGGGGCTCTCATACTAATTTTATGGTTTTTGTATATTTATTCCATACACCTGAGCATATGACTTTTAAAAGAGTGCCGGAAAGGGTTAATTTGTATCACCGACCCCCATTACTTTTGCAAAAGGAACATTTTTGCCTTTGACACCTATTCACTCCTACCACTCCTTAGGAGGACTCCCATACAAATTTTATGGTTTTTATTTATTTACTCCATACACCTAAGCATATGACCTTTAAGAGAGTGCCGGAGAGGGTAAATATGTATGACCGAACCCCATTACTTTTGCAAAAGGAACATTTCTGCCCTTGACACCTATTCCCTCCTACCACTCCTTAGGAGGGCTCCCGTACAAATTTTATGGTTTTTGTATATTTATTCCATACACCTGAGCATATTACCTTTAAGAGAGTGCCGGAAAGGGTTAATATGTATCATTGACCCCCATTACTTTTTCAAAAGGAACTTTTTTGCCTTTGACACCTATTCCCTCCGACCACTCCTTAGGAGGGCTCCCATACAAATTTTATGGTTTTGTCGATAAGACCGGAAACTGTCGATAAAAAGGTAGCAAACTTAAGCAAACAAAAACATCAAATTTTGGCTTTATATTTCATGTAATTGTGTAAAATTTCTATAAGTTAGAGAGTTCAAACATGAATTTTTCTCCCAGTGAGGATCAAGCAGACCAACAAGTGCTAACATCGACATTATACGATCAGTACTTTAGGCACACCAAAGGCTCAAATTGTGATATAAATATCGACACCTAATCACTATCAACCACCCTACTTACCTCCGAGAATGACGGATTCTACGTCAAAAAAGACACCAGAGGAAAACAACCCAAAATAAATACCTGTTTGCAAAGCCGAATCCTACGTCACGTAAAAAAAGATCCGTTTGTGACCTCTTCCGCTCTCAAGAAACAATATTCCTTGGACGAGGACACTTCAACGATTTGAAAACTTTTACTTCAAAACGGATTAAAAGCTAAACCTGCTCGGCAGATACCATTCCTGACCAAAGTTAATGTCCGCAAGCGATTTCAATTCCCAAAGGATTATGCTGATTGGCCAACGAGCAAATGGCGAAACATTCTTTGGTCAGATGAAACCAAAGTTAATTTTTTAACTCAGACCGAGGCAGCATTTTTATGAGAAGACCCCCCAATACCGAATTCCTCCCTCAACACACTATAAATACCTGTTAAACATGGCGGTGGGAGTATAATGGTTTGGAGGGGGGTGTTTCTTATATAAAAGCACATGTCCCTTATTTCGCTTCGAGGGAAAGGTGGATGCATTAAAATACACCAGGATTTTGAGTGAAACCATGATGCCGTACGCAGAGTTAAATATGCCGCTTCCCGAAACACACATCGAAGCGGGCAAACAAAATCGTTTAGACAAAAAACCTCGAAGTTTTAAGCTGGCCGCCACAGCCGCCAGACCTTAATCCTATCGAAAATTTATGACAAGAGGTTAAAGTGTCTCTTAGAGACAAACATCCAATCAACAAAGATGATCTTTGGAGGTTAATCAAGGACGCATGGGAGAAAATTCCAGCTACTAAGTGCCAAAAAGTAATGGATTCGAGGCCTAGGCGATGCTCAGCAGTTATCAGAAATAATGGATACTCCACCAAATATTGAGGTAGAAATAATTATATTTCCATAATTTCTATTGATTACATCATGAAATTGCAAATTTTTTAATCACAAGTCATGGCTAAAATCAAGTAACTATTTCTGGCTCTATTTCAAGTCACAGCCGAAAGAGGACATATCATTGAATTTTTCATTTTTTCGTTTATGTTTCACAATTAACTTAATTAATTAGTGTATTAATATTAATTAAATTAATTATTCTTTTTTACCTATTAAAAGAAAAAATTAAAAATGCAAAGTGTCCTTAGATTTTTTGATTTGTAGCATGGCTCTATGCAACTGGCTCTATTTCATCGCACATCACTGTAGATCACATAAATTGAATACGTGTCTAATGAATACTTTTCACAACAATAATAAACATTCGGGGTATTCACGATGTGCTATATATGCACTAAATTTGATTGTTGCAGAATTTTGGAGAATTTCAAGTGTAAAGAAAAAACGAATTTGAAATACTCGTATAAATAATAAGAACTTGTCTACAAAAAAAAATGTTCATGCGATAAAAAGACTGCAGTTTCATTTTTATACAACTACATTTTAACAAATACACCACATAGTGAAAGTGAAGTATTGCTTTTTTTTAATAATTTTTTTTTTTTCTAACAAATTTTTTTCTTATCTAAAAAAATACACCAATTCGTAAATACCGCTCATAACAGCAATGTATTAATATATTTTTGATTCGTACTGCCTAAATTATCCTTTGCATAATCAGTATAAACACTCTCTAGCGTGTTTTACATGAATTTCATTTAATATTTTCTGTACTGATTTTCACAAATTCAAATAAAAGCTAAATGCAGAAGAAAAGGCGATTAACTTTTACCAACTCAAATTTGTTCCATCCTCAAAAAGTATTTAATTCTCAAAAGCAACACTTACTACCCAGCCCGACCCGATTGTTGCTTAGTCTTTTTATCGATCAAATTGTGGAACTTCGAAGCAACCACCACGCGCGTTGTCAATCGTTACAGCACGTTCGACGTAAACGCTTCGATGACAAACACACAACAAAGACACACACACACAAAATTTCTGCTTAAAGACCACACTTAAAGCCGACAAAATCGAGTAACTTTTATTAATATCAAAAAATTCAACTTTTTCCAGGAATTTAACACGAATGACATTCGTTGTATTTTATTTAAAAAAAAAAATAAAAAAAAAAACGAGGCACGTCATATTTAGCAGCGAAATTTCCGTCCGAAATTTGTAGAAGGCGTTTTATTAACGCTAACGCTTCTAGCTCCAGCAGCACTTTAACTAGGCTTTGAGCGGAACACAATAACGAGACGACGAAAGCACACAAAGTAGGTAGGTACGTTGATACGAAGATACGAAGGAAGAATTGAAGAGATACGAAGCAACCAGCTAGCCATGGCGTTGAGCGAACGGAAACACAGTGCCCTAGTTTTGCTCGATACACGGACACAACACACACACACACATACACACAACTGCACATGACCAAGTTTTGCCTTAGTTCCAACGAAACAAGCAGCAACACGCATAGCTACACACACATACATATATATACAGAGCACGCTTAGAGCGAGCTATAGAAAGCAATGCCAACAAATGGTGGACCTCATGCTTTGCACTTCACCTCTGTACGGTTCGGTACGGTTCAGTTCAGTTAAGTTCAGTCAAGTTGTGTGCGGACGAAGCAGTAGCGTGCGTCGCAAGCGACCAGTAACGGCGCAACAAAATAAAAGCGCTGTTTGTTGTTCGTTGTCCCTTCGCATTCACAAATATTCTTCTGTATCTACATTGTATGTATTTATTTGTATGTATATATATATATGTATATATCAATACATAAATATATATATATATATATATATATAGCAAATACAATGTTTGAATGTATGTGGTTGTGTGTGTGTGTGTGATATCTATATAATCACAACACATACAGTCACACACACGTGCAAAAGCAGAACCACTACACTGGCAATAAAACGCGATAACAACAACAACAACACAACGGCAGCTGGAACAACAACAGCAATAACGACAAATGTATCTCCATCGTGCTCGTCATAGTAGTCGTAGTCGTTGTCGTCGTCGTCGTCGTCGCTGTCGTTGTCGTTGTTGAAGTCGTCGTTGTTCCACTTGCTTTACACAACTAGCTCGTCGTATGTAATCCCTGCACAATATCTATACAATGAAATTATCCTTGTTTTTTTTTTTTTTCTTCCTCGACTATTAATTAACAATTTATGTAGTTAGAACATGCATAGAACAGAACAGTTAAGTTTTCAGTTTTCACTGTTTTCAAATATAATTTCAATTAACTTTTAGCTTTTTATTTTTTATTTTCTCTTTTTTTCTGTATTCATTCTGCTTAATTTTCTTGTATGTAATTGAATTAATTTTATTGCTTATTTAACCGTTACAACCGAAAAAAAGTTGCGTTTTCCTTTAAAAAAAAATAAGAAAAAAAATGTGTTTTGCACAGTTAACGTTGACTTCTATAGGTACTGAAAATTTTTCCCAATTTTCATAGCCTGCGTTTTTTTTTTTTCTTCTTTTTTCAGCACTCATTTCATTTCTTTTATTACCGTTGCAGTTGCGTTTCTTCGAGCAACGCAGCACAATTTCGAAACGAAATTTCGTTTTGCATTCAATATTTTTTGTTAGTTCTTTTAATTTTTTATGATTTTTCCCAAATTTTTCCCAGCTAGTTTTCAAAATTTTCACTTCACTTTGTGTGTGTATATATATTATAAATTCTTCAACTCTCGACCGCAGCGCACGCGAACCTTTCTCGTTTATAGCGAATACAATTCTGAGATAGCAAAATTTTGCCCAAGTTTTTCCTCAGTGCTTGAGACATTTTCCACAGCTAAGCAGAGCTTTTGCTGAGTGTAACATCGGGCGTTTGAGTTGTGTTAAGTTGCTGAGCGGATTTCCCGAATCGATACAATGTTGCGCTGGCGCCAATTTGTTGAGCATGTTTGTGTGAGTAAGGGTATGTGTTTTGTGTGTGTGTGTGTGGCAGCGTGTCGCTATTTTTATCGCTATGCTGCGTAGTGAACATGTTTGTTTTCTTTTCGCTCTCTGTTTTTTATCATTTCGCAAGTGTTGATAACAGTTGGTGCACACACACACACACACACACACACACATGTTTCGAAAGAAGGTTTTTGTTTTGTTTTGATGCTTTACTGAAATTTGCGCCATAAACGTATCATATCCGTTTCCGTTTCATTTTCAGTGTGAATCACAATAATTGAATTTATAGGTTCACTTAAAGTCGCTACTCTTCACGTTTCTGACACGTTATTTTGTCAAAGAATTTATTTTAGTTCATGGCGTATGAGTGATTTTAATTTGTTATATGGGAGGAGATTTTACGTGAAACAGACAACCAAAAAGTCTTTCTCTTGATTTAAGGCCAGAAGTTTCAAGCTTTCAAAGTTAGTTTTTTTTCAAGACCTTTTTTTTACCTTTGAAATTTTTTTTGTTTATTTTTTTTTTTTTGGGAATATAATGGAAATAGTGAAAATTTCCAACAAATCCACCGAGTAGTTTTTTGTTTACCGATTTTTTTTTTTGTGTAGGCAAGTCAGACACAAAATCACTCCATATGCACATATCATAGAAGGTTATCTACCTTCTTTCATATGCAGGATATTGGTGTTGTATTCTTGCAAGCAAAGTACTAATGAAATGTTGTTTTTGTTTCTTTTTTTTATTTTCTCAAACCTTTGTTTTAGTTTTTTTTTCAAATAGATATACAATAAAACCTTTTTTGAAAACCACGTCTTTGGGCACTTTCCACCTAATTTCTCGGAAACCAATCATTCGATTTGGATGAAATGTTTTTTCGTGATAGTCAACACCCCAGTGCATCGGAAAAAAATTCTTAAACCAATCGTTATTAAATTTTATTATTTCGAAAACACTTACTTTAACTTTAAATGCGTTTATCTTATATACACCCTGTTCCAAAATTATGGATCAGCTCAATAATAGTGTGTTTTGACGTTACTCAATGGAATAAGCAAATGCAAAAAACAACAACAATACAAATTTGTTGAGAGTGCGTAACGGTAAAATATTTTAAATTGTTTAAAAGTGCTTGTTATAAAGGGTTGCAAAATTATGGATCCACTCCCAAAATGATAAGAAAAGAACTCAAGATTAAGAACGTTAGTAATTTATTTGACTTCCATTTGACTTAATGACTTCAAATATTCATATTCTCATCAGTGTTGCCATTTTAGCTATTTTGTAGCTAGATTTAGCTTCCTTTTTTCTCATTTAGCGCCAAAAATTGTGTTTTAGCTCCTAGCTACTTTTTTAGCTTCTTATTTTTCGAGTTTAGCTATTTTT
This sequence comes from Pherbina coryleti, assembly GCA_943735915.1. Lineage (NCBI taxonomy): Eukaryota > Metazoa > Arthropoda > Insecta > Diptera > Sciomyzidae > Pherbina > Pherbina coryleti. The sequence goes on along the minus strand of OX030949.1, from coordinate 21,085,409 downwards.
AGATACTATTTTTTTTTTTTTTGTTAAAAAATTCAATATTTTCGTAATCACTTGTTACCACCGATATTTTTTTTTTTTGTGACATCTCTAACTTATACATATGATGAAATCCAATGGAGAAAACTTCATACTTATCCATGGACTAAAGTATCGTCTTTAATTATTTTTGATAGAAGTAAGAGAATGGAAGGGTGCTTTAAACGAAAACCATTTCTCTGATCTTACTAAATTCGTTTTTATTTTTTACTTTTACCGTTAAGCAAGAGCAAAGAGATAACGTTTTCAATAATGAGTCTTATAAAAACAAAACAAAGAAATTCAATTAAATTTTTAATGTCAAATTCCACAGTATGTTAAGCCCATCATTCGTATCACGGAACAAGGCATGAACGACAAAAAAGAAACGATCAGCACTACTTTCTTCTATATATAAACCTACATATTGCTTGTCGTGTTCTGCTTATTGTTAGTAAGCCTATTTCGTGATACAGAATGAAGGGGTAAGATATGTCTTAAAAAATAAACAAATGTTGCCACGGTTACATTATAAATGACGATCTCGTAAAATTTATGAAACGGGAAAAAATTTACAATGATGAAGATTCTGATAGTTCAGATAATAATAGTAATGATAGTACGGAATTTGAGATCTGAACTGATGGTATACACCTACAAAACTGTGCCTGCATATAAATATTAATACATACATATATGTATTTAGTTAAAACTAGAGTTTTTGGCCTTTTTCTTGTAATTAATTTTTGTTTTAACCCTCCGATAAGTGAGAAGGTCCCTAGGGACCTTTTCGATTTTTGTTTGTTCATAAATTTTTTTTCACATATTTTAGAAAGCTAATGCTACATGTATTCCAAGAAAAAATAATGCTGAATCGATTAAATAAGGTTTCGAAGCAACGCGAACACTCATTCAGTTCAACACTTCGCGAACAACACTTGACAGCATCGGTTTTTTCAGTGTACTTGCGTTTTCTGCGGCATCGAAAATTAATCATATTGAATCGTGTTTGGCTTTCGTTTGAATATGTACTTCGGTGATCTTCATATCAATACCAGGAGCTTGTACCGCTATATGTTGAATTGTGCTTGGGTGTTTTTCTTTCATTTTTGCATTGATCACCGAAGATATTGCACATATCATCCTTCGCGAAACGAATCGAAAAGCCAATCAAGTAACAGCTACGTGGAACGTTTCAAATCCTACAAAACAAAAGGTATGGAAACCATTAACTCTTAAAGAGTTTGATGCATTTTTGGCTATCGTTTTGTATGCTGGGCTGTCTAAGTCAAACACCGAGCCTGGTAAGGAACTCTGGGGTTCAACACATGCCGCAATATTCAAAGCCGCATTGTCATTTGATCGATTTATGGCTATAAAAATGTACTTACGCTTTGATAACGTGAACTCATGGTCGGAGAGGTTAATCACTAGAAAAACTGCTACTATTGATGATGTATGGCTGATGTTGCAGACCAATTTGGCAACAGCTTACAATCCGCATGATTCACTGACCGTGGACGAGCAATTATTTCCGTATAAAGGTCGCACACGTTTTAAGCAATACATTCCGTCAAAACCAGCCAAGTACGGAATAAAAATATGGTGGTTGTGTGACTCGAAGTCCTTCTACCACCTCAAAGGTGTGATTTACTCAGGAAATTTTCCAGGTCAGGAGCGCAAAGTTAACCAGGGCCAGAATGTTGTACAAAAATTGGTTGGAAAATATCTTCTTACGGCCGTAAAGTTTATGCTGACAACTTCTTTTTATCGTTGGATGTGGCACTGTCTTTGATGAGACAGAAGACTGCATTTGTTGGAACAGTACGCTCAAATAAAACATTTATTCCGCCTGAGTTTTTAAAAAGTGCTGCACGTCCGGCCTGGACTACAATACCCATAAATCTGGGGTATTTTACTGGAGGGGGGGGGGCTTACCCCCCCGCAGCACAAACATTTTTTTTTTTACTTTGTTAATATTTGATTAAAAATAAAAAAAAAATAATAAACTTTCAACAAAATTATTATTATTTTTCCTTTGTATTTGTTTGTTACCATTCTTTATGTATGTAAGTACTTAATACATTAAAAAAACCAACATGCAAATCACTAAAAACACACATGTATTATGAAAACTTCAAAAAATTCATTGAAGGTCCCTAGGGACCTTGTCACTTGTTTAACGACACCGAAACTGTCACTTATCGAAGGGTTAATTAACACATAACCGTTTTAAAAAAATTATTAATATATTGCAAGTGTATTTTACTGATCAAAATGTACCTTAGCATATGAAAATATATTCCTTTTGTTGTTTTTATTTATGTACACAAAATTTAAAAGAAAAAATTTAAACTGAATGAATAAAATATAGTAACTTAGTTGTTTTTAAAAACTAGCTTCTTTTTTTAGCTACAAAAGAAATTGTTTAGCTCTTTTTAGCTACTTTTTGTACCATTTTTAGCTACATCCTCAAAAATTTTCTGGCAACACTGATTCTCATACTAAAGGCTAAAAAAAAAAAAAAACAAAAAGTTATGTTAATAAATTTTCGTCTGAGTTATTTCACTCCCTGATGATTCTCTGCTTCAGCTCTTCAACTGTTTGGAATTGCCAATTATCTGCATAAATTCTTTTTACTAAAATTCCCCAAATGTTCTCTATAGAATCAAAATCCGGTGAGTATGCGGGCCATTTAAAAATCTCGATCGAATTAGCTTGAAACCACATCATCGACTCTCTACTGGAATGGATGGCAGCGTTATGCTGTTGGAAAATGTAACGTTTGTCACAATCATTACCTATAAAATTGAAAACACTGCTGCAGAGTACTGCTATATAGTCTTTGCTTCTCATCCGAGATGATGTAAATTGGATTTCTAGCGTTTTACTCGAAGTAAATGCTCTCCAAACCATCAAAGTGCCACCACCGAAATTACAACGCGAGAAATACTGTGGATCATATTCTAAGATTGCGCCAGTACCCATTCAAACCGTCTGGATCGTCAAGATGCAATTTTTTTTAATCTGAAAATAAAACCTTTACACAAAATTCTGTAAGAAAATATGATTAGAAGGAGCGCTCGCATGATAACATACTCAAAGTCCAATCAGTGACCATATGTTCTTCGGCAAATTCCATTCTGTCATTCAGTCTTTTGGCGCTGAAAGATTCGCGGAACCAATTTCATTTAAGCGTGTTTGATGTCTTGATGTCTGGATTACGTTTAACCCTGCATTTCTTTGCAAGATTTCGAATGCAATACTAATTCTTAATGTTTTTTTCTTTTACATTGAAAACAAATTTGAGCTTTAGGCCAAGCATGTTGACAACAAGACAACATGAAGAACAAAGAAGGCAACAACCAACAACAACAACAACGGCTCTGTACAGAGCAAATCACACAGCTTGACTATACAGACTGTTTCGCTGGCCGCTACACCAACTCATCAGTAGCCTTTGTATGACTTTACACTGTGATCCACTCAAGCTACTTAGGTTCTACTTATACTGAATTTATTTTTGGCAGAGAAGTTCTCTGAGAGAACGCCTGAATTTTGTAACTGAGTTCTTATCTACTTTGATGAACTCTGTATCAAGGTTAACCTAGATCATATCATTCTTTTAGGCATAGTCTTAATTCATGTGCATCTTATTTGTTCTTCAAGTTGTCTTATTGTCAACATGCTTAGCCTAAAGCTCAAAGTTGTTTTTAATATAAATAATGAAAGGGCGTATTTAAATATTTGGTTTTTTTTTTACATTAAACAAATCAATTCTTTTAATAAAAAACATTTTAAAATGGTAAAAATAATCTTGAATTTATTTAAAACCCACACTTTTCTTAGGTTTAAACAATTATATCCTTATAGCTGAGAGTTTATTATGTGGGTGAAAAACACCCAGAGTTAGTTGTACCGCAACTCAGCAATAGGTTAGTGGTCCAGGGTTAAGTGCTCTCCATACAGTTTGTCGAGAAATTCCTACTGAACATAGAGCCCCAAGTTGTTTACAGCTCTTGATTGAGTGGCTTGCGGCCAGTGTTGCCAGATGCCTCTCACCATTTACCCCTAGATTGGATATCAAATCCCCCTAAAATTCCTAAAATTTTTTTTCGAAAAACATACAAAAATACAGTTGTAAATAACTTAAAATTTATTGAGTTAAAACTTCAGCATCAAGGCGCAGCTGAAGAGTAGCGCAACTGCAATGCAAATTGCTAATGTGTTCCTATGTATTTAAAGGGCTGAGCTGTTGGACGTCTTCAACAAGCTCAGGAAGTTGCTTTGTAGCTTTGAATTGTCCAAGCTGAAATTGGCCTTAAAATTTACTTTTAACTTTGAAAGCAGGTTCAGTCTCCCATTTGTTTGTATATTTTTGGGCATACTTTTTCATTTCGTCAGTTTTCCCCAAACTTGCTTTGTTTTTAATATTTACCCAGAGTTGCAAGTTAAGCGCGAAGCGAGTTTGAAGTGAAGTGGGAAATGATTGGTAATTTATTTGAAGTGTTGCCAATTCAGCTGTTTTTATAAAGTGTTGCTGAAATAGCTTTTTACACAACATGGAGGAAAAGTATTTTTCCTAAATTTTTTGCATAGTTTTAAGGAAAAGTAATAAATCTTTATTTCCAAAGGTAAACTTTCCAAATGCCCCTTAAAAAACCCCTAGAAAATTTGAAGTCACCATAGAAAACCCCTAAAGATTTATTTCCCCTAAAATTCCTCAAACCAGTTAAAAAACCCCTAAATCTAGGGGGAATTTCCCTAATCTGACAACACTGCTTGCGGCATTAAGCATTGCTCTTTCATCTCGATCACTAATCTTTCATCTTTCCTTCTACTCCCCTGTGTACATACTAAACCTCTGCACGAATGCATTCGTTTTTTCTACAACAGTAGATCTAACAGTAGCTTAACAGAACTCTGTTAGTCAAGCAGAGAGTATCCAAGTCATTTAATGACAACAAACGAACACTGCAGAGTATTCGTCAGCTTCAAATCGCCATCGCTTCAAAAACCATGTTCGCCGTTTGCTTTAACAGAGAACAATGTTGTTCGTTTTATAAAAACAGAACAATTAATAACAGCGAAAAATGCATCAATCACATCTAACACAACAGAACCTTGGCGAAGTAATTATTTCTACCATTGGTAAATAGAAATTTTATTTTTACGAATTCGGTGCCTGGGCGAACACTAGGTAAAAATGGGTCGCTGAATCCGAATCCGTTGTCAGAATTTCAAAATTATGAAATATTTTCAACAATAGGGTTCCCACCTAATAATATGTATTTTTAAGAGTTTTAAACATTAGAAAACAGTTTCAGGGGGTCGCTGATTTCCAATCTGATGTCAGAATTTTAAAATTAAAGATAACTAAAAGGGTTGCCTTTTTTTTTCATTTTTACGAATTCGGTGCCTGGGCGAACACTAGGTAAAAGTGGGTCGCTGAATCCGAATCAGTTGTCAGAATTTCAAATTTATGAAATTTTCAACAATAGGGTTGTTACCTAATAATAATTGACCCTTGGATTGAACTGGTTGATCCATAATTTTGCAACACTTTATAACAAGCCTTTTTAAACAATTTAAAATATTTTACCGTTATTTACCGTTACGCACTCTCAGCAAATTTATGTCGCTGTTTTTTTTTCATCTTGCTTATGGGAAGCTTTTATGGAAAAAAGTTCATCAACATTCCAGTGAGTAATAGCAATACGCACAGTATTGAGTTGATCCAGAATTTTGAAACAGGGTGTATAACAGATATACACTGGTGGCCATATCTAAAGCAACTAGAAGAAAATATCGATATTAGGCAAAAAAAATTGGTATATATTACACAAAGACGGTAATTTTTAAAATTTTTATAAATGATATTTTATGTATTTCAAATTAATAAAAAAATAAAAATGTTAATTCCTTACAAAATTTTTTTACAAACGAAAAAACGAAATTGACTCGATTTTTGGGTGGTCATAACTAAAGCAACTTTCACAGTCCAACTTAAAATTATACAATAATGTTAATAATCGATAGCATAACCCTTATTTTTGATAACTTTTGCACACCTACGAGGCATAGAATCTATAAGTCGTTCAATTTGATCCTTAGAAATATTGTTCCATGCATCCTGGATATGGCTGAAAGTGTTGTGTTTATTAGTCTCAGAATCCCTTTTAATCTTGCGATCTACGATGCTCCACAAGTTCTCGATCGGGTTCAGATCAGGAGACTGAGCTGGCCATGCGAGAGTTTTTATGTTTGTGTCACTCAACCAATCTTTAACGAATTTCGACGTATGCTTCGGGTCGTTATCATGTTGGAAGACCCAAATAATAAGCATATTCTCTTCTGCAAAAGGAAGCATTACATTTTCCAACACATTTTTGTAAACGAAACGATCCATTGTTGTTATTATTTGGTGAATTGGTCCAACTCCAGCATACGAAAAGCAGCCCCACACCATGGTAGAACCTCCACCATGTTTAACTGTCCCTTTGCAATACTGTGGTTTAATTCGTTCGTTTTTCGGTCTCCTTACTGTAAAATTTTTGCTATCTGAGCCCTTGATATTGAACTTTGACTCATCTGAGAACAAAATATTTCTCCACTGAGCAGCATCCCAACTGATATGTGCTCTCGCGAAAGCTAGCCTGGCCTTGCGATTTTTTTTGGAAATAAATGGCTTCTTTGATGGCTTTCGAGAGCGTAGACCAGCTTCCACCGCTCGTCTCCGTACAGATCTTGCGCTAATATCCAAAGATAACTGTCTCACCAATTCAGTTGAGGTTACAAAAGGCTTTTTTTTTATTTGTCGAACAATTCTTTTGTCAACGCGTTGTGTTGTTTTTCGTGGCCTCCCTCCAGCATGTATTGTCACTACAGAACTAGTGGCAAGAAATCTGCTAATTATTCGAGAAATCACTGATTTTTGTATTGAAAATTTCTGCGAAATATTTTTTTGGGATAAACCGTTTTTATAATCATTTATAATTTGTTCTTAAACCGTATTACAATACTTGTTTCTAGCCATTTTGAAAATTTTTTTTTTAATTGTCTCCAACCCGAAAATATTCACGTGCTATGTCTTGAGAAATTCACAAAAATAATTTTTAACAAACGAATTAAATGCACAAAGTATAACACAAAATAAATAACGGTACTCCAAATAAGAATTGTTGATAACATAGTTTGTACAGTCAAGTTGCTTTAGTTATGACCACCCAAAAATCGAGTCAATTTCGTTTTTTCGTTTGTAAAAAAATTTTGTCAAGAATTAATATTTTTATTTTTTTATTAATTTGAAATACATAAAATATCATTTATAAAAATTTTAAAAATTACCGTATTTGTGTAATATATACCACTTTTTTTTGTCTAATATCGATATTTTATTCTGGTTGCTTTAGATTTGGCCACCAGTGTATGTATTTAAATTTTTTTTATCACAACCAGCGACAAACCTTTTTTTCATTGTCTACATTGAAATGACATACAAAAACAACAACAATAATTTTTTAACGAACTTTGATAATTTATCTATTCAATAAAAAAACCGTTGCTCGATTTCATTTATAAATTTTTGTTCAATTTAATTTTTAGTGAGGCTTTAAATTTTGGGTCGCCAAGGTAAAAGGTGGCCTTCAAGTCTCTTTGGTTATGTGAAGTCTCTAACTTTTATACAAAAATTTGGTTCAATGTGCAGTAGTACTGCCAAATTTTTTTTCCAACAATACGGGACAAATGCAAAATATGTAAAAAAAAAACGGGATTTTGGAAAATTTTACGGGACAATAAAAAACAGAAAGTTATTTTTAAAAAAATGTATTTCAGAAAAAAACAATTTATTTAGGTACGCAGAATAAATAATAATGTCAAATGTTGCACTTTACATATGTATATTTTGCACTCAGTGTTGCTGGAAATGTATGTAATATGTAATAGTTCTATGTATATTATTGTTGGCTTATACTTATTTTCTGAATGCCTCAGTTCATGTGAATGCGTATCTGAAATCATAGACATTTTACAAAAATGTCAAAAATACAAAGAACTAAAATATAAGGAATTGGTGTTGTCTACACATACAGTATACGTGAACTGTGGCCGATTCGTAAATTGAGCGAGCGCGACAGAGTGTATTCTTTGACATTTATGAGCGTTCGTCATTTATGAGCATTCGCTCGTAAACAGCCTTCTCAGTAAAAAAAAAAATTTTTCGCGCCAATTTGATGCGACCACAGTTGTCAAAACGCAAACACTGCTTTAGGGGCGCATTATTTTTTTACTTTGAAATGCACTTATGGGGAGCTTTTGTCTTCAGCAAAGTTTATGATACATAATTGTTATTTTTGATTTTTTACAGATTTCCGCATATTGTGGATCTCGAATTATATTATTATATTATATTATTATTACCCAATAAAATATCGGTAACGCACCAAATTGTATGCCTCAAAGGTGGTGTGGAAATAAAATAAAAACAAAACTACATTATCATATTTTATAATAATTTAATTATTTTTATATAATATAATTAAATTAGCTCCAAAATCAGTAAATTGTCCCCAGAATCTATTGTACATGTGACTCCAATTAGAAACTGTTTGGACCTTCTTTAACGATCTAACCGAATATGGCCCTGAGTAAATGTTTCTGTATTGTAATACAATTTTATTTTAATTTATTAGGTCTTTAATTATCAAACGTTTTATTAATACCGTATAACTCTAAACACCTGTTTTCTATGTTATTCGAATCAGAAACAAATTGAGCCTTCTTCTTCGATGCAACTGAATACGGCCCTTTGTGAATGTTTATGAATTTGTGTCAACCAACACGAATAAGAAAAATACCACACTTTTGGGCAATAACATCACTTCCTTATATCTTAGTTCTTTGCAAAAATACAGGACAAATTTTATCCCGGCGGGACACTTAAAAAATCATGCAAAATACGGGACGTCCCGTGAAATACGGGACGTATTGCACCACTAGTGTGCAGCCTGGTTTCGGTATAACGAGCCTCGTAAAATCACCTCAAATCGAAATATAACTTATTTCAATTCCTTAGCTTAAAAAAATATTCATAAAAAATTTTATCAAATTCTTCTTATGGAAAATTAAATAAATAAGAAATTTGAAATTGGAATTTTTTTCTTAAGAAAAAAGAAATCAATATAATAAAAAATTAAATTTTCGTAAACTTTATCCACTTTTCAATTTTTATTTTTTTTTTTTTTTTTTTTGTGTCTCTAAAGACTAGACATTTTGTACAAAAGTTACAAAGAAACTTAAATTCTACGTATGAAAAATTTTTTTCGTCGGCGGTTCTATTATTGCTTGATTTTATTTCTTTTACTTTCAAATTTAGTTACTTCTTACCGATAACGATGAAATTTTTTTAAAAAAATAGGCGTGCTTAATAGTTAGGTAAAAAATTGTGCATTGCTATTGTTTTGACGTGACATCGTTACGTTTTATCGCGCAGGTTTCCAAAAAAGTTGAAAAAAGCATGATTACATAATGCATCCCTGAATATAGGCGTTAAGAAAAAATTTCTGCTACGACAGTGAAGGTTGTTAATTCTTGGATTTTTGATTAAACTATAAAAATATTTATTAATGGGAACGCGGAGGAAGCTGCTTATGTTCCTGGTACCATGGGTATCATATTTGATACTTGCAATAAAAGCTTCGTGACACCGTCATCTATTGAGTAAAAGTTGAGCTTTCTTGTTGAAGGTATAGAATAGACCTCTAGTGATAAATAATTACAGCTTTTGTCATTTAATTTAACTAATTTTAACTAATATGTAAATAAATTGATAACATTGAAATCGCCTGTTATTTTCCCTTCTGTGACCCAATGTATCATATATGATACCAGCTGAAAATTCCTAAATCAGAAACTTATTTCACATTTAATCGATAAATTTATATTACTGTTACATCAAATCATTCAGTCATACGAAAAAACTGCGTGAATTCAAAAATATATTGCTCGGGTCCCAGGATGTTATGCAACGAAACTGAAATTTGTTACATGGTCTTATTACTCAACATGCATAGGTTCTGTGTCAGTGCTAGAGTCTAAACTTTTTGATGTCCTTAAACATATTTAGATTCACCATCTTTCTCAGAGTACTATCGGTACTAACGTTTAGTCCATGACATCAGGATCTTGAAACAAAATTATATAAAAAGAAGATTAAAGTTACATGGATACATCCCTATCAGTCCCTCAGCAATATCGAGCTCATATTTTCTAAATATTTCAACATTTATTCAATAGCCTAAAGACACATCTCACCATTAAATCCTTATTAAGGTCCGTTATTTCAATAGCAAATTCGTGTTATTGAAAAATTTTCTTGTAGTATTTCCATCATTATGTCCCACTCCCTGCAGCTTCTATTGTGTCTACTTCCCATTAAGCCCATTTTTTCCAGAGCACCAGTTAAATTTTAGTTTTCTTACCAAATAGTGTAAGGGTCACAACCCAAAATCAGAACGATCTGCGTATATTTATTTTTGAAATACTTTCAATAATGTATACATTATACATTGCCGCCCTCGGTGGTCGAGTAGGTAGCGTGCTCAACTGCCACCCTAGAGGTCCCGGGTTCGATTCCTGGCCAGGCCATGGTCCTACGCTTTAAACCTTTCGCATTTGCAATTTTCTATCCTCATTTCTAATTAACTGAAATTGAAAATTCATCAATATATACGACTTGAAGTTGTAGTTGATAGTAGTAGTTGTTCGAACCAAGGCAGACATGACTGAATAGGTATTCCACCTGGTATTCCACCCGATTTGGTTCAAAGCTAAAAAAAAAAAAAAAAAAATAGCCAATTACAAAAATGTATTATTTTTACACCTAATAATTTACCTACAATGATATTTTTCCCCACAAATATTGTAAAATGACTATTTTTTTCACAAAAGACAAAAAAGAGACAGTTGGCTTGTAGCAACAGTAGCAATTCTGAAATCACAAGGATGCGTTATGTCGGTTGGCCTTTGACTGTACTTTTATCGACTTTGTAGAATTTTTACGGGATGAAAGAACGCACGACCTTATTATTTTGATTCTTGAATGTTGCTTTGGCAAGTCGTGCGTCTGTCATTCAGATCAACTGAGGTGATGCCAATGTAAACAGTCACATAAGAATTTCCAAAAAAAATCGTTTGCCTAAATCACGCAATTTAAATTGATAGTAGATTTTATTTTATTTGAACAATGAAAACTCAAAAGTAGTGTAAAAAAGTCGGTCGCAGTAAAATATATGTCCCTGAAAGCAGTTTTAATAAAAAAAAAGCATAATTTGCAAAACAAAAATCTGAAAGACAGCAGGTCTGAAGAGAAAACATAGCAAAACCCACGAAAATATGTGCTTACCATCGAAACTCAAAAATATCCACATATTAAGCTATCTCAAAGTAAATGTGACACTTCCATCCAAAGTTTGAGGTCGAATTGCGAATTGCTGCATAAGAACTCGTGAGTTTCTGCTATAGCTGTCAACACACGACCGACCTAACGCATTAGTGTGATTTAGGTATAAATTTCTATGTTTATATTTTACACACAGCAGATAGCAATCTAAAATTATGTGTATTAAAATATTACCTCTAATCTGTTATTTTTTCTCTCGATGCTTTTTATTTTACTAAACTCATTTCAAATTGATTATTTTTGTATTTTCAGGCATCATAAGATTTTGAAAACTTTTGTTAAATATCTTTTATCAACAATGAAAATCGTACAAATACGATATATCGGATCATTTGACAACCCAGTGAAAAAATTCGGTTTGGCACAAAGCCTTAAGCTAAACGTTGACTTGCTCTTGTTTTCTGCAGAACGCCACTGTTGCTTATCTATATTTTCCAACATTAACACCCCCAATATGACAGCTGACATCCTTATATCCAACTAAAAAAAAAAACAATCCGATTGAAATTTTATTTTCATTTACCTTAATTTACGCTCTGAATCGTGAAAATAATCAATCCATAAAACCAATACCGATCTTTTCATGACAACTGTTTTGGGTGGTGGCCTTAGCGGTCTTGCTGCGGGCTATTATATGCTGAAGCGTTACGGTCAACCATTCACCATCTACGAGTCTTCGATACGTCTCGGCGGCTGGATACGCACAGAACAGCACAAAGAAAAAGGATTCACATTTGAAGCGGGGCCACGTACTATTAGACCCAAAGGACTACCTGGTGCCAATACATTAGAACTCATAGAAGATCTGCAGCTGGACATTGATAGCATTCGATCGGAACATGTGGCAGCTAAAAATCGTCTAATCTATTCAAGTGGCAAGCTATGTCCATTGCCTAATAGCTTGGGGAGTATGTTTAAAACATTGGAGCCTTTCTCGCGACCACTGATAAGCGCATTGTTTAAAGACCTGTCAGCAGGACGCAAAAAACAAAAACATGGTGATGAATCTATTTACGACTTCACTGCGCGACGTTTTGGTAAAGAGATTGCGGATCTTGCAATCAGTCCTATGATTTGCGGTATATGTGCGGGTGACGCAAAGGAGATCAGCGTGCGTTTTCTTATGAATGACATTTTTGAACAGGAGCAACGTTGGGGTGGTGTACTCAAGGGTTATCTCTTTAGTAAATTTACACGTAAGAAAGACAAAGACATGGGTGAGGGAATATTTGCAGATCAATATCCAAACTTATATAACAAGGCTAAAAAAGAAAAATGGAGCATGTACAGGTTGCGCGATGGTTTGGAAACACTGCCAAAAACGTTAGGAACTTATCTGCGCAAGCATGATGTTAACATTCAGACATCTTCAGAATGCAAAAAGCTTGTTTTCACAAAAGAAGGCGTTAGAATGATGGTAAAGGACCGCGAATTGCATGCAAGGCACATCATCAGCGCCATGCCAAGCTACAAGTTAGCACCATGCGTTCAAGATCAGCACCCATCGCTTGCAGCACAACTACTCACAATACCATATGTAGATGTGGCTGTTGTGAACATACAATACAACAACAAGGATCTGCTGAAACTCAAAGCATTCGGTTTTCTTGTTCCACCTTTAGAAAAACTACCAATTCTGGGAGTTATCTTTGATAGCTGCTGCTTCGATATGCATGGTAATACCGTGCTGACAGTTATGATGGGCGGCAAATGGTTTGTTGAGAATTTCGGCAAAAGTCCCAGTCAAAAGGAGCTGCTTGACACTGCCCTACAACATGTCGAGAAAATACTGCGCATCAAGTATGAGCCGAAACAAACACGCGTCCATATACTGCATAAATGCATTCCCCAATATATTGTGGGACACAAGGAACGCGTGGCAAACATACGCAAATATATACGTAACTACAATTTGCCGCTGTCGTTGTGTGGTGCTGCATACGATGGAGTGGGAATAAATGATGTTATTCTATCGGCTAGAAATCAAATCAGCCAACTAAAAGATCAGTCGTGTATTCTTTAGTTACTTTACATTATGGGCTAGGACTTTGTTTATAATTATGTAATATATTTTATATAGACTGCAATAACAATTAGACGATAGTTTTATTTGTGCAAATATTTTATATCCATTACTTTCCAAAGCCGCCTAGACATTTTGGACTCTGTTCGATTTTATAGTCTGGATCCCATTGTTTTGGAGTTTTAGCTTCAATGGAGAGAGCGTGTACAAAATCTCCCTGCAATTTTTGTTGAACTATTTGGTTGACCATACGATGGCGCTGCAATATTAGGAAATAAAAAACAAATTAAAAAATCGTTGTTATTTAGAACTATATAACATTTTATGAACCTTAATTAAAGGCAAATCGTTGAACTTTTGTGACACAACCAAAACTCTAAAATGTGATTCCGATCTCTTGGGCACATTGTGCATAGGCGACTCATTTCTCACTTCCAAATGCACTGGCTGCAAATGTTCTGTGAGAGCTTCCGTAATTGCCGTCTCAATTGGTCGATCAGCTGAAGATGACATTCTCAAAAAGTTGCGTGGTTGTGTAGCTACTGAAATTTATGTTTTATTAAATAAATTGTCAGGAACTTTATTATTTTACTTACTCCGCAAATTTCTTAAAACACAGGCCAACATAATTGTACTATTATAATATGCTATTGAGAAACAGATGTTTCCGAAATCAGCTGTTTTGTTATGACAGTTTGTGTGGGCATTAATGTGCTGAAAATTCAGCTATCATAGGGTGTTTCATATATATATTTAATGCTCTGATCGAGAAATTGAACCATATTGTAATATATAATTTCAAATATAAATTTTTTAAAGTAAATTATTACCTAAATACATTTTTGGGTTAAAGTTATAAAAATAATTAAAATAAAAGTCACTCTAAATTGAAAAATGATTTAAATCTGGAATAATTAAGTTATGAAAATATGAACTATTATGATAAACCATTATAAAAGTATTTTTGTTGACTGGCTTCAGGTCATGGAAAACAAAATACAAATTTTTTTTTTAATTTTTGTTATTTTTATTTTCGATATTTCGAATTGACAATGCAATTCATCATCAGGAATATATTTTTTTTAAAATTTTTTTTAACGTATTTAATGTAACACGGAGTGTTTACAACTTTTTAAACTAGTTTTGTTTACAAAAAATACAAATTTGTATTTTGTTTTCCATGACCTGAAGCCAGTCAACAAAAATACTTTGCTAATTTTTAAGGTCGCTAAAACTATCAACATATAAACCATTATAATCTTTTAAGGTTATAAATTACATGTTAAAATGTTGTTTTTTTTATAAATCAAGAAAATTGTGTTACCAACTTTTTTACTTTAACCTTAATCGGTTCTTTGTGTAAATTTTACACACACTTTTCAACTTCAAGTTGATATTTCTTTAATATAAGTTCATCAAATCGGGCTAGGATTTTGGTTGGTATTTTAAAAATAATTTTTTTTTTTTTAATAAATAAAATAATAAATAATTTTTAACGATCAAGATCGCATTCATTTCATTCATCGATGAAAATATGGTTCTTGAAAAAGTGTGTAAAATTTACACACAAGGAACTTATTTGTTTCTCGAAATAAGGGACCGCTGAAGGTTAAAGGGTTTTTACCCTCCTAGAACAATTTTAGAGGCGACAAAATTGCTTAATTTTTCAGACTGATAGCCCGAACACAATACGCGCGACGAACGGCAAGCAACACGTCTCCAATCTGTCGTTGTAGAGAAATGTTGAGCGACTTGATTATAATACACGCGACACCAGCAAACTTCAGTAGCATGTATAGTACACAAAAAACAATGGCTGTTTTCAGCCGACTCAACAGTTGCCGTTTAGAATAACAACACAAAAGAAAAGAGCTTAAAAAGTAATCCATTCAATTTAATTTTATTTTCAAAAAGTTGAATGAGTGAATAACGAAATAAGAATCTATTCAATGAATGCAAAATTCATTTATAAATAAAAATATTATTTCACATTCAAATTTAAAAAATTTATTAATTATTCGTTAAATTTATATCAATTAATGAATAAAAAATCAATAATAACTAAGAAATTAGTAATGAATAACAAACGAATGATGAATAACAAATGAACAATGAATAAAAAAAAATTAATAAAGATAAAAATATAATTATATTAAGAAACAATTGCAAATTCTAAAATTCTTTGTGAATTGCATTCTTTGTGTATAGTTTTCATATGAATAAAAAATTGAAAAATTGACAACAAAAATGATTTATTAAATGAATAATTAATCAAGTTTTTAAAATTAAATGTGAATTAAAATTTTATTTATAAATCAATTTTGCATTAATTTATAGATTTTTATGTCGATATTCAGTTGTACTTATTCTGAATATGAATGCAGACTTAACAACTCTGAATAAAGTTCAAACAAAACATCCCTCACTACCATCGCTACCATAAATTTCACAACAGTTTAGTTTGCTGCATGTGACCAGTAATAACCAATGTAAACAATGGCGGAAACTTGCTTTTGCTGCCTGTCAAATTAAAATTAAATTTAAGCCGACGGCAATGTCGCGCGACAATGTTGAGCTACAAGTCTCCAAAATACGTCCCATAAGAAATACATGTAAAAAAATAAGTGACAATTGGCGCTTGCCGGTCGTCGCGCGTATTGTGTTCGGGCTATGAAGAATTTGGAATAATTTTACTGATCGTTTAAAAACAAAATAACACTCAGTGAAGGAGAAAGAACCTTTTGATGTTCTTTACAAACCTTTACATAAGAAGTGTAACTTTATCAGGTACACTGAATCAAACAATTGCACATACAGCAGTTCATTTTCCATTTAAAGCTATATTTTTTACAAAATACGTTTTAAATATCGAAAACTTTTTTTAATATTTATTGGATGGTATTATTACATTCAAAACACAATTTATATCATTTTACAATGATAAGTGAAAATTACACTTAATTTATGAAAATTATTTAAAAAAATAATCTAATAACTTGAACTCAAAAAATTGTACATACATTGCTTAAATATCTTAATTTAAGTATTTTATAAAGAACTTAATAGCTAGTATCCATTTGTAATAGTAATAGCTGGTATCCATTTGCATTAATGACCTCTCTTAAACGGCGTTTCATCGATTCCACCAATTTGGATGTATCGTCCGGCGATATTTTATTCCATTCCTCTAGGATAACTGTTATTAAGCTGCTCTCGATTGGTTATCTCAAGTTGTCGTACTTTACGCTCGAGCAAATCCCAAAGATACTCAATAGGATTGCGGTCCGGTGATTGAGGGGGATGTGGAAGTGTCGATTTGCAGTTGAAAACAAGCCAAGTTCTGATTAGTAGTGAATAATGCTTGGGGTCATTATCTTGAACCAGCATGAAATCACGACCGAGTTCTAATTTTTCAGCACTGGCTCTTAAATTATTTTTTAAAATTGATATATATTGAAATTTGTCCATTGTCGTTTCAACGAAAGCTAAGTTTCCAACACCGTTAGCTGCCATGGCACCCCATACCATAACATTTCCACCTCCATGTTTTACGGTTGGCGTTAAATTTTCTTTATTAAGAGAAGTATTAGATCTTCGCCAAAGGAAACGACGTCCATCTGAGCCAAAAATATTAAATTTGCTTTCATCAACAAAAACAACTTTTTCCAGAACTCTTCAGGCTTATTTATATATTCTTTTGCATATGATTAGCATTTAAGAGCATTGTTTTCAGATATAAACGGTTTCTTGCGGAACACGCAACCTTTGTAACCATGTGAATGTAAACAATTTCTTATTGTTTGCGGTTTAACGGATGGACCTCCATGTTCTGCAAGGCTTGCCGCAATTTTTAGGGCCCCAATTTTCGGGTCGGCTTTTACCATTCGTTCAATTAATCGCTCCTCTCGTATCGACAATTTGTTTTTTCGTACCTCTTCCAGATGAAATATCAAATGATTTATTTCGTTTAAAATTGTTTACAACAGATTGGATTGTTGAACGAAGTATATCAACAATTTTACTTATTTCTGAATAACTTTTTCCTTCATTTTTTAACTTAACGATTAATTTTTTTACGTCGATAGGCACTTTTTTGTGTGATAAATTAATTTTTAAAAATTTTAATAATCTTTCGTAGAAAGCTTTTAGGAACGACTAATTCCTTTCAAAAAATGGAATTCCGTTATTAATTTGGCGTAACAGTTAAAATTTTGACTTGTAATCAAGCTTTTTATCAATATGATGTAAGTGTATGTGCAATTAATTGAGTTTCAATTATGGGGATAGCCGCTTTCATGAATTTTCGTAAATTACTGAACTCAATAAGTTAATTGTTTTTGTTTTTAATATCATTACTCATGAATAACTAAAAAATATGAAACATGCTTATTCAATATATGTACATTATTTTAGAAAATAAAATGGCTTAAATAAAAAATTAAAAAATCGACTGTATGTTCAAATTTTTGATGCAGTGTATGTTGTATGAGCTAATTAATTAATCTCACTAACGAATAAACTGTTGCACATTGTTATTAATGAGAATTATTTTCAAGTAGTCTGATTTTTAATTTTCAGGGATGGTCTTGTGCTATGTAACTACTTTTTTCAAATAATGTTCTTAGGCCTTTACAATCCTCTTTCATCTCCATCAACTTGCTTTGATTAGCACCAAATACCTATTGCTTAGGGCCCAACTCCGGGCAGTTGGTTCAATTGTGATGTTATTGCCAGTATACCATTAACCTCATGTACTGACAGGAATGGTCACAAACTTTTTTGTAAGCATTCGACGCAGAGGACAATAATGGTAGACTTGAAGTTTTCTGAAGGATATTTTTTAATTCCTCTATTTCGAAAAATTATACCAACGATTTACAACATTAAAAAAGTCTTCCAATAAATTAATTCCATCAGAAAGTCTTGTTTTACGAACATTTGCTCGATAAACCATTTTTCGAAAAAAATCTTTAATAAATGATTGCATTGAAAATTACAATTATATTTTAAGTATTTATTAAATGAATTGACATATTGAAACATAATCGATAAATTTTTGAATATTTATTAAAATTTCCGCTGAGATTTGTACAAACTAATTAAAAATATTATAAACTATGCACAACTAGAATCAACAATGATGATACTTTATCATAACAAAAGGATAAATGTCTTTATTAATACTAACTAAATCAATAGTCTACTAGTTTTTTTAATTTTGGTGGTGCAGAAATAACTATGCGGTTTCTACTACCACTTGATACAGCCTGTGTACTACTACTACTACCACTAATAACAGCACGTTGATCCCTATTTCTATCTCTATCCATTTCCCTGTTGCGATATCGATCATGATCTCTATCCCTATTTCGATCATGTTCTCTTTCCCTTTCTCTATTTCGCTCATGATCTCTATCACGCTGCCAGTCCCTATTGCGTTCTCTATCTTTGTCTCTATCAAACCGGTCCCGATCCCTATCTCTATCCCTATCTTTATCTCTATAACTGGAACGCTCATTGTGGGACCTAGAGCGTCGACTATGTTGTTCGTAACGTGTTCGTTCTGCAGCATAGCGAGAACTGGAGCGCTCATAACTTGAATCACGACCACGACGCGTTCTTGATGGACTGCGACGTCGTCTTCTGGATGCACTGCGACGACCACGCGAACGAGAACGTGAACGCCGCTGTTGCGTAGCCCTGAAGCAGGATCGACTGCGGCTTCGACTGCGACTACGACTGCGCGAACGTTTTCTTTCACGTTCATAGTCGCGACTATCACTATGAAGGGGTTGTGTGTGCGTTGCACGTTTAGATAGCAACATTTCACTTGCATGACTTGATTGTTGATTCTTTTTAAGTTCTTCGCTCTGCGTAGCCGTGGGTATTGAATGAATTTCACTGCTGCGTGAAGGACTACGTCTGCTCTTTTGTGCTTCACTTCCAGCTACAGGCTCAGATGCATCACTATCAGAAGCTTTACTGCTGTTAGGTGTACCATATTTGTGACGCAATTCACGTTGACTGTGTAGAATAACAAACAATGATTTATTAGGAAATGTAAGAAACAAGAATTTTCACTAACCGTCGACGCAACTTCAGTGCTAGTTCCCGCATCTCATCATCACGTTCCTGTTGCAATTGACGTTCTCGTTCTGTTTTCTCAATTTCAGCCCTTTTGTCGGCTTTGTCTTAAGATGAGTAGATAGGGGAAAAATAAAAAGATAAAACATAACTGCATGTCTTTGATTTTTTTTTTTTTTTTTTTTGTGTTTTTTCATAAAAGAAACATGTGAAGAATTGTTACTGTACAGGCTTACATTGCTTGTTTAGCAAATTCTGCATCTTGCGCTTGAGACGCTCCCTTAAGTTCAAACGATTGCCGATGCTGCTGCCGCTGCTGCCACCCTGCAAAAAGTCACTTAAATGGATTAAAAAATGCCACGATGGCTTAAATGTGTAAAAGCGTTATATTGATGAAGCTCTACAGTCAGTCATTAAACCGTGCATGAAAAATTGCAACAATTTTCGTTAAAACAAAAAAAAACATTTCGAAATTAAAACAAGTTCAGTTATTAGTTTGTTGGCTGTTCTACGTTTTGTTGTCTTGGTTGTTATTTTTTGTGTTTCATTTTTGGTTTCTAAAATTTCGCTTATCTCCGGTTTTTGAGGCAGTTTAAAGTTATGTTTATTCTTACTGACTTTGGTTTCAGAAGCATTAGAAAAACTTGGATTATTCGCCATAGTGGTAGAGGAATATTTGCCTGTTTGCGGTATACCAGAGGATGTTACTAATGATGAAGCTGGCAGAGGGTTAGAGCGTTCAGAACTGAGAGATAAAAAGAGATAAAAATTCAGATTTTGTCAATGAACAAAAAATTATTTAGATATCGTTTACTTAGTATCCACATCCATGCGTTCATCAATGTCATCGTGTATATCTACTGTGCCACTTTTAACTGCAGTCTTTGGATCTGGAAGTTCAACGTTAGACTCTTCTGTATCGCTTTCCGAAGATGATGTGCCATCGCCGCGCTTGCGTCCATAGTAACGTTTAAGCGGAGGCGGTGGTGCAACCTGCACCTCAGGCGCTACATCTGACTGTGGATGCACTATGGCTGGTGGTGGAGGTGGCGGTGGGACACTCATTTCGGTGCCCATGGCACGTAATGGTAATGGATATGAAATCATAGGCACTGTTGAGACTGGTTTAATATCTTTCGTAGGATTAGTGGCAACACTTTCCTGCTTAGTTAAAACACGCGTTTGCACTGGAACAGTCGTTTTTGTTGAACGTGCAGGTGAACGCGACCGTGTGCGACTTTTCGTACGACTTCGTGAACGATAGTCAGAGGTTTGTCCATGTTTGAAGTTGCGCGATGTTTTGCGTTTTTCCCTCCGCATTGATCTAGCGGATGAGTTGGTTGATGTCGTAGAGGTTGATGAGCTGGATGAAGTACAACTGTAACGTCGACGTTGTCGCGGAGATCTCAACCTCGACCTTGAACGTGTCCTGGAGTGGCGACTTCGATGTTTCGGTCGTTCATTAGAACTTGATCTCGAATCACGTCGCACTCTTCTAAAATCACGTCGATCGCGTCTTTCGCGACTGCGTGAGCGTGAATACGATCGAGAGTATGATTTTCTTTTACGGCTTTGATTGTCACTTCGACTTCTTGCTCTATTATGCCGAGATGTAGATGATTCATTCAATTGCTTGAGCTTGTCCAAGTTATCCTTAACTTGTTGTGCATACGTTGCTTGACTAACAGTAGCAAGTGTTCCTGCACAAGTCCCGCCAAGAGTTGATGTCGCTTGTATTCCACTTTTATTGATATTTATTGATATTTTAGAGTGTGGTTGCAGTTCATCTTCACCGCCAAAACTTGTGATGTACGTTATTTTTCCTGTATTGGCATCTGCAGGCGATGGCGAACGGGAGTCGCTTTCGTCTGCGTTAGCCTTCTTACCGACTGCAGCAGAGTCCTCTTTCGCTGCATAACTGGGTGGACTAAAAGGTCGGCATGCAATGCGTCGTTCCTTCTGTGCTCTACGTTCACGCCGCGATTTGCGTCCACTGAGCAACATTTTTTCTTGTTCCTCCTCGCGCGCCATACGCATTGCCTCCGCCTCATCAGCATCTTTGGTAAGAAACGAGTAGAAATCATTGCTAAGCATACCGTAGTTTCTTCCACAACCATTCAATTCGTGCGCTTGTGTTGTATCGAGTTTGGATATTTCGATAGCAACATCCATATCTATATCTGACTCGGAATCAGAGTCAGAACCTTTTTCCGATTTGGCAGCGCCACTACCACCACCAGTTGGCAACGGTGCGGAGCTTTGCAGAGCAACATTCATTAAGTGGCTGAATGGTTGTGGACCTATCGACGATTCAATATCATCATATGAATAACCAATAGTGGCTCCAGTTGGCTTTTGATGTTTCTTTTTGCCCAAACTTCGCTCGGCTTCGAGTTGAGCGTTCGCTCCAAATTGCTCCTCTAAGTATAGCTGATGCAAAAACTTTTCCTCTGTTACACTGAGGAAATCATTTTGCGCTAGTATTCTATAGCGTTCGTAGTTGCACTGTCGTTCCTCAGTTGTTATATCTTCACCTTCGACTTCACCTGTCCTAGGTACTGGTGGTATGATATCGAGATGAGCACGCACATCAAATCGATCAATTAGGTTATCCTGATGACCTTGCCACGGCACACTGAAATAATAACTTATTAAATACTCTGCAAACTTTCTGAACTATAAATGTTTGTTATCGGTTTATTCCGAAATATCACTTGCATGATGGCAGCTCCATCCCCTGCTGCGGCCACAGCGGGATCCAAATGTATCTTACAGCGGCGACCATGCACTTGTATAAATTGTGTAGGGTCTGCTTGCTGTGAATTAAAAGATTTCATTTTTTAATTATCAACTTGTTCTGAATTCTATGCATTTAATACTTACAATTCTTTCATAAAAATCCTGTCGGCGCTCCGCCCTTTTTCGATAATCGACAATCATACCACGTATGCGTCTCTCCTGCTTTCTTGCTTCGTGCCACATATTTCAGTTTTGTTTCTACTATTTTGATCTTAATTCTGCAAGCATTTTTTTAATCGGCATTATTTTTTCTATAATTTTGCAATTTCAACACGCGAAAATAAAGTTTAACCAAAATCACTTAAATAAAACGCCGAAAAGAATGGCAGAATTTCTCAACTTTGTAACAGTGCTGCATTTCAATAGGGATCCTTTTATTAAATTCCCTACAAATAAGCAACATGATTATTTAGACGATACAACATGTAATAAGACCAAACATCAAGAATGATATATAAGCAATTACGCCATTAATGCACTAAACACATTGACGACGACGGCATTACGACCTTTTTTACGTGCTTTTCTTATGAAGATGAATGTGATGAAAATATGGCGCGACATAGCAATGTTGCTGACGTCGGTATAGAATTATTTCTAATTTGAAGAGCGATAACAGTGTAAATATAAGAGTTTGTGTATGCATGAATGAAGCAATCGTATGATTTATCCAGATTGTTGAATTTTTTCACGTCTCTTAATAAAGTCAAAAATCAAAAATTTTTGTCAACCAACCAACATGTCTGTCACACTCGCGAATATGCGCCTTAATTAGCGAACTTGTGTGAACATGGCCGCCGTGTGGTGAATTTGTTCATTGATGTGCAAGCCTTTTAACACATGATACAATTACAATAGGGGTATTCACGATCCGGAGCTCTTTGTAGAGCAAAAAAGCGCAACAAACTGTAGCACACCCCATACACAGGCCTAGCAATTGAAGCTAAGTTCAGTCCGCTTTGAAAGTTAGTGATGTGAAATTATGATATGAAAGAAATTAGTACCTAGAAGTGTACACAATATACCATCACTATTTGTTTGCTATCAAAAATTCACAAAATGAACTCAAGAGCTCAAGCGCACTACAAAAGAACTACAGAGTATCGCCAGTGCGCTTGAGCAAAAAAGAACAATTTTGACAGCACGTGTATTTTGTTATTGTAGAGCTCTTTTTTGTTGCAGTTTTGCTCTTTTGCATAAGAGCTCTACAAAGAGCTCTGGATCGTGAATGCTTTTTGTAAGGTTACTAGCATCACACTTTGATTTTTGAGTAATTTGTTCTTTTTTGCGTTTATTTATGTTTGGAAGCAAAATTAGAATAATTTAATTTTAATAGTTTTTTATTAATAATTAAAAACTTGAAATATGTTACAAAATGGTAGACCACGAAAAATTTGATTTATTTGACACTTGCTGTGGTTGCTATGTTGGTAGCATAATCAACAAAAAATCATAGTACGTTGTGCCATGTTAACCTACGTTACGTCAAGTTTGCATAATCAGACCGTAAGAACGGAAGATTTTTACAGTGGCAGCCGTGGTGGAGTGCGTTAAAGTGAATGGACAACTCAGTGCAGTGAAGTTCGAATCGTACACCAGACAGAAATTTTATCAATTGAAATTAATTTTTCTGATCGGTCATCATCTCTTTGGCAGACAATGTCAAACCTCAGAGAGTAAATAAGACCATGTAAAGCTTCTTATAATAAAACTAGTAGGTCGGTCCAGTTCTCGATCAATTGTGTACGAATATTTAATTTTGATAACACGCACACCACAATTTGACCATAAGAAGTTCCGTCAAAGTCCATTTAAGGGCTGAAATGGTGAGTTTATTATAAGTATTATTATTAAGAATGGAATATTACACCCACATATTTTTTTATTAGATTATTATATAAGATTTTTCATATTTCTTTTAATGCTTTGTTCAGTCGCCTTAAGCAGATACAAGGTCTGTTCCCGTACTCTAAAGTTTTAGTTCAATTTACCATTTTTACAGGTTTTAGTCCGAGAAGCGTCCCCGTACTCGAAAAAATGGTAAAAGAGAGTGCAATTGAGAGAGTAAAAAATTTCCCCTCCCTGTCAAAAGGTGCAAGTTTTAGTCCGAGAAATTTCTTCTGGCAAAAATGGTAAAAACGTCAAACTGCTTAAAATCATATGTTTACATGTTAGCAAAGAAATTGCAAAACAATAAAAGTTCTTTGAAATAAATAAAAAACTGTTGGAATGGAAACCAAAAACATGGTAAATTGTGTAAAAACTAAATATAAATGTTTATTTGAGAATTAATTTTTATATTGTTCAAAATCTTTAGCATATCGTTTGCACTGCCGATGCTACACACCAAACAAACGATTTTATTTGACAGTTTACACAATTTTAGTCCAAAAAGCGTTCCCGTACTTTTTTGTGTTTTTTAATATTTTTGAGAGGTTTTTCCTTACTCTCACGTTTTTGACAGTTTTACCATTTTTAGCCCAAAAAGTACGGGAACAGACCTACAATCATGGTGAAATAAATATAAGGTGTTCTCATCCGGAATATCAGAAAAAAATTGGCTACATTATTTTGACATTTTCATACAAAAATGTTTATATGAAACCCTTCATATTGTCAAAATAAGGCAGCATGTCAAAAAATATATTGAAAAATGTCATGGGATGAGAGCACCTTATAATTATTTACAATTAGCGAATTTGGCAAATTTTTTTTTTTTGTCATTTGCTTTTTAAATGTTGATTATTGTTTATAGATTTTTTTTAAATATGTTGGTCTTGATGGCACCTTTGTTTGTTACAAACGGTGTTCCTTTGTTTTGTTACGAAAAGTAAGAAGCAATACACCGCCTATAAATTGTAAATGAAATAAACTAAATTTGGTTGATTGTTGAGGTGTGATATGTAATGGCTTTAAAAAATAAGAAATCACTCTTCCGGATATTTTGGTGGAGCAGCTGTAGATCCAGCATTTTAAACGGGCATCATTTATCATTTTCGGGCATCATGCCTCTTATGACCTGGGAACTTTATCCGCTTTTTTACGTTACTTATGTTATTTTGCTTGTTACTTTTAAATCTTTACTTGCCCATCAATGATCTATATAAAGGTTCTTGTAAAACTGCTGGACCCATGACCAGTGCTTGTATCTTGTGGACAATGATTCGACGTCTACTAATTATAATTAGGATTTCCAAAAAATTTAAACATACAGTAATGGTTTCTTCGTTATTTTGTTGGAATTTTTGCTTTCATTTTCTAAATTTTTAAAAACAAATAAATTTATGATTTGTTTACAAATGTGAGATAATATCATACTTTTATCGTTAGAATGCTATATATCCATCGCGCTCATTATAGTAAAATTGTTTTTATTTGAAAGTAGACTATAGAAGACAGCATGGAAACGCGGATTAATGGAGTTTTGGTATTACGAATAAAGGTCATATGAACTTTGATATTTTCTTTTTTTTTTTAATCTGAAAATAAGCCAGTGCCATGGTAAATAAATGTACATACAAGAAAACTTGGTAAAAAATTAGTAGAAATTGCGGCGATCTAAAAAATTATATTTTTTTAAGAAATATATATTGTTTAGTGGCACCACTGTCGCTATCCAGCTGATATTTCAGGAACATTTTATGACACTTTCCGAAAAATATCCTTTCTAAGGAAGAACATTCTTGTTTATAAAGTCCCTTGGCCAAAACAAAAAAAAAAAAAAAAAAAAAACGCCGCTCAATGCCGCCTGTCAACGATTTGTTTTCATTTTCTTATCGATTTTTTGTGTTAACATCGTGACAATAGATACAATTTAATTAATTAAGCTAATAAATTACTTGAAATCGAAAGGTAAAACTAAAATGTCCAGAAATCGGTCGTTTTATAAACGTGAAGATAGTTTCACTTCCGGTGACCTCGAAGTCGGTTTCCGGTATGCCTCTGATGAAGAGGCCACTGAAGATGACGATGATGACTCCGAATTTCTGCAGGATATACCATATACTTCTAGTAGCCTGGATCGCAGCTCAATTGGGTCAATCCCCTGGGCAGACGATGCAATTAAAAAAAATCAGCTAGACTGGGAGCGTGTTGAGCGAATGTTACATGGGCAAGAGGAAGTAACGCAAGAGGTGGAACTGCGCAACGAAATTCTAGAATGGCAACGCAAATTCCCAGAGCTTACCGTAGCTAAGGATAAAGAGGGAAAAAAACATAGCTCTGACAATAGCATGCACAATAACTTAGTCGACTCGATAGATCTTGATTCTATCTCGAATTTATCTTTAAACTCAATAAACGACGAGGATGACCATGAGCTGTATGATAATGGGTTAGTAACTCCTACAAATATTGAGCAAAAAGTAAGCAAAAATGGCATGCTGCCCAAAGTTGTAACGAAATCAATTGAAAAAGACCAGCCGAATGGGCAAGATGTATCCGAAAAACTAGGCCAAATTCATAATAGAGGTTTGAGCATAAGATCGGTGCCAATAACGCTGCGTCAGAGGTATGCAGCAACTAGAAATATTTTTGGTCAAGACCAGCAACAAGAAAAGCCTTTCATAAAACCAGCAACACTTACGTCCCCATTGCCGACACCACCACTTAGAAGACTTCACAACCAACACTCTCCTCTTGACGTCTCATTAAGCGCATCAATAGCCAACCAAAACGAACGAAGGCAGCCTCAAATTCGAATGCCACCGATTTTGAATGTTTTGGAAACCAAACGACGCTTTCGTGGTCTTAACGGAAACAACCGCAGTTTCGTGCAGCTAACACACATACAGCAAGCCAAATCAGCAGCAGTTACCGCTAGTCACCAACGCGCGCAAGAACGACAATCTGCCGTATGGCACCTACCTCTGGCTGCTGCTACCATAGGCGGTCGTTTCTTAAATAATCGAAATACAATTATTCTGCCATCAATACATCTCGAACGTGCACAAGAATCCAACTCAACAGATGAAGTCGCTGAGCTACGTTACATTTCAAGTGTCCCGCTGGGTTATGGCATAGGAGGCAGTGGACGCAGGCACTTAAATATGTCACCGCAAAGACGTGCCTACAATAGAGGTTCAAGCAGTACAACGCCTGCGACAACTTCGTCTACAGGACGCTCTATATCAGCGGCGGTGCATTCGCGTTATGAATGCAATGCCTTTTATTTGCCTTATAGTGCGTCTAAATTTAAAGTGCTTAAATAGCGCATCAGAAATCCATACATAATAATTTTTTTCAATCGTAGAGCACGTGAACGTTATCAATATATGTATATATTTTTTTAATTTTTTATGGTAAGTTTTTTTATATTCCAAAATGTTTATTAACTCGTGCCTTGGAGTGTTTTAAATTGATGTTTTAATAAATTTGAATAATTAGCGATTAACAAAACGAATTCAAATATTGCAAATAATTTTAAATCTTACCGTTAATTGGGACTCTTGGTAAATTATCAAAAAGTAATGGATTGGTAATAGAAGTAGTAATGGATTCGACATTAGATCCAAGTTGTGGGTTAGGATATATATGAAAACGAAACACAGCCAATTCTTAGCAAAAATATAGCAACATCAATGGCACTCAGAGAGAGAATCGTCGGTCGCAAGAGAAGAAATAGAATAGATTCTAATTGTGCGGTATATCGTTGCGGCCATGGTATAATAATACATGGTAGCATTGACAGTTGCTTCGGAAATCATATACTGTCAAAAAATATACTCAAAAAGAGAGCGCTCACAATCCGCCATTGAAATCACAAGCAATGTTGAAAACCTTGAAGTGAAAAAAAACAACAACCACAGCAGCTGCTGATGTATTTCCGCAAACAGCTGTGTTTGACAATTTATGTTTTCCTGTTGAAGAGAAAATAAGCAGTTGTCAATGCTACCTGGTATAATTATACCATGGTTGCGGCTGCTGACCTACGATTTCATTCTGGACGTGTTCATACATTTGCATGCATTATATTGCTTTGCGATATCGCAAATCGCAACGATATTTGATTCTGTTCGGGCTCTTAGGTTGCCTCATGGGTGAGAGCGAGTTCCCATAAATGTCAAATCGAAGTTGACAGCTCACACAAAATCTGAAAGCGAAAATTGATAACATATAAAGCCGATGAAGTTGTTGTTGTAGCCATGATACAATAAATACAGGTAGAATCGCTAGATGACAGCGTACTGCCGCGAATGTCAACACGAAGTTGACAACGCATATAAAATCTCAAAGCTATAAAAAAGTTCATAGAAATTAAATGTAAGCAAACAACTTTTTTATATGGATTTTGACAGTTACGGCAGTATTAAAAGAGAGCACAGTCAGGTCTGCATCTACCTCTATTTATTCTATCATGGTTGTAGCTTTTCATTGATTTTGACAATTATGGGTACTGAAAAGAGAGTACGATCAGCCCCGAGACGACCTTATTTATTCAACCACGGAAATAACGTACAAAATAAAAAGTTATGAAATCCAAAAATATTTGTACGAAAAATGAAATGAAATAATAACAATTTAAATAACGCCTAAAACGAAAAGGGATGTCTAATATTTATGAATGAATAAATAAATATCTATAAAGCAAACTAAGCGAATAAATACAGAGTGAGGTTATAGTTGATCTTACCTTAATATGTCCTTTAGTTTAATCCATACATAGAAAGGTAACAATTCATTTGTCCTTGCTATTTTGCGCTATTGACAATTTTTTAAATATTCTTCAAGTTTACTTGCTTCGTTTAAAAAGCGAAGTGATCTGGGCAGTTTTAAAATAAGACCCAACTGTATTTGGAAATATTAACTTTAGTATTGATTTATTCAAAAATATTGGCAAGACTTGCCTTAAAAATAGTGTTATTTATTCTATTTCAATATCAGATCGAAGCTATATCTAAAGATTTTATTGATTTAACAACTTTTTGAAATATGTTACAGTTTATAAAATTTTCATAAGCAGTCATTTGCATTACTATAAATTAAAATTATCCAACCGCAGTCTTCCATCATTTTCCGTTAAATATAGTAGCTCCGAAAGAGATTGTTCAGTTATGAGTTCTTCAACTCGATCGTGCATCTGTTAATGCATAATTGAAAAAAAATTTTTTTTTTTTTTTTTTAACTTACCCCCTTAGCATTGCATTCTGTCAGTACTTCGGGATGCTTGAAACTGGGACCAAAATTAACACTGACAGTGGCACTTTTGTGTATCGATATAGTAGGAAAATAAGAGCCAGCATAGATATCTGTAAAAGCCTCACCCTGAGACTTGCCATTCTTGAAGAATGCAATTTTGCTGCCCGGCAATACTTTTAAAGACTTTAATGTTTCCTGCACTTTATCTTTATCTTCGTAGTACAAATGCGATTTAAATTTCACTAAAGGCTAAAATAACAAAGAAATATAATTCACGACATCTTAAATAAGCAACAGAATTTTACCCTATCCTTAAATGTGTGTGGTAAATAATTTGAGTTGTCCTCTTCCGGCAGATCAATGAGAAATCCTACTGTATCACCCTCAACATAAGCATTACTATAGTGTTTGCCATGGCTTTCGTGAAAGCGGGTTCCTTTACGTGAACGCCAAGAATAACCGAATTTATCATAGCCCAATGGCGCTTGTAGATTTCCATATTCTTGACCCCACCCAAGACGTGTCGCTGAGCCTTCGGGCATCTCCTCGATTGTGATCTCAAAATACCAACGACCACGGTTTACAGCTAAAAGTTTAAGGTTTCTATTTTATTACTCAAGTTCTACTTAAAACATTCAAACTTACAATGTGTGGCTCGAACCATACAATAGCCCTTCTCTCCAGTCACAGCCAAACGATCTTCGGATATTTTGAGTTGAGGTGCACGATCATGAAGAGCCAACAATACACAATTTGGTACTAATGTACGATACAACCAGCCCGGTATGGGCTTACCTGCCCAGTCTGAACTTTCGTCAAACTCTTGCCGAAAAGGTGCATGCGGATCAGGTTCCGCAAGTATGTATCTATAGCCATCTTTATTAAACGGATGTTCGAGCGGATAACCATGCGGTGGTAATTTAACATTGGCTGTAACATCTGAGCTCGGTCGTCCTTTTTTGCCCGTAGGTCCAGAATCTGTGCCCGGAAGTTTACGCTTATTTTGTCGATTGTTTTTCGAAAGTGATGCTAAAAGTGATAAATACATGAACATTAAAAATTGTTTTTGGTTAAATCTATGTTGTGAATTATATTAAGTTAATAGTTTATATCTAACATGCAGCCACGGTCACATAAATACTATTTTTTTATATTTTTTTTTTTTTTAAGTATTTGAGGATTGAGAATAGTAACAAAAACTTATCAAATAATAACATAAGATTAAAAAGAATGTCGTTTACCTTGTCATGTTAAAAAATTTCCGCAAGTGCTTATTACTCCGATATCTTATAACGTTTTTCAATATTTAATTTAATATATTCTTTAAAATATATTTGATTTCAATATTCATTTAAAAACCGTGCTTAACGATTTTTCTTGGTGTTTATGATTAAATTTCATTACTTTTAAATTTAACTTAAATTTATACAAAATAATTTCCTTAATTTAATTTCGAATTCAGGAATTGAACTATTAAAGGATTGTGAAATGTTAAAGAAATTAATTTCTGTACAATAAACGTACAAGACCGAAAAATTTCGATAATAACATCTGTAAACTTGTGAAATATAGTTATGTTTTTAAAGAAACTCTTTAACTATATCACCTTCTCTCACAATTTAAAACTTAAGAACGATAACTTATCATTTAAACTAAAGAGTGATATTCTTGTGGTCAACTAAAATAACATCCAGCGTAGGGTTAAATAATTAACACGAAACAAAATAGAGTTGTTTCTGTACTCACTACAAGTAAAATTCGAGTAAAAGAAAGTCATTTTATTATCGTCAAAATGAGAAAATTTGTGAAAAAGAACGGAAACTACTTCAAGGAAGTTTCAAGCCCACCAGCTGTTTTTGACAATTGAAATTGAAAGAAATTTGAATTGGCTGGTTGGTAAATTAAAAAAAAAGGAAATTCAAAGAAGCTGCAAGTGAATTGTTTCCCAGGAACATTTAACTTCCTCATTTTGCTCATTTAAACTTTTTGTATTAATCTGCTAACCAATTTCATAAATTTTTTTGCCAATACAACACAACAATTTAATTTTTTAATTCAGTTTGACAATCAGCTGTTTGAAGCTTGAGATTTGTGCTGGAAGAAATTTTTCAAGTAAAGTTCGAGTAATGAGAGTACCATTTTGATTGTTCTTTTTCTCTCTCGTACTGGAAAAATGTGTAAAGAAATGCTTTCGAGTAATTTCAAGTTACTTAAAGTGAGTACACAAACAGACCTAATTAGAGAAAAACTGCTTCAGCGGAACATATGAATTAAAAAAAAAAGTATCTGATTTTAATAAAGACAGCATTTCTTTTGCAAATTATGTAATAAACTAATTTTATATGAAAATGACTGTATGTATGTTTATACCAAACATATCTAGCCTAAATATTATTTGTTTTCCTGTTCTAAGGACTCAACTCACAGTATTTATTCAGGGTATAAAAAACTAAAAAAATAATTGCGCAAAATTGAAACGTAGTTTACAAATCAGTAAATAGAGTGTCAATCGGTAGTTTTAAGAAAAAAAATGTTTTTAATTTTACTATGTTAAATCCAATTAGTTAAATTTTGTTAAATATTCATTAAATATTTTAGAAGAGATAATTAAGCTCTTTAATGTCAAAATAGTGCCTATGAAAAAAAGCTGTAGATAAAATATCACAGATAAAAATAACAGGAGGAATATTACACAACGTCACACATTAGTTGTTTTTATTTGAATGTAGTTAGATGTCGCTATGTCGGTGCCATTATCAACACATTGACTTTTTTATTGTGAGATTACGTGCTATGCAGCAAGTAATACAGCACTTTTCACAGTGTCGGTCTCTGTCCTCTCCACTCCCCTCCCAACCCTTCTGACTAAAGTTAAACAATGTCGTTTTTAATTATTACCTAATCAAGACAGTGTTATATGGGAGGAACGCATATATATTTCAGAAGTGCGAAGTATATCTATTAGATCTATAGAGTTATTACTAAAATCAATATTTAAGATGCTGGTTAAAACAAGTGAATGTAAAAGAAGTGAAAATATGTTAAAACTTTACCCACTTAATTAGGCAAAACTAATTTTTTGTGCATTAATTTCTTTAAGTATTACGTACGTTCCTCCTCATGTTGCTGTTGTTGTTGTTGTAGTTGTGACGTATTGTCCATTATAGATTAGTATTAATAAAGGCTTCACTAGAGCAACGCGTAGGAAAATAAACCATTAACAAGTAAAATTATTAAGCAGACCAAGAAAATAAAACAAAATTCTTAAATGCAACAAATAAGATACGCTCGCAAGATTGAAAAACAAAATACAAACTTTGCACATCCCCAACAACAAGAACAATCGTGGAGTATATAGTTGGAATGAAAATCCGCAACAATGCAAAGTAGCACCGAGCAATCCGAACGACATGAGCTGCGGCAGCACAAACACTATGCAAACGAATAAAGAAAATCAATGACGAAATCGTTCCAACAGCTCAACAAGATAGAAATGCGAAGTATGACAAAACAAGAAACAACATAAAAATAAAGAAGTATCGTATACCTAAAATTGTTGTAAAAACTGCATTCGGCTCGTATCGTAGTGTGTGATTAGTTCGAAAAACTATTGAATAGCAATGATTAGTTAAGCATTGATAGAACCTATGTCACAGTATTAAAAATAATCTTTAATATTTTGATGCTATGTGCAAAAAAATTTAAATTTATGCAAAGAAAAAATAAATAAGTTCCATGTTGACCTTGAGTTAGTTAGAAGCTTCACAACACGTATTTTTAGTTTTTTTTCAATTAAATTTTATCCACCTGTTATCACAATACATTTCTTATGATATTACCATGAACCATCGAATAGGACCCTAACTATTTCCTAAGTTTCTCTAACCAATAGCAAAAATAATAAAATTATTGTTTGTCGTATGTCTAGTTCTTATCATTGTCCAGTAATGTCGTATGTCTAGTTCTAGTTCATATTCAATTTTCAGCTGATTTTGAGTTTTATATTTGTTTTGTTTTATTTTTCTCTATTTTTCTTTATTTCATGTGTAGTTGTTTCGAATATCTGCCACAGTGATTAAAATGCTTGTTTTGTTTTGCAATTAACTGTCAAATATTTAAATACATTCAATGATTTATATACAATCAAATACATAACCTAGATTGGTCTTTAAATCGCATTTTCAAATTTTAAATGTGAATTTCGTATCATACCCCAGTCCATATTTTTTACCGAGTATGAATTGTTTTAGTTCTTAGTTCTTGCCTCTTTGTACAAGAGTCACATAATCATCTGAACTTAATAAATATATTTTTGGATATTCATGGGTATATAAAATATTTATCCGATTTCTTTTAATGTTTTTAATGCTACCTTATCGAAAGGTTGGACCTTCACTCTTGTTGGTCCGTATAGATTGTAACTAAGGTCGTTTTGGAACTAACATCCAATGAGTTCCAATCGGAACAGCATGGTAAGATTGTTGGCTTTAAACAATTATTGCCCACCGAAAATATTGCAAATAATACCCAATATATTTCGCAGCTTCCCAAGTTAATTTTTTCATACATGTTTTCAGATTTTCAAAACTTCAGTCTATTATTTAAATTATCATTTCATGTTTATGCTTCATATTCATGTTCGTTTAACATAAGGTTGCTCGAAGGAACTTTTCAAATAAGTTTCTCAGATTCAAGCTCGAGAAAAACAACGTATTACTTATTTTTCTTTTGTCTCGAACTCGAAAAAAAAAAGAAATGTAAAAAACTTATTCTTGTACCTAGGAAGTTTGAGAGTATTCGGAAACAAGGTTATGATATTCGTGAAAGCAAAACCAAATTCACAGCCTAATGTATTTTTGGTATAGTTTTGATTTTAGATTTAGATCTTTACTAGATATGGCATGAATAAAAATAGTTCGAAAATGTTTCTTTTTTTTTTTTTTTTTTGAGTGCGGTCAATTATTCACGTTTTAGTAGAAGTAAGAAGTAAAAAAAGCAGTTCCCGAAGTACTGCTAACGGAGATGGAATGCCTAATCAACTTGAACCTTTTGGTTTTTGTTTTTAAGTATTTCCATAATCAATACGTATGAGGGAGTCATTATATGAATTTTAAGGCGATTGCTTAGAAACAGTTCTGAGAGCAACTGTCAATAACTCTACTGAAAGATTGACCAGGTAATTTGTTAGTTTCTAATATTTTTTTTCTTCAGAACCCATTCTTACAAACCATGATTGCTTCACAAATATTTTTAAGAACATCTCACGGCTCCCAAATAAAATAAAGACTCCTCCCTAAACTTCAATTTAATTATGATCGCTGATAGCTTCACGTCTGTTAATAAAAGTAAAGTTTTTTATTTTTACTTTTGCCTAATGGTGCGAAATTAATTTTGGTAAAAAGCCAATAAAACTAATGAAAAAGTTTTCAGCCTAGTTCGCCTAAAAGTATATGCAAAAGTTAAAATTACCATATTATTGAAATGTAAGTATGCGCTCTGTTTTGGCACGACTATACAAATATACTCTTGAGGCCACAAATTTTTCTAACATATTAAGTATGATTTGTGAAATTGCTTGGAATGCTGGAAATTCCGAAGCTAAGAGTTTAAATCAAATTAAAAAGCCTACCTTGAGCATAGCCATCTTCAGTCAAACGTAATGAACCCATTTTCACCATCGCATCGTAGTTTGGTTTTATTTGAGACAAGTCCTGAACCACAAGACCAAACATTGCACCGTTTTCAGCATTTTCTTCATAGTTGAAAATCGTGTTCAAGTCTTTAACAAGGGCACGCTGCACTGTAGTGTACCTAGAACAGACGTTGAAAAACTTTTAATAAAAACCAATATTATCATTGGATTAAGTAGCACGAACCATGATTGTGTTACGCGCCTGGGCATTGTGGTCATAGCTTCCCAGTGCTGCTCAATGTAAGGAATTATTTCTTTGTCTTTGCTAAAAATATTCTTCTTCTTGTTCTCTTTCGTAGCAGTCTGTTGCATGTTAGCAATGGCAGTGACGCACATTTGGGGAATCGCTGCGAAAAGCTTTAGTTATAAACAGAATAAAAAATATAGAAGAATTCTAACGCACTTGCTTGGCTCTTCCGAAAGCTCTCAAGGCCGCTTGGAGAACAATTTTTGCAGATGAAAACATAATTGGTTATGAAGGGTACCAACTTGCCAAGTTGGTAGCCAATACAGGACTCGTGGAACCATCGATTGCAATTGGCACACAGAAGTTCTACGATATTCATGTTTCTATCCTTGCCGCTTTAATTAAAAAGCATTTAATGAAATCATTATTAAGTACATTTTTGATTACTGAAAACAATAGGTGACTTACCAATAACATATACCGGTCTTTTCTTCCGCAGACATCACGCTACGTTTCTCATCATCTAGGGCACTTTCAGATTGTGAGTTGCTCTCAGATTGAGAATTATTGTCTACTTGCATATCATCCATGATTTAATAATTTTTTCTGTTATAAATTTGCGATAAAATAATATTAACAATGTTTTGTTTCAATTAATTCCGTAAACAATCTGCACAACTAGAAGACAAAGGCAAATGTCAAACCTTCTCAACAACAAATGCGTAACGTAAAATAGAAAGAAAAAAGTTTGGTGGGTGGTGTTCATGCAGTATGTATTAACCTTAACCCTTCTACACTTCACATCAAGTTCATATCACTGATTTCGTACATGGCTGCCACAACTCGCGATTCATGCAAACTCACATAAATAAAGGTCGTGTATTTTGAGGGCATGGCTACGAAATCACGTGATTTGACAATGGGTTCGTCGTCACCCCATTTTGAGTATAATTCTCTCAAATATATTTGCTTATTCAGTTAAACTGATTGACTCTACGACTTAATATATAAAAATAATTCAGAAACTTTAAATTTTGATGTTTTCATTTTAAAAGTTATAAATTCAGTATTAAAAAAAATGGATTGGCCATCCCTTACAAGTATTTCGACCAAGTTGCTTATGATCAAATTGTGTTGTGCGTGTTATTAAATATTTGTACACAAAATATCAAGACTGGACCTAGTAGTTTTATGCCGAATCCGAACTACTAATATGATTGTGCCCAAGAAGCCTTACATGTCATTATTTAGGGGTCGTTCATAAACTTCGTTACCGATTTTCCACTTTTTTTAACCCCCCTCCCCCTCCCCCTCCGTTACTCATCGTAAAGCATTTCAAAACCCCTCCCCACCCCCATAAAATAACGTAGTATATGAAATAAAAAAATGAATTGATTTAAAAATATTTGAAAATATATTTAAAAAATATATTACCTTGACTAGCTCTTGTTAGTTGGCTATCATGACTAAATAATTTTAAGAAAACATTTTAAAAATCCATTATTTTCATCGATAAAAACTATTACATCTTCAATCCAAGAGTCGATGATATCAATCTTTGGGAGCTCGAAATATAATTCTTCAACGGATTCTATGCTGACCCATTGAAGTGAATCCTCATTTCTTATGCAAAGAAAGAAGAAGTTTGAGAGAATACCCGTAAAGGTTGCACCTGTGCAGCAACAAGTTCAGTGTTTTTATGAATATGCTTCCTTAAAATTGATTAATTTAAATAGTTTGTACTTTTTATATCAATTTATATTAAATTAAATAAAACTCACTTATGAGAATTCATTGATGTTTTTGAAGCGAAATACAAATGCAGTAGACGCTTGAAAATTAGAACTCTCGGAAATTCGAATCCTTCGGAAATTAGAACTAGCGTTTTTAATACATTACACGCTCTACCGTCAGTTCTAATTTCCGAGCGTTTTTTTTTTTGTTTGCTTTTAATACGACGACTTTTCATAGTCGTCATATCATATAAAATTTTTCGTATGAATGTTCTGTCATATCTCTCTTCAACGACTCTCTTGATGTCTACTCAACGACTGAATAAGAGAGAAAAATATGTTTGAATTGAGCGAGCACAATTTTGTTTTTGAAATATTTTTTTTCTTTAAACTGTGATGAATTTTAATGTATTGGTATGTTTTGTGTTCCTTTTATGTGAATAAAAATAAAAGAACTTTAAGCCAAAGTGCTTTTTTGTTTATTTTCTAAGCGAAGATGCACTTTTATGTTAATTTTTATTTAAAAAAAAACCTTTGGAAATTAGAACTTCTCGAAAATTAGAACTACCCCAGGAACAAAGTGGTTCGAATTTACGAGCGTCTACTGTATAGGGCACAATCTTGAACTGATTTCAGGATTTCAATTTTTTGAAGTTTTTTTATTTTTGTCACGTTACTATATCTGAGACCCCCTCCCCCCCCCCCCCCCTATCGTTACTTATCGTAGTGCATTTTAAAACCCCTCCACCCCCCTAAATTGATAACGTAGTTTATGAACGACCCCTTAGTCTGAGTCTTTCCATAGACTCTAGAGAGGGGACGGCCGATCAGACAAATTCATTTCAATAGAAAACTAGTAAGAAATTATCATCGACTGGGTCGAAGTTAAAATACCCCCACGGTCGAACCAAAATATATTCAAAGTTTTAAGCAATCAATAAAATGTTTATTTGTTAAAACATTTTCGTCATAGCTTTAACAGAAAATATTCCCTTTGTTTTTTGAGGAAGTCACTTTGTATGGGAGGTAGGCGTGATTTTCATCCAATTTGGCTCATTTTTGAACTTGATCTTTATTTTTTAGATAAAAGCTTAAATATTGAATTTCGTGATGATAACTTGAAAATAACGGCTGCAATCGTTATCACAGACAGACGGACAGACAGACAGACAGACGGAAAGGCAGATGGACATGGCTAAATCGACTCGGGTGGTGATCCTGATCAAGAATATTTATACTTTTCCATACCTGCCACGCCTCCTTATGAGCGTTACAAACGAAGTGACAAACTTAATATCCTTTTACTTTTCTTAAACGTGGGGTATACAAATATTTTTGTATATTCTTGACTCCGAACGGCGATGAACGAAATGTTCTTGTTCTTAAGAAGCTTTACATGGCATTTTGATTACTCTCTGAGGTTTGCCATTGTCTGCAGAGAGGTGGCGGCCGTACAGAAAAATTATTTTATTTCAAATAATTTTCTTTCGCTGCTGGGGTTCGAACCCGGGTCTCCAGGTTCGTTGACATAGAGGCCACGTACTTTAACCAACTACGCCATGGAGGCCACCTATATGTATATAAACAGCCGTATTCATAAAAATATCTTAAAATAGCTTTAAAACGTTCAATAGTTAAAAAGCTTTTTAATGTTAAGAAGTCTTTTAAAATTTTGCTATTCATAAAAATGTTTTAGCTGCTTTGTAGTTAAAATAGGAACACTTTCGATTTGAAGTGGGAAGAGTGTCAATAATGGTTTGTGTATTTGATAAATTCAATGACTTTTCATTTATTTGTCACAATTTGATGTTTAAACATCAATATTTTTTCGAAGCTACCCTCTGCACGGAAAAAATTGTCATTTTATTATCTTATTTTGTAAATATTTTGAAATGTTTTGACAAATTTTCTTGTGTTTAGTTTCTTTTTGTTTTGAATTTTTTTATATATTATGAATTTTTTTTGACATATTTTCCAAATTTTTGAAAAATTTTTAATTATTTTTGACAATATTTGTGCTCAAATGAGAGCAAATAATTTTAAAAATGCTTTATGAGGGGCATGGTATAATTAATCAGGTAGGTGTGACAGTTTTCCAGCGAACATGAATTGTCAAAAATCATACAAGACAAAGCAAACAAAAAAAAAAAAAAAAAAACAAAAAACAGACGAGTTTGACAATCCATGAACGATCTCGTGAGAAAATAGCCTGTTGTCAACCCTACCTGTATAATTGTATCATGATGAGGGGTTTATTGAACGTTCAGCCATTTTTAAAAATCCTCTCATTTATAAACAAACATTTTCAATAATTTTGGTGGCATTTTCTTTGTTTATGATATATTTTGAAACAATTTAATATATTTTTGACATAACTTGTGCTCAGATGAAAACAAAATAAAATTTTAAAATACTTTATCGAGGGTTTATTGAAGGTTTCATAAATTTTTAAAATTCTCTCATTTATAAAGCATTTAAAAGAGACTTTTAACGCTATTGAACGTTTATGAATAATGTTTTTAAATTTTTTTCGATTTTTTCCTTATAAAGGCTTTATAAGGGCCTGCTTTTCAGTGCGAGTTTAAACTCTAGTCAAGTTAAACCGAGGTTGACTCACCAAAAATGGACGTTTAAACTCGGTTTAGGCAAAAAAGAAACACATAATATGATAATTTAAGTCAATTTAACTTCAACGAATGCTAAAATATCTAGTTCAACCGAGTTTAAACGTCTAATTTTGGTGAGTTGACCTCGGTTTAACTTGACTAGAGTTTAAACTCGCACTGAAAAACTGGCCCTAAGAGGTTCATAATTTTTTATGAATACAGCCGATAGTATATACCTCATAAACTATTGAAGTCAAAAGATGATTAAATTTTATATATGCTTTGTTACTTTTTAAGGCTTAAAGTTAATGCAATCAATATTCCGGATATTCAGAGGGATTTCCAATGAGCTCTGAATTCTTAAATTTGTTTGGCTTAGATGACACTTCATCGAGGAGCTTAACAACAGACCTTGTTTGCTCCATATATAAACGAATATATTCAATAGCGCATATGTTCTGAATTCTCCATATATGAGTTTGACTTTCAATGTAATCAAGGTACGTTCAATGAATGCGCGACATAAATAACTTGAACACCTGCATCAGCTGTTTGTTACTTTTTTTTCATTCCTTTAGACCAGCCATATAAAACGGTTTAGTGTTTGTGAACATTGTGTAAAATTTAATTTTTTTTTTCTTTGTTTTAATAAAAATGATTAAAACGGTTTATAAATAATTTAATTTCATAGAGTAATATATTATGAAAAATGCATACGGACGGAGAAATGTGAAAGTATGATAAAATGTTTATTATATATTTAATGTACATTATTATATGAACTTAATATATGCAGTAAATATTTACAGATACGTGTATATAGTTTTTTTTATAAGTTCACAGACAGAGCATTGCTTTCATTCGGATTCTTTGTTGTTGTCGCCTTTTTCGTTGCTTTGTTTTCATGCTTTATTTTTACACTGCTTTGTGTTTGTTTTATTTACAACTCGGATAAAAACCAGTTTTTGTTGATTGTCGCGCACTTCGCTGCCTTTGTCTACGAAAGATCATCATTTTAAAAATTATGAGCTTTTGTGTCTGTAGCGCTGCTCTTTGTTGTCTGTTGTGGGCAATCTAAAGTTTACTGTGGAGCAGCATACAGAAAACATACTCTGACTTCAACACATATAGAATATAGGCTCCAACGAGTGTAGACTTTAATCTACTTAATAATAGCAGCTGTTGTGGAAGTTAATTATTTAATTAATATTAATTGACTTTCACTGTAAGTTAGTTGTTTGTATTTTTATTCGTTCCTCTGTGTAAGTTAAAAAAAAAATAATTGCAAATTCTTGGTCTCTGGTGTATCGTTTTCGTGACTAATAATTAATTACTATCTTCACAGCGCATAAAATAAACAACAAATAAAAAGAGCACCGACAATAGCAACAACATTTAACCATTAGCATTATTTGCTTACAACAAAAAACCTTTTCAGAGATAAGGACCAAGTCACCAGCCCAGTTCTATGAAGTACGTAAAGCAGTTATCTATCTTTTAATATTATCTATTTTACTTGGAGAAGAATGAGTCGGATGTGATTTCGTTAAAATGAGCCCTTGGCCTTAT
Source organism: Pherbina coryleti (assembly GCA_943735915.1). NCBI lineage: Eukaryota > Metazoa > Arthropoda > Insecta > Diptera > Sciomyzidae > Pherbina > Pherbina coryleti. Next base: position 21,044,103 of record OX030949.1, on the reverse strand, counting down.
AGTCATCCTGCCCCAACGAAGACACGTAGGAATAGATAAAGAAATCGATCATAAGCAGCTGTAAACGGAGGCAAAAACACCAACAAAATCAAAAAGCAGCAGGAACAAAAGTGCTGATACTGCAAACGGTGAGTATTTTACTTATGACATGCCTTATAACTAGAATTATTTTTGTAAAATTTTGCTTGCATATCAACAAATCAAGTCTGTTAGAATTTAATTTAAGTAAAGTGAAGAAGTAGGTATAAAAAAATTAGTGTCTAAACTTGATTATCAGATCATATTTGATTAAGACCTTGAGACTTCAAAAAACGAAGTGTCTTTTTGTTTAAGTAAAGGCACGGGTTGGTCATTCGGTTTTTCCAACTGTTCAAAATACATGTTTAAATTTCTTTATAACACGTAATCGCATGTTCAAAATTCGCGATGTTAAAAAGGTACAATGTGCTAAATTATTTATCAACTCATGCATATTTTTATAATAATTTCTTTGTGCATTTTAAAGTTTGTAATGACTCGACTACAAGCTGTAATTATCTTATAGCAAAATAATTAATTGACAAAAAGCTGCGTATAAATATACATTACGTAATGAATCGAGTGCATATAATGACATCAGAATTTGAATATATGTATAAATGCAACAAAATGCGAAAAATGTGTTCAAAATGCGAATCTGTGCATATAAATGCAACGAAATGCGAAATAAACAACTACAAATCATTAAATATTAATTATTGTGGAATTATTGGAGATTATTTCATTTTGATATAGTCGGTTTTATGGGAGATAGGCGTGTTTTTACCCGATTTTACTAAATTTAAATTTTAAAGTAGGATTATAAAGGACATTCATTGTATGTACATGTTCCATGTTCGATTGTTCCATTATTTTCCAGGAAACAGACGAAGTAAGAAAGATAAAAATAAGAAATAAAAAGGTTGAAATTGTCAACTTTGATTTGGCATTTATGGGAACTCGCTCTCAACCATGCGACAACCATATTTATTCAACCATGCTCGTTCGGAATTTTTTTTTTTTTTTTGTCCAAAAAAGGGACTTTTCACAAAAAATAGCAGGAAGCCTAAGGGTTAACACATTGCGAAATTGTACTACAATGAGCCAAGGAATATTATAGTATATCGAATACTTTTTTTTCGGCCCGGCCTAATAAATATGGATACCAAGAAAAAATTCCATAGTAAAAACTTATAAATAAACAGATATATTGTCTAAATACAAATTTTTTTGAAAATATAATAAGTTAGAAATCTTTAAAAGGCTAATGTTCTGACATAAGCATTAAACCAATTTTTAGAATAATTATTAAATTTGAATTTTTCATCCCACTTCTATTCCCATAAGTTGTGCTAAATCTTGTCCTTAATGTGTCCAAGTCCTTGTTTTATTCCTTGTCCTTTTCGAAATCTTGGCCTAAATATCATTTTGGGTGTGTTCTTATCCTTGTCCCATTCTTGTCGCAGCCCTTTTCCCAATCTTTGTCCGAATTTTTGTCCTGATCCTTGTTCAACATATTAACTGTAAAAAAATGAACCAATCCACAAAACCCTATCTGAAAAAAATTGTATCACAATTTGTAAAATATTTAAATTACATGCTTAGTTGATTAAGATTAATTTCTAATCAAGAATTAAGTATCTAAAATTTGTCGCATCTAAATATTTTCGTGTTTGTCGACAAAGAAATAAATTTATTTTGTTTTATGCTAGCCAAAGTAATTTTCTTCCATACAATTAAATAAGCTAATCGAATTGACGTCATGTTCAATTCGTTCAAGTGGAACTCTTTAATGAAGTACATATTTTCTATGAGACTAAAAATAAGCATATATAGCTATGAGATATGTAATCATCATTGGTTCCTATAAATTATTACAGCACAAAAAGAGTAAAATAAAAAAAACAGGTTTTTCCGAAATAGATTTTAATCGTAGTTATAGTTATATAGATTTTTTTATATTCGTTATATCAGCTATTCTAATATCAGCTTAAATTTATCTCATTTACAGAGCATTGATGAAGCTTTAAAAACGAATCTATCGCTTATTATTTTTGGATATTAATGCACTAGCAATGGAAAGGCAAGAAGAAGATCGAGAACTTGTGAATAAATATGGAAAGCCTTTACCTTATGATCGCAATTTCCGTGGACCTCAATGGCGTCAACGCTCGTGTACCGACGTCCCCTGCCTCATTATATTTTTCCTTTTTTTAGGCGGCTGGGCCTTTATTGCACAATATGCCATACGCCATGGTGACCTCAATAAACTAATGGTACCTACAGATTCTTTCAATCAGAAATGCGGTCTCGACTCTCAAGTCTTGGATAAAAAATATTTATTTTTTTTTAATTTGGAAAAATGTATTGATCCGTTAGTACCCATAACGGGCTGCCCAACACCGCAAGTGTGCATCAAAAGTTGTCCAACACAAACCTTTATCTGGGACACAATGAAGGATAGTTTGTCCTTGGACGAGCTAAAACAGCGTTTGATTTGCCTTACGGACGAAGATCGTACTCGCATACGCTCTAAGCAGGATGCAGAACTCGCAATTAAAGAGAATCGCTGTGCACGTTGGTATATCAAAAGTGCACCATTTCTAAATAGATGCATGTGGGAATTTTCACCTCAAGTCTGTGAATACATACCGTCGTTTTTATTGCCACGTAGTCGACGCGAGTTGACTGACCTGAATCAATCAATAGCCACGCTAGAGCCACGACTTCAAGCAATGGCTTTGTCCTTGTCCACAGCACAGCAACGTTTGGCGACACCAGATCACAAATTAGCACTTCAAGAGGAGCCAATTGTGCAGTGTCGCCGGCGCACACAGCTAGGCGAAACAGTTATCAAGGAGAAAATGATGAAAACCGACACGAGACTTGCCAAATTGGTGGGAAATTTTGTAGCCCACTTTTATAATGGTACACATAATGCCCAGGAAATCGGTGAAGAGATAGTTGAGGATATCATCAACTCTTGGTATGTGGTTCTTGTGGCTTTACTTTGCACATTGGTGGCTTCTTTGATATTTATAGCGCTAATGCGTTGGCTTGCTGCATCTATCATGTGGTTCTCTATACTGGGCGTACTTGTTGGCCTAATTGTAGGCATATACTATAGCATAAAGCAATATACATTCTGGAAGGAAACTGCTACGGTGCCAAATCATGCATTAAATCTACAGGCGGCGGTCAAGAACGTTTTCGAAGAGCAAAGTACTTGGCTCTATTTAACCATCTTTCTCTGCGTTTGCTTTATCATCATCTTGTTGTTGGTTATTGTGTTGCGCAAGCGTATCAATATTGCAATAGCACTAACCAAAGAAGGCAGCAAAGCCGTGTCCAGCGTCATATCAACTGTATTCTTTCCCATATTCTCCTGGGTGCTATTTATTGCAGCCATTGTCTACGCTGTGGGAGTTGGTCTGTATCTGGGTTCAATTGGTGCACCTGCATACCGCATGATTAAAAAGTTGGATCCAACATCAGTGACTGGGGTATCAAATGAGAATTGCATTTGTGAAGGCCCAGCTCAAAACTATACCGTGGGCGCCATGTGTGAGCCAAGTATTTTCCAGGATAACTGCTATGATATTGGCGCTTCAACTGGTATTTTTTCCCAGCGGATACACTGCACGCAGACCAGCTGCAGTTTTCTGAAAATAAAAAATCCCACCATGATTAAATGGTTCATTGTTTACAACGTCTTTGGCTTTTTTTGGTTGTCATTTTTTATATCGGCTTTTAGTGACATGGTCTTGGCCGCCACATTTGCCACCTGGTATTGGACATTCAAAAAGCGCGATGTGCCGTATTTTACGCTGACTCGTGCTTTCCGACAAACCGCATTTTATCACTTGGGCACACTGGCTTTCGGTTCGCTCATACTGGCAATTTGCCGAATGATACGCATATTATTGGAATACATTGATTCCAAGCTTAAACGCTATGATAACGCCTTCACACGCGCCATTCTCTGCTGCATGAAGTGCTTCTTTTGGATGCTCGAGTCATTCTTGCGCTTCATAAATCGTAACGCCTATATTATGTGTGCTATACACGGTAAAAATTTCTGCAGTAGCGCTCAAGATGCATTCAATTTGGTGATGCGCAACTTTTTGCGAGTCATAACACTGGATAAAGTTACCGATTTCTTATTCTTCCTGTCCAAAGTGTTGCTAACTGGAGCAGCAGGCACGGCTACTTATTATTTTTTCGCAACGAATCCGACCATTATTCAGCTTCATTACAATGCCGTCCCTACAACAATTGTTGTGATAGCTGCTTTTCTTATAACGAGTGTATTTTTTGGGGTCTATTCGATGGCAGTCGATACTCTTTTTCTGTGCTTCCTAGAAGATTGTGAACGCAACGATGGCACTCCGGAGAAGCCTTACTTTATGTCGAAGCAATTGATGAAGATATTGGGAAAACGCAATAAAAAGCCAAAACGCATAAGTAGTAAATAAGTACGCTAGTTTTTCCAAAAGCATTTTTTTTTTTTTTTTAAAGAGCGTTGTGAATATGATAAATGCAACAAAAGACGGTCATTTAGTACATTTTAAGAAATATTAAGAAATTTCGGCTCTGTTCCGATAAAAGACTTTAAGAGGCATATGCTTGTATGTAGTAAAACTTTTCTGGTTCTATTAAAATATATATATCTGATTGTAATTGATATTCATAGAGTTAAGTCAAAAAATGTTTTAAATATGTAGTCATAATTTATTATTAAGTATTTTCAACAATGAAATATGTATGATTGAAAAAAAATACCCTTACTTGAAAACGAACCCACTAAAATTATAGTTATCTATAAACAATGAAACAACACTCATATATTGTAAAAATTAAAAGAATTACAATATATAAATACCTACTTATGTGCAATACATGCATAAGTATACGCATGAAATATATTAAACCGTTAATTTTTGTAGTTAAAAAATTTTCCAACTTAGGAGCAATATATTCAAGAAACATTTTCAATTCTTCATTTTTAAAAATGTTCATTATCCATCCTTATATATTAACTACTTTGGTTTTTATTAATACTACATTATAACTACTAACTACATTATAACTACTAACCATTTGGAAGTTAATAAATTACATGGTTTGGTTTTTCATTTACTCTCGTTTAGCATCCTATGCAATCCAAAATTCTTCCATTATTATGAATCATCAACAGAAAACGCTCAATTTATTAGATTTAAGAAAAAAATGTAAATTTAATTCGAATCAAAATTAATTAATTTATCAGAAATTTAGAGCGATCGTGAGTGAGTAAAATTTGTAGAATGAAAGTCTGATATAAATTCCATGAACTGGTTGTTATATATGAATTTTTTTCAATTAATTGTAATATCACTCCAAATTTTAAATAAATAAAACATCTTTTTAATAAAAACTTGCTTTTATTTCTTTTGATATTTTTTTTCTTATTTAGAAGAGAGAATAACTTTTCAAAAGTATAAGGGTAAAACACCCAGTCCTGAGCCCTCAGCCTATTCTGAGCCCCCCACTCATTTAACTGTCTCTAGCTAATAATTGTCTGGCTGTCAGTTAAAACAGTAAATTTATAATTATTCGTCAAAATTCGTTCAGTTCGTTCAGCTATCATGCTGACTATGAAATATTAAGTTCAAAGTGGTTTTTTAAAATAAAAAGACGTGCCTCGTACTCTTACTCAGTCCAGTGATTTGCTAAGCAATTTCGACAAGGAGTTAACACACTTTTAACCTTCAGGTATGGACATTTTGTTATGATTTCTATAATAAGCTTTAGTTATAACAAAAGTTGAATATTATTTATTGTTTATTTCTTAAATATTTCATTAAAAATATTCTCTGTCAAAGCAAAAAAATGGGGGCTTATATCTGGATAACTAAATTCGATGCTTCTAGTTATGAGCCATGGGTGCTCACAATTGAAATATTACAGAAAAATAAAATATCCAAATGTGAGCCCGTGGAGCTCACAGTAGGAAAACAGAAATTTTTATAAACATTCTTATTAACCGTTAAGCCTGATTCTCTTATTAGATATTCAAAAACACTTACAATAAGAAAATTGAAACTCTTGATATATGTTTGCAATTAATGCCAGATTCTGCACTTGAACTTGCATGCATTACATCCCGATTCCATGCATTAGCCCCCATTTTTTTGCGGATGTTGGTTAGATTGACTCCACTCACTATTAAACTAACAATTTATTTTATACAAATTAATGACATTAAGTCCGGCGTGTCAATTCAAGAAGTTTAAAGGAAATATAAAATTCTGCGCCAAATACTCCAAAACCGGATTCATTCATAACCGTTCCAATAAGGATCTGCCTGGTCCTTTGCCGGGCTTAACATGCATCGACGAGGGAAAAATAGTAAAAAAAAATCTGATAACTATGAAAGAGGTTTCCCTAAGAAGAAAACACAAAGTTTAAAGAATTGTTAAAAAATTTTTAGATGCATACACACGTAAAAATATGTTTAAAAATAATTTTCCTGGCGACAAATGGTTAGCGGATTTCTTAACCGACATTCAAAAAATATCTATTCGAGTTCCTGAAGCAGTAACAAATGCCAGTGCAGATCTTTTGGAAAAAGATTTAAGAGGCTGGTTCCATCAAATTCAAACTTCATAAATAAAAAATAAATAACTGGCCATTTCAGCCCTTGAAAGGACTTTGACCTAGCTTCTTATGATCCATTGTGTTGTGCGTGTTATTAAGTTTGTACACAATTGACCGAGAACCGGACCTACATGTTTAACGCCGACTCCGAACGGAATCAAGAAGCTTTACATGGCAATTTTGATTACTCTCTGAGGTTTGCCATTGTGTGCAGAGAGGTGGCGGCCGAACAGAAAAATTATTTTCATTCAAATAATTTTCTGTCGCTGCTGGGATTCAAACCTGGGTCTCCAGGTTCGTTGACATAGCGGCCACGCACTTTAACCAACTACGCCACGGACGCCACAAATTCAAACATACTTCGATGAAAAGTCATATGCCTAAAAGAAGAACCAGTTTTAGCTCCTAGAGGTGCAAGTAACATTTATGGAACAGATAAAGGAGCAGCTAAAGAGAGCATGACAGTTATGTTTTCATTTTCTGCTGATGCCTTGATAATTCCACCATGATTGTTTTTGCTTATAAAAGAATACCCAAGGATGTATTAGAATCAATACCTGAAGGAATAGTGTATACGAAAACTGATTCAGGCTGGATGACTTCGGACGCATTTATATACAATATAAAAGAAGTCTTTTATCCAACACTGGTTTCAAATCAAATATTGTTTCCTGTAATTCTTTACTTATATGGTCATACAACGCATTTAACTTACAGTTTATCCAAGCTCTGAGAATAATTGTAAATTGTTCTGATCTGCTTATACCCAAATGCAACAGGAATTTTACAGCCAGCCGATGTGGCTATTTTCAGACCTCTTAAAATGGGGTGGTTAAAGGAACTGCAATGTTGGAGAATGCATAACATGGACCGACAGTCTACAAAGCATCATTTTGGAAAATTATTTAAAAACATTATTGGTACCTACATACATAAAAAATGAGACCATAACTAATGGTTTTTGTACCTGCGACCTGTATCCTTTCAATCCCAACGCAATCGATTACAGTAAATGCCTTGGAAAGTCAGGTTTGGATAGAACTGAAGTTGAGCACAAACACACAAAAATGAATTTGTGGTTTATGATTTATATATAATATTATTTTTTATTTATATTTTGTTAACGTTTTGAATATTATTTTTTCATAAAATAATTAAAATAATAAAGTTCTTATTGTAAAAACCAGATGGCTCATAACTGGACAAAAGGTGGCTCAAGATTGGAAATCGGGGGCTCATAACTGGGATTTGGTTCATTTTTTAATAAATCATTATTTCTAAATATATTAGTCTAATTGGCATTCAAACAAATTTAATCAATTTATTCTTCTTGAACCAACGTGTATTTTAACACTAAAACGCTGCCAAACATGCTAAAAATAACAAAGTTATCATTTTTCTAAGTAAAAACTTCTCTTAAGGGGGCTCAGGACTGGGTGTTTTACCCTATTACTCTTGGCCAGGAATTTGTTTTTAATTTTTGTGAATACTTTCAGCTGAGTTTACCAGAATTCTTTAAAAAAGCATGAAAAACAATAAATTTTGTTTCATAAAATAACTTAATAATTTATTTATTCACTAGCTGATATACCCGGTTTTACTCGGATGAAAAAATGTAAAATTTTGATATTCAGTCCAAACAATGAAAAATAAGCTGCACTTAATTGATTATTAAATTTCTTTAAAGCTCATATTAATAGATTTATAGAGATAAGTTTGATCGGAGTAGGTCTTTTTTTTTTTTGATGAAAGGAACAATTAATAAAATATTTCGTCAAACTGAAACCACTTTTGCTATTATCCACTATGTCACGTTAAAGGTAGTTTAAAATACAATTTCAAGTTTTTATTATTTTAACAATAAACCTGGCTTTGCACCATTTTTTGAGTAAAAAGTAAATATTTTTGTTATTTTAAAAAAAGATTTAAAATATATACGCTAAGCTACCAGTACCCTTCATATGGTTTTTATTAAGTGCTTGAATTGAGTTCATCCACGAAATAAAAATTAATGAAATGTATACAAAAACAACGAAGTTATTTGCATCGAAAGTAAAACATACGAATTTCTGACAGTTTTTTGCTATTCTAAGAAAACGATGGTATTAAAAAAAGACGTTATACTAAAATTTTAATCAATTTTGAAGATATGTGAATGGTTTTACTGTCAAAATAACAGACTTTTTTAAGTAGGTAGATTCGCGTTTCTTGTAAAGGGATGGAAGAGGCGTGGTCAAAACTATGAATGCAATAACTTAATCGAGGATGCAAGTAATGTGTGCCCAATTTGATTTGAATCCGTCCAGCCGTTAAGATTTGTCTTCTGATCAAACAGGAAATTATTTTTACAAATTTTTATTATTTTTTTTTTGTATTATTTCATTAGTAACTTTATTCAATATAATCTATAAAGTATAATTAATATTTATATAGTAGAACTCCAGTAATCCGACATGCCTATAACTAAACCCATGGTATAATAATACAAGGTAGCATTGACAGTTCCTTGGGAAAAAATTTCCTGTCAAAAAATATACTCAAAAAGAGAGCGCTCACAATCGGCCATTAAAAAAACACAAACAATGTTGAGAACGTTGAAGTGAAAAAAAACAACAACCTCAGCAGCTGCAGATACATTTCCACAAAAAGCTGTTTTTGACAGGAGATGTTTTCTTGTAGAAGAGAAAATAAGCAGTTGTCAATGCTACCTTGTATTATTATACCATGAACTAAACCTACAATCCCCATTTATAACGAAAAATCTTCGGCAATGCGTGCTTATGTATGTAATTTGTCGGATTACAAGGTTAGAGCAAAGTACTAAGATATAAGGAAGTGATGTTATTGCCCAAAAGTGTGGTATTTTTCTTATTCGTGTTGGTTGACACAAATACATAAACATTCACAAAGGGCCGTATTCAGTTGAATCGAAAAAGAAGGCTCAATTTGTTTCTGATTAGAATAACATATAAAACAGGTGTTTAGAGTTATACGGTATTAATAAAACGTTTGATAATTAAAGATCTAATATATTAAAAGAAAATTGTATTGTAATACACAAACATTTACTCAGGGCCATATTCGGTTAGATCGTTAAAGAAGCTCCAAACAGTTTCTAATTGGAATCACATATACAATAGATTCTGGATTAAATTGACTGATTTTGGAGCTAATTTAATTATATTATATAAAAATAATTAAATTATTATAAAATATGATAATAAAGTTTTGTTTTTATTGTATTTCCACACCAACTTTGAGGCATACAATTTGGTGCGTTACCGATATTTTATTGGGTAATAATAATATAATATAATGTATATATATATAATGTATATATAATGTATATAATTTGAGATCCACAATATGCGGAAATCTGAAAAAAAATAAAAAATAACAATTATGTATCATAAACTTAGCTGAAGACAAAAGCGCCCCAAAAGTGTGTTAAAGAGTGAAAAAATAATGCGCCCCTGAAGCAGGGCTTGCGTTTTGACAACTGTGGTCGCATCAAATTGGCGCGATTATTTTTTTTTACTGAGAAGACTGGTGAACAGCTGACGATCGCTCAGTAGTGTCCAAAAAACACACTCTGTCTCGCTCGCTCAATTTACGAATTCGGCCACAGTTCACGTACACTGTATGTGTAGACAACACCACTTCCTTATATTTTAGTTCTTTGGGTTAGAGCTTAGCACAAAAATATTATCTCTGAAGCAGCCATTAAAAGTGTTGCCATTTCAGTGAGAAACTTTTGACATTTCCAAAATTTGATCACCAAAAAATTGTTATTTAAAAAATATCGTTGATCCGTGCAAAGGTGGAAAGATTAGTTGAAAATATTTAGGTCGCATTTATAGAAATAGAAATGGACCGAACAGTAATCGGACCATGGAAAGCAGAGGAGCGAGATTTAAGCGAAAAATTGTACAAGAAACTTTATGGCTTAAACCTCTTGTACCCGCCCACTGAAGATTTTCGCAAATGTGTCAGCGAAGACATGTTTGTCAAGCCCAATCAACAGGCTTTCTTCCATGTAATGCACTATCTCTTTAAGCTGCACGATCCAATTGAGTTCCGGAAACGCTTCTACTGGCCAATAACCGATAAAAAAGCCGAAGCCAACTTTCGCTCATCGACCATTGAATATTTAAAATATCTAGACGAGCGACATCAGCTTCACTGGACAAACATAAAATCATACCTTGTGCAGATGCCAGGCGGCATGAAATTTATAAATTTTTTGCTAGATTTGGTCAGTTTTGTAGTGCATGAGCAAATAAAACATCGAGAAAAACAATTAACCAGCGACATTGAGGCAGGCCAAGTGTCTGACTTAAATATGAAGCGCATGCGAAAACAGAATGAATTTTTTAAGGAATATGCATCTGCGTATATAAGCGATGCAGATAGGCAGATAGCAAAACTAAAGGCGAAAACTTTGCTTATTCAAAACGACCTGCGAGATATGTCCAAAGCAATTTTACAGGATGTTACGCTTCTAATAGATGACACATTTGCCAAGGAATTTGAGACCAATAACCGTGACTTGTTTAGAAAAAAGTTCATGGTGCCCGTCTCAAGTATTGCTTCCTTGGAGCCGTTATTTGCAGCTTTGAAAGAAACTATTGATAATTTTCAAAATAAAAAGGCAGAATTTCAAATCGACAAAGATGTTTTACGACGCGCAATTATTAAAATTCAGCAATTGTATCCAGAACGCTTGCATATCGCCGATGAAGGTAAACATTTATTTTTGCTAAAATCTAAAAAAAACGCTTAAATTTCACCTCCTTCCCGCATCAATTAAATAATGTTTTTTAATGAAATGATCCCCCTCATTTTAGAGTTTCAAGCCACTCCATTTGAAGATACCATCAAAATTAATTCGCTAATCTCAGTATTTAATATCATTCACGAATCAATCGAAGAACACCTAACAGCTGCCAATAAAAAACCACGTTCTAGTAATTTTGTTATTGAAGAGTTGGGCGCGCTGAAAACTGAACTTCAGCAGATTGAAGCACAAATAACCGATTTTCAAAAGAAACTCAATTCTGAAATGAAAAAGCGCTCATGCACGGTAGAAATGCAAGAAAAAACTCCGAATCGTATAACGATTGGCAGTGGTAACATAAACTCAAAACTTCACAACAAGGAAAACACATTGCTAATGAAATTTGTTGCAACTCCACCTATTAAGCTTGAAATGTTGGAAGGAAGTCTGAAAACAAATACCCGCTTGCCTCTTCTAGATGATTTCGCATTAAATGTCGAACGCTCGATGGTTGCTGGTGCAAAAGCAGGCATGGACTCCTTAAATAGTCTTCTAGGTAGAAGCAGTCTTACTAGACTTATTCTTTGAATAGTGACTAACTAAATTTAGAAGCGCATTATATATATTTTTTATTGTTTCATAAATTTTTAAATTAACTTATTGTTTTTTTTTTAAGCTTTACCGCGCTCTGCACGTAAACCGAAAAATGCTGACGTTACCTTCGATTTAAACATCACTGCAACCAAGTCGAAAATAATTGATCCAATGCAATTGCTGCGTACCATCAACAAAGATACCGTTAAACCGTCGAAAATGTCCACACAAAAGGATCGTTCAGTCTTAGATTTCAAATGGAAGGAACGTCAATGTCTGTTTGGTAAAGATATTGAAAACTCTCCGAGGCCAATTATACTTGAAGATAATCCCGACCAAGGATCTACCACAATTTCCATTACCGATCACATTCATCAAAAAGTTTCCTCACCCTTTACTCCGTTCAATTGCAATGAACGCACACGTATTACACGAACTCAGCCACATGAAACAAGCAGTGGTGGTGGCGGGAGTCTGTTATATGCAAAAAAACGTTCAGCCGTTAAAAAAGTACAGGATGCAACACTAAATTTCCATAATTTGAGCACAAGTCCATCAGGGCGCTTGGATCCTTTAGTTACTATGGAGGAAAAAGATATACCTAAATTACTCCTGAACGATATAACCATAAATGAGTATATTTCCGCAAATGGTAAAAATTTAAATGTAAGTTCGAAGTGATCTCAATATAATTTAACAAAATCAAAGATATTTATTTAGCTAACAAGTAAATCTACAAACAAAACGATTGTTATACTTTACATCTTTATGAAATTACAAATAATGCTAATAGTGTGTGAGTTGGGAGAAATAATTATTGCAAATAATTAACGGTGCGATAATTTGGTTTTATAGAATAAACAATCATTTACTTTTTAATAGTATGATACTCTTATAAAAATTCCTTTAGACGATACCTAACCGAAAAACTGATATTTGAAAGCATCGTTCGCAGTTAATTAAAAATGAATCTAAACAACGGCTGTCTATTATTATAGAAGAATACTTGGAAATAGAACTAGTTTGTCCGTTTGTTCAAAGTAGCCTATTTATGTTAATATCTCAAAATTAAGAATAATTTTGGAAATTTCTGCAAAACTAAAATAGTTCGGTCTTAAAAAATTTTAAATCTTTTCGAAATACATTTAATTTTTGAGACTTCAGATAGAAATTCAACAGTGATATTTAAGTTACTAATGTGTTGATGACTTGTAAAATTTAATTTTGAATAGTTTGAAAATTGTTGTTTTCATTCAAAAATAAAAAACTAAATTTTACATCACAATTGTGATAAAATGAAAGCAAGTAATGTTTTCAATAAATATTTATTATATATTACTTTTTCGATTAACTTTATCATTCTTTAGATAAAATTGTAAAAATTGTGATTTTCCATCAGTTCAGAAAGTAAATGGCTTTTTATGCTTAATTATTACAAATTCAACATATTTTCATAGAAAAGCTTTGTTAGAAAAAAAAATAAAACCATTTGGCAAGGATAATGATTTATTATACATTTGCTCGCAAAATACTTTTTTTGCTCAAACCAAAGGTCTATGTTTTAATCCCAATTCATGAAGAAAGCTCTTAACCCTTTGATGCCTATTTATAACTATTGCGTCGTCAAATTCAAGACGAAGAATACCTACCGTATGAATTATTTTTATTAGCTTTTTTCTTTTAGGATACACCAACAACAACGTATCTAACTTCCCCGGCAAAATCTTGCACTTTTCATCAAAAAGAAGATACGGAAGATAATGCAAATGCTTCAAATACCGATATTAAATTTGTGTTCAATATGGAACAACATGGCGATTTAGATGAAATATTCAATATAAGCGATACCGTACTAAAAGATGTAATTATGTAAAAAAAATATCTTCTATAAATATGAATAAATTATTTTCTAAGTTAATTTATTATTATTTTTTGTACAAACACATACATATCATTGATTACTACATAAGAACATTGAACGCAATTTGGGCTGAAAAGTATATAAACGATTGGATTTTAATGGTTTAATTTTTGGATTAAGATTTGCGCGTTTATTTAGCTCCAGCGAAGCAATAGACTTTTTGTAATTCAATAAATTCATTTTGTTCTGACGCTGCTCATAAAAGATCATGTCGTACGCATTCATATCCGGATTATTATGCTGTTGCTGCTGGGCATCCTCTTTTTGTGATTTGTCATTGCGTGGTTTCATAACCTGAACTATTTCCATTTTATCCATGAACTGTTTAAGCTCTTCCCTTATTGCTTCTGTGTTAATTTTAAACTTTTTGGCAGGCGAACTTCTAAGCTTCGGTATTGCTTGCAATAGCTGTGATATACGCTCTTCCAAATTCGTTATGCGTTGCTCAAGTATTTGAAAGTTTTCCACAATTAGTTTGTTTTTATCATTCTCATTCAACATTTCAACGGTGACTTCGATTTCTTGATTAGTATCCGATGCACTTGGTGTGGTAGTTGTTTTGCTGTCCTCTTCCTGTACAACTGTAACCTTTTCCTTTAGACATCGCTCTATAAGATCGTCAATTTCTTCTTTGCGAATAAATTGGTCGGATATGGTTAACTCTTTCAGTATATTGTGTACCTCTTCACGTACCAAACTCGTTATTGAGAATGTGTTGTAGAAAGGTTTGTCAGATAAGCTTGTACTCGATTGAGATCCATTGAAATCCATCATAGCACGTTGAATTTCCTGTGTTAATGGTATAAGACGCTGTTGTCCTGAATTTGTCTCGCAAGGATCGCTAACAAGTTCTTGTGATTCCTCCTCTTTTTGTGGCTGTTTTTCTAGCTTTTGTTGAGTAAGATAAAGACCGCTTTCCATAAACTACTCCACATATAATGGTATTTATATTTTTTTAGAATTTTCTTTATTTTTCTTCACTTAAATTTTGCCTTTGACTTCTGAAAAAAAATTTTAAAACTATTTTTTTAATTTTGAAAAACATTTCAATGTTTGAATTGCTCGAACACATAAATGCGAAATTAAAGTTGAGTTGAGTACTTTTGAGTTTAATATGAGAAGGTTTAATTATGTACATACTTCACGAATTCCACAGAAATGGTAATTTTTGTAACATATGCGTGACCCATTTTTTATAGAATACCTTTTGTATTAATATTGTGAATGATAAAATCTGTATCCATATCAAGTGTGTCTTGAATTGGAAAAAAATACTTGTTAGGAAAATCAGTTGAAACTATTCGCACGTTGCAATATTACGTTTCTTGGAATTGACGATATTACAAAAAATGTGTTTTTAGATATAAAACTAAAAGTTCGTGAAGACGAGAGGGTTTTGTTGAATTTATCGAAATATTCTTTTGGAATCTTTATGTAGAAATTTGACCAAAGAACTTCTTTCTTTCAATTAGTTCACAGTTCTACATATTTTTCACTCCAGTCGTCGAGAAAATAATAAATTATTTCTAATTGACATTTTTTTATTTTCTAAAAATAACCTTTTTTAAAGAAGTTTTGCTACTCTATATACCTTACATTGATATTGCGCTTTTCATGGCGTATTTTTAATCATAGAGATCAATTCTAGTTTTGCGTTATTGTAAAATGAAAATTTTTATCTTGAATTCACCACGCTTTCTTAATTCCAGTTTTGAATTATGATTCTGTTTTTATATGGCCGAAGTGAGAACGCAGTTAAATAAAATAACTAAAATAAATAACTGGCCATTTCAGCCCTTCAAAGGATTTTGACCTAGTTTCTTATGATCAATTGTGTTGTGCGTGTTATTAAGTTTGTACACAATTGACCGAGAAATGGACCTACAGGCTTAACGCCGATTTCGAACGGCGATGAACGGAATGTTCTTATTCTCAAGAAGCTTTACGTTGCATTTTGATTACTCTCTGAGGTTTGCCATTGTCTGCAGAGAGGTGGCGGCCGTACAGAAAAACTATTTTAATTCAAATAATTTTCTGTCGCTGCTGGGGTTCGAACCTGGGTCTCCACAGGTTCTTTGACATAGCGGCCACGCACTTTAACCAACTACGCCACGGACGCCACAAAGCGGCGATGAACGGAATGTTCTTATTCTCAAGAAGCTTCACATGGCATTATTTACTCTCAGAGGTTCGCCATAGCCTGCAAAGAGGTGACGACCGATCAGAAAAATTAATTTCAATTGAAAAAATGTTCTGTTCTTTCAGCTGGGGTGCGAGCCTGGGCTCACATTGGCATCGAGTGGTTCACACAACGCACTTGTAATCGTGAAACGCACACTATTTAACGGCCACGGCCGCCACATCGTGTTTGTAATCAGCTGGCAGAACTTTCGTCAAGTCTTGTGAATTCGGAACGCCAGCAGGAACAATAAAATATATTTTGTAAGGAATAAGGAACTACCTTGACAGCCGATAAATAACTATTCAGCATGTCGAACACTTCAAGAATTATCTGAACATTACAGTATTTGGGGCAAGTGTTATAAGGATTAAACCTCAGAACTTCATTTGTAGCATTTGCAAAAAACACCCTTAAAATTAAACTTTTCAGCTGGCAATATTGTTAATAATGACAGCTACTTTGAAAACCACACGCATTCACAATTCACAATAGATTTTGCTATACTTTAATTTGTTGGTTTCAACATCAGTCGGATTTCTTTTTGTCTGGATCGTATAAAATTTGCAATAGGTTTGTTTTTCAAGAATTTTGCTGTTTTTTATAATGTGAAATAGTGTAGAAATAACATCTTAATTATGTTTAAATAAAACACTGAGGAAAAATTAAATTCATTAATGTTTTAACTAGATTTGGAGAAATCATTTAAATGTGTCCAGCGGAGTCCCAATTTTCTTTCAAAGAAAAATATGTGTATACGTATTTTAGTTTGTAGCAATGAATATTATCGTCTGTATTGATTTTTCGCCACACTGGAAAAATGCACTTTATCGATCTGAAAAACTTAGGTGTTGACTTGGAAAATAATTGATGAAAGAGTGAATGTTTAGATCAGTAACTTTGAGTGTTTTGTTTAAAGAAAACCTTTTATGCAGTTGAAAATTAATATTTTGTGTTGGCTACCGACGTTTTCAGAGTTTGTATAACATAACTGATAAGCTCTAGAATATCCAATTCGTAAAATTTATAATTAAAACTAAGTTTTGCACTTGTGTAACCAATTAACCCATTTTTTTAAATCAATCATCTGATCAGGTTTTCATATTAGTAAAACTACAAGCTACATGAAATACTCTGTAGTGTACCATTAGATGTTTTTGATATGACAAACTTGCATAGGGAAAATATATGACGAATGTGGGAATTACGCAGAATTACTTTAAAGAAAAACATGGGCAGTTTGTACGTTATTCAACGAATTTTAATAGTACATATCTCGATATGTATAGAAAAATTACCAATATTCCAACATTACTTAAAGTTACGATTTTAAGAATAACAGCAGTTTGTATGCTATTCAACGCATTTTTAATATTATTTTCACCATAAGCATAAGAATATTAATTTTCCGACGTGATGAATGTTGCAAAGTAGTTAATTAAAATAACAGCTTTATATAGAAACATTAACGATGCCTACTCATACAAATGCATAGTTTTTAAGATATCCACTTTTCAAAACGAAGTATCTGCCCACTGATTAATCACTTTCATTTAATGTGAAGTGAGCAGTGTAATTGACGTTGATAAGCCGTCTGGATGAATCGCATACAATAAGGCACTTTGTCTCTAAAAATAATACTCTTATCAGCTAATCCAGCTTATTACTTAGATTTCATTAGGCCTGTTTTGAGCATAACTACAGTGAGGCCTCGATTTTCCGTGATTCGATTAACCGGCAACATCAATCATCCGTGAAAGAAAAAGTCAATTATTTTTTTTTGCTTCGATTTAAATTTTTTTTTTTGCATCGTTTAACCGTGATTACCTCTAGTATCCGGAATTATAAGCACTAAATCCAAGTTTACCGCATCCAAGAAAAGCTTGTAAACGAAAATATGAAATTGAAAAAGACGAGACAAGCAACATTGCATGATTTTTTTTAAAAAATGACTTAACAATAAATTCTTATGCTTGCTTTTTTCTGGCAAAATACTTTTTTTTTTCTTATATTATTTAAACATGTACATTAAATGCTTGAATTTGTTACTGTAAAACTATGTAGAACAATATTCCTTTATAAATTAAAAAAAAATATATAAAAAAAACTACTAAAATTTGTTACTCAATTAACCGGGAAAATCGATTATCCAGAATGCTTCCGGTCCCGACCATTACGGATAATCGAGGCCTCACTGTATGTCTAAAATATATGCTTGATATTTTTTCAGTCAAAATTTCTGCTTAGGATTAACTTATTAAAGTTAAAATGGGGTCGCTGTTTCGTAGTGAGGAAATGACCCTGTGTCAGCTGTTCCTGCAGAGTGAAGCGGCCTATGCTTGTGTATCGGAACTGGGCGAACTTGGACTGGTGCAATTTAGAGATGTACATAACGATACAATTAAAATAATGGATTGGCTAATAACCTTTAAAATTTTATTGACGTTTATTCTATAGTTAAACCCCGATGTAAATGCTTTTCAGCGTAAATTTGTCAACGAAGTGCGACGTTGTGATGAAATGGAACGAAAGCTGCGTTATTTAGAGAAAGAAATTAAAAAGGATGGCATTCCAATGTTGGATACTGGCGACAGTCCCGAAGCCCCTCAACCCAGAGAAATGATCGATTTGGAAGTATGAGCGTCTAACTAAATGCTTTTCTCATACATACTGTTTTCTATCCTCATTCTTATTTTTCTAATTTTGCAGGCAACATTTGAAAAACTTGAGAATGAATTACGCGAAGTCAATCAAAATGCCGAGGCACTTAAGCGTAATTTTTTGGAGCTTACCGAGCTGAAACATATATTGCGCAAAACTCAAGTTTTCTTTGATGAGGTACGTTTTTGCTCATTACTTAAAGTCAATTAACAAAATTAATAATTTTAACGTTTATTAAAAAAGAGTTTATATATATTAATACGCTACAGTAAAAAAAACGATTTAGTTTATAACCTGAAAATACGTCTGTCTGTCTTTCTGCTCGATGAAAAAATGCACATATATTTTCAACTTCCTTCTCTAGTTTTTGCATGTTTGTGCACAAATCTTCAAATTCGTGCAGAAGAAAAAATTATTGCCCTACTTTAAATTATTATTTTTTTTTTTTTTTTTGATTCTCGCTTTTTCGAATAATCAAATATAATTTTCTTTTAATTATTTCAAAATCGATTGCAAGTTTCGTTTTTAATCATTTCAATACCGATCAAAACACTCAATATTTTTAATTATAATACAGGATTCTTGTTGTGCCTAACAAAAATATATAATATATTCAGAATGGCACACAATTAATAAACCAACACTCCAATGTCAAATTTACATCCTTAACAATAACAAGAATTGTGTATCAACTTTCTTTCAACTAAAAACTTAATTTTTGTTTAACAATCATGTCGTAGTCAAGCACACACTGAGCACTCGCATTAAAATTGCATTCACCATATAGTATTCAGCATTTTATTCTTTATTTATTTGTTTATTCAATAAGATGTACTGAACACAATCCAACACAGCAGTTGTTAAAAAAAAAAAAAAATACAAATTATATGTGCATCTTTCTTACATAAGTTACCAATATAAGTTATATTTCAACTATTGTTTTTGTTATTTATAAATACGACTATTGCATAAACAAGCGCAATTTATTTTAAGTATTATTTCCATTTTTTCATGTATAATTATTATTTCTTACATAAATAGTTTTAGTACAACTTGTAGTATTTGTTAACTTCCCCCCTTTTTATATTTTAAGTTAATGTTTCAAACTATTGTGAAAAGGTGTAAATTATTTGATAATATCGACTTGTAGGTAAAGCAGCCTATTTGTTGTAAAATGTTTTATTGGAAAAAGGACATATAATTTTGATGTTGTGCAATGATATTTTTTAAGTTTATAAACTTAATAATAACCATGCTCAATTTGGCAGCACATTTTTTCTTACATGATATGTGGCTGATAAGCTACAAATTTCATACATATAATGAAACTTGAAATGGTTTTAGTTTTGATTTAATTTGACCACTTCGAAAAAGCGTAAACGCCTCTTTTAACATCCTAACAATGGAGGATGGGAAAAAAACAACAAAAAAAGATTTAACAAAATTTATGAAAAAAAATCTTTTACTTAATATTTTTTTCAACAAACAAATCTTCACCGACAACGACACTCCATCTTTCCACCCTCCACTAACTATCACCCTTCTTCCGAAACAACACAACGCTTTCAGATCTATAGGGGGTATCCCCTGAGCGTTAGTTAAAAAAAACAAGTTTTTTTTTTAAGTCGTTCACATTAAGTTAAAGTCATCTTAAATCACATCTTCAGTGAAATTTAATAGACTCCGTAGCTCAGGAATAAAAAATAAAAGCCAAGTGCAATTATCAACGAGTTAAAGAATATTCAAAATAAATATTCCTGGTAAACGTATCATAACACGAATATTACGTATTCATAAAAAATAAAGAGAGTAATCTCGATGCCAATTTTTTTCGATTATGTAAAGTTACTGATTTATTTGTTTAACTAAAAACGAAATAGAAAATATTTTAATTTTAATTGATAATTAAGATTTAAGTGTTAGCTTATTTAAATTACAAAACGAAGTTTGAAAAAAGTTCTCCACGCCTTATTTGATTTTACTTTAAAATGTATGAATGTCAGTCTATTACTGTGAAAAATTTTTTAAAGTTCTCCCGTTCTGTTTTTTTTTTTCACATTATAAACAGCTTGATTCCAAAATATGCTAATATTCCTCCTAAATGTAGCAGATATATTATGTAAAATGTTATTATTTTCTGCTTTTTAATGTTCCTTTTTCTTTAGTTAATTGATTTGTCTTAAGTTTGTTTTATGTTATTTTGCAAATATTTATTTTATTTTTCTCGTTTTCGGTTATAACCTTATTTGTTTTCCACAACCTTTCGTCACCAAACTCTCCTACCATCTCCATCCCTCCTCTTCCATCACTATCCCATCACCTTTCGAAACAATATTTTCGGTTGTATTACCTAACCAGGCAGTACCAACGATTTCTTACAATGCAACTTCTTCTAAATTACGACGCTACAAACAGATGGCTGATAATCAGAATGAGGATGAACAAGCTCAACTGTTGGGTGAAGAAGGAGTTCGCGCCAGTCAGCCAGGACAAAATCTTAAACTCGGGTAAATATGAAGAAACATGAAAGTACCAAAAAAGTTCATGAGTCAAAAGATATTGTCGAGAAATAAGTTTTTGTCTCCTTCAGTTTTTTTTTTGTTACTATTTCTTTTTATTCTATGTACAATTAAATCCCTTTTATGTGCTGCTGCAGTATTTTTTCAAAGCATTTGTCGTGATGTCCATTGTATGTACACATTATGTACTTAGGGCTAGTTAACATATATGAAATATTTATAAATGAAATTGCAAAAAAAAAAAATGAAAACTACTATGTTTATGCATACAAATTCGGAATATTTGAAAGTGCACATATTTTTTGTAATACTATACTAAGTAAGCAAAATACTTTACAACTGTAAAACTGCATTAATTCCAACAGAGCTAGAGCGAATCAATTACTAATACTTTTTGAAAAACATAATAATCAATAGTCGATCAAGAAAACTTAGCTCAAAAGTATCCCAAACTGAACCAAAAGTACCTTTTCGAATAGAAAATATTCAAATTTTTCTAGGTAGAAAAGATTTTTCGGTTTAAAATGCCTTTAAAAGAAACGTTTTTTGTTTGTGAACAACGAGTTCGTAACAGAACCGCAAATTAAACTTTTTTGTTCACTTTAGTAAAAAAAAAAGATCAAACTATAGAAGTGGCCTTTTTTTTCTAGCTATTAAACGCTAACATATCTATATAATTAAGCTATATTGTAAAATATATATACATATACCTATATATTTATATGATATATACATTCTATTGTTGAAATGATGCAGTATATCATGCTAATTAATAAAATTTAAAAGGTTTCTTGGTAAAAGTATAATTTATGATTTAACTTTAAATTGCATTTAAAAACAAAATGTTTCTTTTTCGATTAAAAAATTAAACTTTTACAAATGTGTCAAGTGAAATTAAATTCTTTGGATTAAAGCAAAAATGCACAAATTTTTGTTTTTTGTTAAATCTTATCTTCTTGGCACAATGCAAAAAAACTCGACGTTCGCAAAACTATTGAGGTTCAGTGGAATTATCTTTGCATTGTCATTACTTGAAGCTAAATTTAATTATTAAATAAAAAAGTATTGTAATTGGTTTGCCCCTGATGTTGTTACAACCACTATTGTACAGGCTGAGTTGATGAGCTATTGAGCACTTGATTCGGAAAGAGGCATATCGCAAATACTTTTTCTCTTTTATTGGTGGAAGTTATTTTATCATTATTGTTACAAAAATCAAACAGCACTTTTTTTAAAAAATATGGCTGTAAGTGATTGGTTTTCCGGAACATCGCATGCTTGCGTCGTCGATTTTTTTTTTTTTTTTTTTTTTTTTTTTGTTTATTGTTACTTCAACTATTTTGCTAAGATCTACTAATGTCATCACTAACAAAAAAGTAACACAAAAAAGTAAACATAAACAAACGTCTTTTCAAATTTATAGCAAGAAGGTGGTCTAAACACGACCACTGAATCAATGACTCGTGCACTTATCACGGATGAAGTTCGAACGGGCCATTCGATGGGTCCAGTTCAACTGGGGTAGGTATTTTCTGTTTATTGACAAAATTGTAGTTTATATAGCGTAATTTTTTTCTGTAACTAACATCAAATTATTGTTTCTTATTGTGGTTTAAATAAATCAAACACAAACAATAATTTTCTGTTATAATGCAATAGAAAGAAAAGCAAAAGCTTGAACGTACTATTTTTATTTTGTTTTTTTCCGCCCTTTTTCTATACGCTTTATAGTTTTCTGGAAAAATCCCAAGAACGTGAAGAATACCTTCCATGGTTCGTACTGAAACGTTTGCTGAAATGTTAAAAAAATTCAAATATTGAATGCATTAGTTTTTTTAAAGTGCACGCATTAATCATTCAAATTTACTGACACGTCTTTCCTTGCACCTCATAAAACCGTTGAAAAAAAAATATCGCTCTTGTGTCTGTGCTGTTTTTTCATTCAGTCCCATATGATTTCCATGTCATAAGTTTTATTTTTATATAGGTTTTTTTTTAATGTTAATGTATGTTTTAATTTTTGTTTAAAATGTGAAACATGAACTTTTTTGTGCTGTTATCGATATAAAACTTGGGCCCCACCAATTACAAGGATTTTAAAATCAAGTGATCAACTTGAAAAATATTACGATTTGTTAACCAACGATTAAAATATGAATAACTTATCAATTAAATCAACAAATTAAATTTAACCTTAAAAAAAGTCCTGCATAAAGACTTCCGTTGCATTTAAATATTTGAGTTCATTAGGCAAAATCAATCAAAAAACGAAACAAGACTGAATTTTAAGGAACATTATCTTTATGTTATGAAACGAACTGAAAAGTCTTATATATAAAAATAATTGTCAGTATCTCTGTATGTTTCCGATGTCCTTCTAGACATCAAACCTTAATATGTATAAATCAACAGTCACGCCCATATAATCTAAATGCTATAATTTCGCTTTTCTTCAATTTTGTAATGATAATTATCAGCGATAATTTATCAAATAAACCGCTTTAATCAATACCGCAATGTGTACGGTTGTCGGAAAAATGGCTGCAACGCTTCATTTCCTTATGACCACAAATTTTTATAAAACTGACTTTTCTTAAAGTTTTGAAATAAAATTTGAGTGAGGACCTCTTTCTCTTGTACTATTAATAGTGTGCTAATAAGTGTGCGAGCTTTCAGCAAGGCACGTTGCTCATAGGGATATGAAACTCAGTGAATTTGATGATAGTGACAGATAAGGTATCATAATGATACAATTGAAGGAATTGAAAAACAGGGCATGTCTATAAACTAAAGATTTAGTCTCAAAATTAAAAACAGGGATATTTATAACCAGCAATATTTACCGAAAGAAATATGGGCTGAATAAATCAACGGATTCTACCACGTTTCATACATAATTCACACCTTAAATTCGACACCAGATCCAGGCAACACCGGGTATATTTCAGCTTGCAATGGCATATGTCGATTAGTTTAAGCAAAATTCTTTCTCATACACTTCGTCTAATAAAAAGTATGAAATTTTTACTGATACATTTGTTAATTTGGAAACCTAAAAAATATAACAAGCCATTAACGTTACTTTCCCATGTGTTCAGCTAGATGACACCCCTTAATATTTTATGCTACATAGAAGCATTTTAGCAATTATTTCTAAATATTTTTATTAAACTTCGGCATTATTCATATACATATATAATGACTACTAAAAACTTCTAAACTCTTCAATTATGTACTCTAAAATCGAAATTCTTGTAATTGGTTACGTCCAATTTGTTCACTATAGCATATTCAAATTTTAATAATCATTATTTTTTATCTCCTTAAAAAGTTTCGTCGCTGGTGTTATTCTGCGGGAGAAGCTTCCTGCTTTTGAGCGCATGTTGTGGCGTGCTTGCCGTGGCAATGTTTTTTTGCGTCAGGCTATGATCGAATCACCATTGGAAGATCCATCTAATGTAAGTGATGATATAAGAATGATACAATTATTTAACGCAATATTAATGCATTACTTTTGAACGTTCAGGGCGATCAAGTTTACAAATCTGTTTTCATCATATTCTTCCAAGGCGACCAACTGAAGACACGTGTAAAGAAAATTTGCGAAGGTTTCCGTGCAACACTCTATCCTTGCCCGGAAGCTCCAGCTGATCGACGTGAAATGGCCATGGGTGTCATGACGCGCATTGAAGATCTGAACACTGTGCTCGGTCAGACACAAGATCATCGTCATCGTGTATTAGTAGCTGCCGCCAAGAATCTCAAGAATTGGTTCGTTAAAGTGCGCAAAATAAAAGCTATTTACCACACTCTAAATCTCTTCAATCTGGATGTGACACAAAAGTGTTTAATTGCTGAATGTTGGGTTCCAGTGTTAGACATTGAGACCATACAACTTGCATTGCGTCGTGGAACTGAACGCTCGGGCTCTTCGGTGCCACCGATTTTAAATAGAATGCAAACATTTGAGGATCCACCTACCTATAATCGTACAAATAAATTTACCAAAGCTTTTCAAGCGCTCATAGATGCATATGGTGTTGCCACTTATCGTGAAATGAATCCGGCACCCTACACCATCATTACTTTTCCGTTCTTGTTTGCTGTAATGTTTGGTGATTTGGGTCACGGCGCTATAATGGCACTATTTGGCCTTTGGATGATACGCAAAGAGAAAGGCTTGGCTGCACAGAAAACAACTAACGAAATTTGGAATATATTCTTTGGTGGACGTTATATAATTTTTCTTATGGGCGCATTCTCCATGTACACTGGCCTCATCTACAATGATATATTCTCAAAGTCTTTAAATATTTTCGGATCTCACTGGCAGGTGCACTATAACAAGTCAACGGTCCTGGAAAATAGATATTTGCAACTTAATCCAGAGGTGAAAGACTACGAAGGTACACCATATCCTTTCGGTATGGATCCGATATGGCAAGTTGCTGGCGCAAATAAGATCATATTCCAGAATGCATATAAAATGAAAATTTCCATAATTTTCGGTGTTATTCATATGATTTTTGGTGTAACCATGAGCTGGCATAATCATACCTACTTCAAGAATCGTTTATCTCTGCTCTTCGAATTCATACCACAAATGATTTTCTTGATATTTCTGTTTTTCTACATGGTTCTGCTAATGTTCATCAAATGGAACCGCTATGCAGCTACTAATAAACGTATGTTTAGTGAATAGAGCTTCTTATATTTAACTTTTGTCGTTCTTAATAATCTTTTTCTACTAGCACCATACTCGGCATCATGCGCTCCCTCAATTTTAATAACATTCATCGACATGGTGCTTATGAATACACCAAAGACACCGCCTGAAGGTTGCGAGACGTACATGTTTGCGGGACAGGCATATTTTCAGAAGTTATTTGTTGTAATAGCTGTAGCATGCATTCCAGTTATGCTTTTGGGCAAACCTCTTAAAATAATGAAGCAGAGGAAGCTAGCTAATGTGAGTAAAGTTATTACTGAATATAATATTTGAAGTATTTAAGATGCGATAAAATCTCATACATTAATTGCTTGTTTTAAATTATTTGTTTAATGTCTATTTAACCAGAAATAACATTTAGGATTGACTAGCTTCAAGTCACTCGAATAGTCGTCTGTGACAAAGTTTAATACTTAATTCTATATCGATTTAAATTAATCACTTACAATTTTGTGTCTCTGCTTGTGTATCGTTCGTTATTGAAAGCAACCCATTCAAGAACTTACGAAAAAAAACTCGTTGACTATTTCAGCCCTTGAAAGCATTTTACTGAGTTTCTTATAATCAAGTTGTGTTTTGCGTGAATGAATGTTTGTACACAAACGTGAAATCGGAAAATGGATAATGCATTGAGAAATACATGTTCTCAACAAGTTTTATATGTTATAGCTTACTCCCTGAAGTTAACAATGTAATTTCATACCATACCTATCTCTATTAACTGTTTTGTTTAAAAAAAAAACAAACTAATCAATACACGCAATTTTAAGTATATTAACCTATAATAATATGAGTTTCGAGTGAAAAGCTATTTCGAAATTTAATAGTTCCCGTACCTTATAAATTGACTGAAAACTAATGAATAAAATATTGGAAAAGGGTCGCTACCTCGAATGTATTTTTTCATTATCAAATGTTTTCTATAGAATTGATTTTTTGTCAACTTGTTTTTGCCTCTCTTTCCAAATGTATTTCATTCAGTTAGCAGGACATCTTCCTGTTCAAATGACATACGTTAACAATAATCCCATTAAGCGCACTCTATTCATGATAAGGAGCTTTATTCAAGGTCTTCTGAACCCAACATTGAATTTATTTATTGTGTGGATTATACGAACATAAATGCTTTGTTAAAGTAATCTTTTGTAAGCCTGCATCTTCACACCATTATTCATACCATTACTTTTAATGCTTTTATCTAACGAAAGATACTGTAACAATTTTATTTTGTACTTTTCCTAAACTTTTTTCTAACCACCCACATTATTCCCAACAACAACAACTACTACAATAAATTTTAACAACTCTGAAAACACTTTACAGGAGGAGGTAATTTGTCTTAAGATTTCTCCGTGTTTGTGTTATATATATACATTGATAACCTATATAATTTTTGCTTGATCCTTAAAATAAATATTTTTCTAATGAAGGTTCAACCAATAACCGGTGCTAGTATGGATGCTGAAGTTGGCGGCATGAATGGTTCAGCTGGTCATGGTGGCGGTGCTGGAGGTGCACATCACGATGAAGAAGAAATGTCTGAGATATTCATACACCAAGGAATACACACGATTGAATATGTTCTCGGTTCCGTTTCGCATACTGCATCATACTTACGTTTGTGGGCTTTGTCATTGGCGCATGCGCGTAAGTATTTCGAAATTTCAATTTTCAATATTGCATATAATTTAAAAACTTATTTTCCTTTAAATTTTAATTTTTTTCATTTAAATTTTAGAACTGGCTGAGGTTTTATGGAATATGGTTTTATCTATTGGTCTTAAGCAAGAGGGCTGGTTTGGTGGCATTATGTTGACAATTGTATTTGCATTCTGGGCCGTCTTAACTGTTGGTATACTTGTGCTGATGGAAGGTTTATCTGCATTCTTGCATACTCTACGCTTGCATTGGTAAGTATTATGTTTAATAAGAGGAAATCTAAATCAAAATTTATTTTTCTGAAATTCTTTCAGGGTTGAGTTTCAGAGTAAGTTCTATCAAGGTCAAGGTTACGCTTTTATGCCATTTGCTTTCGATGCAATAATTGAAAATGGTGGCGCTGCAGGACAGACCGAACCCGAGTAAATGCAAAAAAATATTCGATCTCATATGAAAATTTTAAAGTTTACCAACTAAATACATAGAAACACATAACTATACTTAAAATAAAACTATATTTATTAATCCATTATGCATATTCAGCAAAACTTTAACTGCTTATAGCTTCGTTGTCAATTTTACAATTAAACAAGCAGTTCAAATGAATGTTAAACGAATTTATCAGAACACTAAATATACCGAGCGAGTCTCGTTTGGTTTTAAAATTGAGATTAAAATATTTAAACATTTCTTAATTTACTGTATTTACTGAGAAAATAACATTGCAATAAAACAATTTAAACCGTATATAACAATAGGTATATGTAACCATGATTATATAATATTAAATTTCCAAATTGTATATTCGAATATTATAAAGAATTCGTTATTCAAGCATTTTTTAAAACATACTATATTGTGAAGTAAAAAGATTAAAAAAAAAATTCAAAAGCTAATGAAATCATCACTTAGAAGAAAAATAAATAAATATTGCCAATAGGGCTAAACTACTTGAAGTTATTTATTCATTTTATTAACAGTGCGAAATTAAATCCGAAGCTCGAATTTTAAACTTTTTTTTAGTCATAAACCTGTCCAATCAAGTGTGAACTTAGTTTAAAATTGGCTGATAGACGGGAGGAAGGAAGCCACAATCAAGCGAAACATGTGTAGAATCTTCTAAGAATGATGGAAAGAGGTGGAAACGCGCATTTTAATCTGAGGCATGTGTTGTGCCTCAACCACAATCAATTCAAGTTATTGAGCGGTCCTCTCCACAAACTTCCTCTACTACCAACCACTTTGGAGTCGTAAGTATTGATGAATTTCCAAGTTCAGTTGATTAGAAATGAGGAAAAGATAATGCATGACCTGGGTGGGATTCAAATCCGGGGCTTCCGAGGTGGCAATCAAGCTCGCTCCACTCGACTAACGAGGCAGAAAATTAATTGGGAAACGACCCAAACAAAGCAAAAAGTAATATTTTTATTACAGCAAAGACGAAATTCAATTTCGAATTCAAAATAATTCCTTTTGAAATATTAATTAAAATATAATTTTATTTAAACGAAGTTCAATAGCGGTCTACTTATTTCGGTATTATATATATCACATTTCATATCATTACAATCTAATTTATCATCAAGCAATTCAAA
This sequence comes from Pherbina coryleti, assembly GCA_943735915.1. NCBI lineage: Eukaryota > Metazoa > Arthropoda > Insecta > Diptera > Sciomyzidae > Pherbina > Pherbina coryleti. Next base: position 21,014,812 of record OX030949.1, on the reverse strand, counting down.
TGCTCCACAAACATATGCATACCTTCCGTATTTGGCTCATATGGCTTCAGTGCATCAAAATCTAAATCATCCAACCTTTGCCCTAGCTCTTCAATGGAACAGAAATATAGATAACCATCGCGTGCGAGCTGTTCCGCTAATTCGATTTGATGGTTATTCATCAATTCCCGATTCACTACAACAAGGCCAGATTTTTTATTATTCAATATGTCCATGCAGGTACCAGCGCCAGCGTGTCCTATGATTAAATCCGAATTAACGATATCAGATCGCAGAGTTTCGAATTTGAATTCGTATTGTTCCACCTGAATATTATGTGAAGTTCCAATAAGGTGTTCATCCACCGGTTGACCGGCACCAATTTGTAGAATTAACTTCGAGCATCCCCGCTTTTTCAAGGTTTGCAGCACTTCTTTGTTGGTCACTGCTTGGATTAGGCTGTCGAATTTGGTTGTGCCCACGGTAACGTAAACAGTTTTTAACTCCATTGCTTTGCTTCGGCTAAAAAACCCAAGAAAAAAGAAAAATAAACATACACCAGAAACGATGACATACCCACAAAATTTATTGTGAATAGCTTTAAATTTTTATCAGCTGTTCGACTGACAATACGCTACGTTACGAGCCGAATCTTACGTGTACTCAATGAAGTAAGCTGTCATGCAGTGAAATATTAGAACGGAAACGGAAATTTAATAATCAAATAGATGAAAACCATCAGAAGAAACAATGATTTTGTCAGTTATCATTAACTAAACACTAGCCCAAACGCTTTATTTGCATTGAGCGGTGAAACTTTTTTATTACTTTGCCCCAAAATATAAGCAAAAGAAATAATGTGGCTTGCCATAATTTTTATTTATATTAAAAGAAACATCCGAATTCCAATTATTCCAAATTTTACCGTATAGCCTATAGACAACATTGTATTTAGAAGCTTCTAAGTCCCGCTATTTTAATTTTTTTGACCTGCGGTTTTTGAATATGTTTTGTGCAAGCTAATAGCTTTTTGTTCTATTGTTCTATATTCTGTGCATGCGTTCATTTAGTAGCCATTCTCCGTAGAATGATACTGTCAAAATCAAGATCAAGGTCGTTTCGCTAAAAAAGTATTTTTACAAAAAATGTTTAAAAACATTAAATTGTTTTATTGTAAAACCAAGTGAACAAAATTAATAAATAAATGTAAGAGAGTTATTTAAAAACAAAAAAAAAACAAATACGTGAAAAATTTACTTAGTTTATCCAATCACTGCCCAATGTTGCCTATAGATAACATCCTGTAACAAACTAACCAGGACACCAACGACTTTGAAATTGCAGCTTATATTTGAGGCAAAGCTAACACATATTTGGCCTAAAAAAATATTTGCCGATGCAATTTGTTCAGCAAAAAGTTAGATAAAGTTTGGTCTTTCCAACCAAATTAAAGAATTTGCCAAATGTGCACTCAGGTAGAGTTAATGGTAAAAGTTCGAAAAATTTTCCACTGCAGATACTTTGTTTCATACATGGTAGAAAACAAGGTAGGCTTAAATTGGAGAATAAAGTGAGCTAGGTCTCAAAAGCATCGTTGATTTCGAGTTTCTCTAATTGTTGTTGTTGCTTTTGTGGTTTTTGGCACTTACAGCTTTGTTGTTGCAATATTTCACATTTAAGCAGCCATTTTAAAATGAGCCTACCTTATCATTGTATCATGGTTTCATGGAAACAAACAATAAAGTAGTCTCGCGTATGAAAACTCTTACCGCTCTGAGTCGAAACTGTCAAAATAAATACAAGTAATTCGGTTTTTTTTTACAATTCTGACATTTGGCTCTCGACCGCGAATCTACCTTGTTTGTTCTATCATGAATCGGATCGTCGAGTGCGAGCTTTAGGGAATTAAAAAGTAACTCGGGCTCGTGAGCGAGAGCTATAAAAATGAAAATCTAGCTCCAACTGCAAGCTAAGATCCAGGAGCTTGCGAGCACTTCCGCTCTTTAATTCTTGAGACTTATTAGGGAGAAACCTTAACTTCAAAAACATCTTTAGTACAGAAAAAACTCCTTGAAATTTTAATACAATTCTATTATTTTCTTCACTGTTTTTATTATTTTAAGACTATAAATATTAAACGTTGTATTAAAAACACAAAAAATTTTAGTCTTAAAATAAAAGATTATACAAAGATACAAAAACAAAAACAAAAAAAAAAAAGAAACACTAACATCAAGTTTCTAGTAGGAGTTACGTTTAATTCAAGGACTAAATCATCTGAAATTGTCAAAACAGATATAACAACCATAAATTATATAAGATGTGTAAAAAATACTATGGAAAACCATGGTATTTCAAGCTAAAAATTTTGGAATGTTTCTTAAATGTATTTTAAAAAGCTTAGGTATTACTTTCTAATGACTACATTGGTCCCAACTGAGTTTAAAGTGCCCAAGCCGTTCAAGTGTTACATTTTTTTGGAATACTAGGCCATTGCCTTACGGACAAAAAATCATTATCCTCAGAACTAAGCTTTAATTCCAAATACACACACACATATGTTTGTAAATAGCAGTTTATATACTATGTACATAAATATAGTGAGAAAAGACTCACTCTGACCTGTTGCTGTGATTTTATGACTTCGGTTCGCAATATAACCAGCACAAGGTTTTATGGAATTCTTGGTTGAAATCTCAATTAAAAAAAAACATTTTTAAACAATATATTATCATCAATATTAAAAAAAAAGGACTTTTTAAAACAACCACATCGAGCTGCAAAGAATTAACAAATAATTTGTTAAAAATTTTCAACATTATTAGGTACAACAAGTCGTTAGGATTCGTTTATATGAGCATGACAACTGGCAGACAAACAATTGTTATGACTCACATTTCAACATACATACAAAGTGCGCCAACTTTGCCTGCGGGAACATTGTTAATTTTTTTTTTTTTTTTTTTTTTTAGTACGATTAAATTCGATTTGAAGAGAGCATCAAATCCAAAAACAGCAAAATGCCTAACTACAACAACTTATTAGCAATGAACCGAAAGTAAATTCGGAACAACACAAGTAACAACAATAACTATAAGGAGCAGTCACGTAGCCATAATTTTCAATGCGGGGAGCGATTTTGATTTAAAAAACAAAAGAAGAATATGGGACATTTTCCCATATCATATCGAATCAGAACCATAGCCAAGAGGCGTTTTTGGTGTTTCGACCCCCATTTCTTCCTCATAGGGTCGAAAAGAACACAAAAAATTCAATCAAATCAGACCATTGATTGAAATTGCGCGATTGGGCTAAATATTTTCGATATCATTTCAAAATGTTTTTCCTCATTTCTAATCAACCGAATTTGAAAATCATAAATATTTACGATTTAAAAGTTGTAGTTGGTTGTAGAGAAGTTAAGGTAAAGCCATAGATAACACTTGTCTCAGATTCATATTTAAATGTGAAGTTTCACTATGATTTTCCTTTTCTTCCTACTAATCTTTCACCCCATTTTGAACCAAGGCAGACTTGACTAAATATATATAACCCATGAAATACTTGGTCTAAAGTTAAAAAAAAAATGTGATAAAAATGATCGCGAAACAAAGATTTACCAAGAAATTAAATAATTTTTAAAAAAATTTTTAAAGTATTCAATTAACTTAAAAAAGTAAAATTAAAATTTAAGCAATATTTCATAATTTATAAATTGAGTCACAGGATCCATAGGGCCAAATATTCGAAATGGTTCGTAATTCTTAAGTATTGGAGTTGAAATAAATGCATCGATTCCGACTCCGATGAGTAACAATATATCTTTCGTTGTCTAGGTTTAACTTATTATAGTTGAACTATTTAATAAGAAAAATAGACGAAACTATTGTGGAGTGATGAAATTTTCGAAATTAAGAACAATTTTCTCTTAAAAGCATTTTTTCAATCTTTAGTTCGACTGGGTCGACTGGGTCGAAGTTAAAATACCCCCACGGCCGAACCAAAGTATATTGAAAGTCTTAAGCAGTCAGTAAAATATTTATTTGTAAAATCATTTTTGCCATACTTTTAACAGAAAATATTCACTTTTATTTTTTGATAAAGACTCTTTGCATGGGAGGTAGGCGTGGTTTTAATCCGATTTAGTTGAATTTTATACTAAAAGTGTATATTAAAAAGCAAAGCTCATATGCAAAATTCAAAGTCCATATATTAATTTTTGTGGAATTTAATTTTTGTAGATTTTGATTTTGTTTTGATAAAGTCACTTTATATGGGAGGTAAACGTGGTTTTCAACCGATTTGGCTAATTTTCGAACTTGACCTTTATATTTTAGATAAAAGCTTAAATATCGAATTTCGTGATTATAAATTAAAATTTAAAATTACGACTACAATCGTGATCACAAACAGACAGACAGACGGACAGACAGACAGACAGACAGACAAAGAAATAGACGGAGAGATAGACGGACATGGCTAAATCGACTCGGGTGGAAATGTTGATCAAGAATATATATACTTTTATATACCTGCCACGCCTCTTTATGGGCGTTACAAACGGAGTGACAAAATTAATATACCCCTTTGAAGTTTTGTAAACGTGGGGGTATACTTAAGGAAATGCATTACGACAACGATTTGGAGAAAGTAGAGAAGAAAGATTTGGACATACTTAGGACAAAGATTGTGACAAAGACTGGAAGAAGATTAAGAAAGTGTTGTAAACAAGGATAATGTCAAAAAAAAGAACGTCGATTGAAACAAGAATTTCAACAAGGAGTAGGAAAATTAAGAATAAGTATAAGATAAGCTGTTACATAAATAAAATATAGGTGTGTGATACAGCCAACTTTGTAAACCTCAGATATTTTCAGAACTTCTAAGATATTTGCAAGCAATAAATAGTTTTGCTTTATATAATAATATATTATAATAATTCCATGTAAGCTTGTTTTGAGATGAAAGCTAAAAAGCTTTCTTTGCCAAATCATTCAAACTTGTGCTTTTATTTTTTTTTACTTTTTAAATAAGTTTTCTTACAGTCTCAATTGTTTTAAAATATATCAACTTTTGCCTATTAAGGTATTATTTGTATTAATTGTTTGTATAGGTACCTATTGGAACTTATGGGGGAATTTAAGCCCGAAAACCCCCTTGACTACAGGCCCAACAACAGAAAAAAGCAAAACGCCAGCATTAGCATCACCCCAAACGAATGATAAACGAAAGTGGCGTCTTAGTACGTTTCGCTCATTGGAGCCTCTCACACGTTGTCAAGGTTGGCGTGTGCGTGTACGTGTCTACTTTTCTGTGTGTGTGCGGCTGTGTGTTTTGGCAGTCGGAACTTAAATTCGGAATAGTAGATCCTTCCTTTGCTGTAGAGCGCATTCTTTGCGTCGCTCAGTGGTGACGACGCTGATTGCGATAGTTTGAAATGTACGTTGTACGTTCGTTCGTCGCTGATGGGCCTCCTCATAATCAGTTGGTTCTTAGCCACTGTCTGTTGCGGTTATTCTTAGCTGGTGGAAATAGCGCAAATATCCAAAATTAGAATTTCATTTGAAAACTCACTTCCTACAAAACGATTTGTTTACATTAATCAATCAGTAGAGAAAAAGCAACAACGAAGAAAACAGCATCTCAAGCAGTGCGAGCGTGTCGCGTACGTCGTCTTATTATTAGTTTTAATTTAATTAAATTTACTATAAAAGTGAGCATCAAATAATTGTCACATTGCAGTGATAATGAGTGCCATTTATAAATAAATCGCTTATAATTTTCCCACGATTCTTCGCATTGTTTTAATTAAATTTCGTGCTTATTTTGTGCAAACTTTGTGTTAATTTTGTGTAAATTTTGTGCAAATTTTGTTGCCAGCAGTTTTAAATTGCAATAAAATTTGTAACGACTATATTCAAATTTTAAATTGCACTAACATTAAAAAGTAACAGTTAATTGTGAATGCAGTGAGAAGTGTTGGTATATGTGTAAAAGTTACATATATATATATATATTTTTTTAATACAGACGCCATCGAACTAATAACGGTTCGGCTTAATTGGTTGCCAACTTTTTCAAATATATTCAAAACATTTAAACAAATTTGTAACGAAAACAGTCCGAGTGCAAATACTAGAAATCAAGGCAACTACACTTATAGCGGTAATATAAATACAAGCATATGTTAATTAATTGTATCATATATAAATCAGGCGTAGAATATGAGCGGAATATATGAAAGTGGCCTTAGCCATACATGTTTTTTTTAATTTCTGTAATTTAAATTTTGCATTTAGAATGAAAACAAAAAGTCGAAATGTGTTCGGCGCAACAAAAAAAAACTTTAAATGAGCCTTTGAACCTTTAAACCAATGAAACAAGCTGTTATTAGTTTTTTAAAATATTTGTGGCTATAAATTAAATTTTCTTTTTTTTTGTTGTAATAAGAAACATCATGTTTATGTTTAAATTTTTAAATTTCAAAGTAACTCTGAAGAAATAAATAATAAATATAAGCTAGTAAGAAATGATCTTCGACTGGGCCGAAGGTAAAATACCCCTACTGCCGAACCAAAGTATATTCAAAGTCTTAACCAGTCGATAAAATGGTTATTTGTTAAAACATTTTCGTTATAGTTTTAACAGAAAACATTCGCTTTTGTTTTTTATAACGTCACTTTGAATAGAGGTAGGCGTGGTTTGAACTTGATTGCGTTGAATAATATACTCAGAGTGTATATTAAAGCTTATGTGTAAAATTTCAACTCCATATATTAATTTTTGTGGAATTAAAAGATTTTGCCTTTTTGAAAAAGTCACTTTGTATTGTAGATAATCGTGGTTTTCATCCGATTTGGTTGAATTTGATGCAATTATAAGTTCTTAAATTAATTTTATTGGAATTCTAAGAGATTTTACCTTTTTGATAAAATCACTTTGTATGAGGTTTTGAGAGGTATCATTTCATCCGATTTGGCTTATTTTTTAACTTGATCCTTGTTTTTAGATACAAGGTTATATATCGAATTTCGTGATGATAGCTTGAAAATTACGACTGTAATCGTGATCACAGACAGACAGACGGACATGGCTAAATCGACTCGAGTGGTGATGCTGATCAAGAATATATGTACTTTTCTATACCTTACACGCCTCCTTATGGACGTTTCAAACGGAGTGACAAAATTAATACACCCCTTTTAAGTTTTTTAAACGTGTGGGTATAAAAATGACAAGGTGCATTTACTACCGAAAAATAGAGGCTAAGCAGGTCTTCAACGCCTGCTACATCGAAGAAAGAAAGAGGGCGCCAAATTGATGGCTCAATGTACATTTTGTTTTTATTTTGTTTTAACCTTTATCACTCCATTTGTAACGCCCATAAGGAGATGTGGTAGGTATAGAAAAGTATATACATAGGTATATATTTTAGACCAGCATTGCCCCCAAAGTCAATGTAGCCACGTTCGTCTGTCTGCCAATTGTAACGATTACAGCCGTTGTTTTGAAGCTTTATTAATAAAGTATGTCATGAAAAATATACGGTTGAAAACCACGCCCACCTACAAACTGACTATACAAACATGGTAAAATCTCTGAAAATTCCCTCTTAAGTTTCACTCTTAGTTTGAAATTTGCCAATATCGATTGAAAACTCCACCTACTTCCCCCACAAAATGACGTCACCGATATAGCAAAACCTTCATAAATTCCACAAAAATTAAAGTATTAAGGCCGTGTGCTATTCGGAAACTTTTCACTTGGATGATGAGCTTTTACAAATCTGAATGAGAATATTTGGCACTTGTGAGGTGAAAAAGATTTTCAAAAATTCATGTAGTCCTAGGGGCTAGTATAAATTTTGACAATCGTCAAGACAATTTTTGACTCAAGCCAAAATAAAAAAAAAACACTTGTGAGTTCGTGAGTCGTAAATAAGTTAAAAATTTTGTGCTTCCGACAGCATAGCAAGCAGAAATGGAAAATATTTGCGTAAAGTTCTGTTAATTTTCAATATTATTAACAATTTTGCAAATTAAATTAAATTCTTGCGCTAATACCCTACCGAAAACTTAAATGTCAAAATTTCATCGTCCTTTTGGCACAACAAACAGAAGTTGTATTCAACTCAGTAATTTTTTTCCTACCACGAAAGAAAAAAAAAATTCGAATTTCCGAATAGCACACTGCTTGACTTGATATTTTTTAAATTAATAAAAAACGAATTGGCCATTTCAGACCTTTAAAGGACTTTGATCAAGACTAAGTATCCCGAGACTAAGTAATAAAAAAAACTTTTTTTGCAAATATTTTTCTTTATTCATCAACATAGGTTCCTTCAAGAGCAATAAATTCATTCCACAGCTGTTCTAACTTTTCAATACCGATTTTGTAGAATGATTTGTGCTTCGCCTCAAAATACGCTTCAGTTTCAGCCATCACCTCTTCATTGAAGCCAAATCTCTTGCCGACAAGCATTTTTTTGAGGTCAGCAAAAAGCCAGTAGTCGCTGGGGGCCAAATCTGGCGAATACGGTGGATGAGGAAGCAATCCAAAGCCCAATTCGTGGATTTTCGCCATCGTTTTCATCGATTTGTGACACCGTGCATTGTCTTGGTGAAAAAGAATTTTTTCTTCTTCAAATGGGGCCGTTTTTTCGCGATTTCATCCTTCAAACGCTCCAACAAAGCTATATAATAATCGCTGTTGATTGTTTTTCCCTTTTCGAGGTAGTCGTTGAACAAAATTCTATGCGCATCCTAAAATACAGATGCCATAACCTTTCCAGTCGACTGTTGTGTTTTTGGTCGCTTTGGCCTACTTTCATCGGTGTAATGGTGGATCCATGTTTCATCCATTTTCACATGCCGACGCAAAAATTCATGTTTATTCTTTGTAAACAGTTCCAAACAGCTCTACGAATCATCGACACGTTGTTGTTTTTGGTCCAGTGTGAGAAAACGCGGCACCTATTTGGAAAACAGCTTTCTCATCGACAAATGATCCTGTAATATTGTTCCCACACTGCCTTTCGATATCTTCAGAGCCTCAGTTAGCTCGCGCACCTTCACTTTACGGTCGGCCAAAACCATTTTGTGTACTTTTTTTATGTTTTGTGGAACAACTGCCTCATTTGGGCGTCCTGAACGTTCAGTATCATTTGTGTCTGTACGGCCAAGCTTACACTCAGCAAACCATCGGCAAATTGACGGAGCAGAGTCCAAATAACACTTTCGAAGCCATTGCTCAGCTTGGACAGTATTTTTTCCCAAAAAAAACAGTAATAAATCAACACACGGAATTGCTGCACTACAACTGCTGAACTAAACGTTAGATTGTCATGAAATTTTTACACGTATTGTTTGAAGATTGGAACTATCGAAGTATTATATCGATATTTCGTTAGAGGTGCCACCTAGTAGTAAGTCTCGGAACTTATTGGACCATGTGTTATGATCAAACTGTGTTTGAATTGCTACTATGTTTCGGGTATACGGAAACAGACGTCCTCTACTTTCAATAAGATGGTGCTATGTGCCATACAAGTCGCAAAGCAATTTAGTTATTGTGTACGAACTTCCCTGATCGCGTTATTGTGTGATTTGGAGACACAAATTGGTCAATTCTTGCAATTTCCAATTTCATAAAAGCCTAAGGCCAGTCGAAAGCCTTAGATGCTAGCACTGCTTAGATTTTGTATTTATATAGTAATTAATTAGTGTATAAATCTTTGAAATAAATAAATAAATAAATAAATTTCATAAAAATTGATTCAAAACTTCCAATGTAATCGTTACCCCTAGACAGCCAGATATGCAATCTGACAACTTATAGAACACAAACCTTTCTGGTGTTTATGCTGATGAGGAATTCATATTTATATACCTAATAATTTTGGCTATTTATGGTCGCGACAACCTTTGTGGGAAAACATTTTTATTTCAGTTACTTCTTTAAATACTTTCTTGGAATTTTTATGGTCGCTACCATCTATAGGGATAAACATTTTTACTTCAGATAATTTATTTAAGTCAGTACATTAAAAAATAAAGAAACCCAGTTGGTCTAACAAGCAGTTGGAATAAGCTTTATACAAGCTTAAAAACGTAAGCATCAAACTTAGATAAAGCTTAAGATTACTATTTGAAACTGCTACACAGAACCTAAAACGTACTTAATAACAAAGAAAAAGTTCTTTGTCCCAATGTATTATACATTAAAATTGGTCCAAAGTACGAGTTCCTTGATTCAATGAATCTTTGTTCTTACGTTATTTCTTTGATATGTTATGAAGAAAAATGATTAATTAATGACACATACAACTGTTACAATAAGTTAGTCTGTCCTTAGAAATTTTAAAACAATATCAAGATATATTTTAAAAAATCATTTTCTTATTGAGATAAAATTCTCTAATGGTTTTTTAGATATTACAACACAAGAACTGGAACAAAATTTTGATGAACACGAACAATGAACTGTTCCTTAAAATTAAGAACAACGATTCATTGAACCAAAGAATTCGTTCTTTGGGGCAATGAATAGTTCTTAAAAATCAATGAATTTCGCTTTATGAACGAGATTCTTTGATTTTAAGAACAATATTCGGTTCAGTGTAGTAATTGTAAAATAAACAAAAACTACAATTGTAATAGTAATGTAGAATTGGAAATACGTAAATTATTTAAAAAACTTTTTTCTAGGTGTTTCTTAACAATTGAAAAGAAGTAAATTATTTCGGTCATTATTATCTATTTTATTAATTATCTCTGTCCCTTTGTCCGTCCATCTTCTTATATATTTCACTTCCCCCCCCCCCCCCTGCATTTAACACATTGCATCTCTGTTCGGCTCCATTTTGTGTAAATTTTAATGTTAATAAATTACCAATTTGCCACAAGTATCTCTGAACTATAAGCCTTGTGTTTTCTCTGAAGCAAATTAATCTTGAAAAAGACTTGGTTTTTGCATTGTATATGAACGTAATCGAATCACTATATCTTAATGGCCGAGTGGGTTTGTGACCATTTTCCAAGTATGATTACATCCAGTAACAGTACAACATTAGATAACTTGTTGTGTTTTACGTAATAGTTCTACAAAGCAACTTGGAAATTTCTTCTCTGTGCAAATTTGTCTCAAATGTGCTTGGAAAAGGCTTGGCTTTTGTTTGACATATAAGCTTAACCCAATCATTATTTCTAAATGGCTGATTGGGAAGTAACATTAATTAACACTTGCACAAAATATTCATTAAAACAGTTTCAAGTATAACCTTTTAGCAAAATATTCAGCAGCATTTACGCGCAATGCTTAAAAAATTTCATTAACAAAAACATTAATTTTTATTTCTTGTTTTAAATTTCATTAAATTGATTGCAATCGGCATCTGGAAAACGTTATGGATGCCAAATATTTAGATTGAACAATAACAGCAAGAACAAAACATGCAAACATTAATAATTTTAAAATTTGTGAAGCTTTTCTTGGTCTAATAAAATAAAACGTATAAAATATAATTTTTTGCTCAGATGCTTATGATGCAAACCATAAAAAAATGGTAATATTTATTAGGGGCCGATGGAATGTATGGAATCAATTTGAGTGGCAGTCTAAAGAAATCCAGCTGGGACAAGAGATTGTTCACCAAAAAACAATTAGAGCGTATGTGCGAATTTTATTCACAAATTTACGATCATCATGTTTACCCAATCAGGGCATAAATTAAGATGAAACGTCAAAACTCTGAAGTATGCGCAGACTTGAAAATAAAAATGTGTGCTTTGAAATTAGAGGCTATTCATTGTAACTTTTATCCACTCATAGATTACTCGAAATTGAAAAATAAATAATTATTTAATGTAGACATGTAATATTTTTTATTATGACTTGTGAGCGACACATGGTACAATGGCTTATTTTTGGAAAAAACTCTGTTTTTTAGTTTGAAAAAAATATATCTTTTTTCAGAAAGCTATTCGCCAAAAGAATGTTCAAACATACGTAAATGGTCCATTTTTAAAAAGAATTAACAGTTTTTATTTTAAAATTAGCCCATGCCATGCAATTTCCTAGTTGTAATATTGTCCAACTTAGGCCGTGTGCTATTCGGAAACTTTTCACTCGTGGTAGGAGAGAATTTACTAAGTTGAATACAATTTCTGACCGTTGAAATAAAATTGTAATTTTTGCTGTGCCAAAAGGACGATGAAATTTTGACAACTAGAAATTTTGACGTTTTAGATTTTGGTAGTGCATTAGCACAAGAATTTAATTTAATTTGCGAAATTGTGAATATATATTAAAAATTAGCAATTTTGGTTGCTATGCTGTCGGAAGCACATAATATTGAACTTCTTTACGACTCACAATCTCACAAGTGTTTTTTTTTTTTCATTTTTGCTTGTGTCAAAAATTCTCTTTCCGATTGTCAAAATTTATACTAGCCCCTGGGGCTACCTGAATTTTTGACAATCATATTCACCTCACAAGTGCCAAATATTCTCTTTCAGACAATCAAAATTTCATCATCCGAGTGAAAAGTTTCCGAATAGCACACAGCCTTAGTCTAAAATTCAATTCATTTTAATTCTTATATGTACGTATACCTTTTTAATTTATTTTTTTTATTTTTTCTAATTTATATAAACGTTTATTTGTCATATACTTTAGCAAAAAATCATTTATAATTATACAAGCACTTATTAAAGATAAATAAATAAAATATAAAATAAATAAACCTGCCATTTCAGCCCTTGAAAGGACTTTGACCGAACTTCTTATGATCAAATTGTGTTGTGCGTGTTATTAAATGTTTGTACACAATTGATCGAGAGCTGGACCTACGAGTTTTATGCCGATTACGAACGGCTAATGTGCATGTTCTCAAGAAGCTTCTCACATGACGTTATTTATTCTCTGAGGTTTGCCATTGTCTGCAGAGAGGTGATGACCGAACAGAAAAATAATCAAATTGAAAAACTTTTTGTGTCAGATGGAATTTGAACCATTGGTCTCTGGCGTATGGGTCACGCACTATACAAATTGCGCCACGGCCGCCACACTTATTAACCCTGCAGTAGTCGCGTTCCTAAATGTGACGAGAGTGGTCGCGCGAATTACATATGTAATCCGTTTTTTAAAGTTTAAAATAAGAGATGACAATTTGAAAATGCTTATTTATTTGTTTTAATTTTTATTATTACTTTATTTTATGTTATATTTATTTAAAAAAACAACATAAACATAATTCTTATAGTACGTAAAATCAATGAATATCGATTGCAGACAATTGTAAAATTCATAATTTTGCATGACTGGATTACATATGTAATCCGCGTGACTACTGCAGGGTTAAAGATATCATTGGCATTTATAAAAGGAATTTCTTGTGTGGAATTTCTCTTTTTTCGCTAAGCTTGGCTAATCAGGTTTATTGGTGATAACCGAAAGATGAGAACGTCCACTCTTGATTTGTGTAGAAAACAGTTGTCACTATTTGCAACATTGTTAATTATGTTCAACTTTGTCTTCAAATCTACAAAAATGCAGCATTTCGCGAACTTTTGAGTCCAGCAAAAACTACTGGACATTTGAATGACAGTTATTATAATGACAAAGTTCAAACATTTATCAACTCTTTAGTACAGCAGATTTAGTCCCAGTGGAACCTATTTGACTAATATTCGTAGATTTTTATCGAAGGTGTCCACAAGACCTATAAAAGTTACAACATATAGTGTGGAACCTATTTATCTCACAATCATAGAATTTTATCTAATGACTCCACAAAACCAAAAACTTTCCAATGATTTACATGATCTATGTAAAAAGTATTTGCCTTTGACTCGTCAATTATTGTCCAAGAAGTCCACAAAGCTCAAAAAAGTACCAATGGACCAAAATAATAATCGCTATTTGTCAATGCAGTCCAAATAGAACCCATTAAAGTTTCCATGGCCCATCTAGCCATATATAACCCCAGTAAAATACATTTGTCAAAAAATATTGGTTTTTGTCGAAGATGTTAAAAGAACCCATGCAAATACCTCTAACTCATCTGTTAGCTTTACTAAGCCATGGTAGAATTTTAAGGCAGGGCCGACTCGGAAAGGAATGATGTAGAAAGCAGAGAAAAGCTAGTTGTCAAAATCAGCTGTTCAGCTCGAGTTTCTTTATGTTCATGTTTCGCAGTTGATTTAGGTTAAATTTGTCAAAGGCTTTTTTGCAAATTGAACACTTCCTCGGCATTTTATAGTTTTATTGACACTGTCTTAATAATATTTTCACTCAAATTTACACAAACTTAACACACGTGCCCGCACTGTTTACAACTTGAAAACTTAATAATTTTATTTCAATTGACGTTTCTACGAACTTCGTCATTTTGATAACTAGCCAACTTTTTCATTTTCCAATCTTCGTTGACGCGTGAGGGCACTAATCCCCACCTCACACGATGATTGCCAATCAAACAATCTAGTCGTTTTGTTGTTGCTTTCAATGTGAAACTGTCAAAAGCTCTGAGAGCCAGAGCAGATGAACACAGATTGCAGCAATCTAAATTTGTTCATTTTGAGATTGCTGTACATGTCGGCAATCAGCAATCTGAATAGTGTTGCTAGGTTACGAAAAAAAAAATTTCAAGGAAATGGCAAATTTTGATTGGCGTGTCGTGTGAGCTACCAACAATCTGAATGCGAAAGAGAGTAAGAAAAGTTCATCGATTACCAATCAAGCAATCCCGTGTGAGTTGGCCATAAGCGAGTCGGCCCTACCTTATAATTCTACAATGTACTAAACTCTTTTTTCATTCTTCGTATTTGGTTCGTAAGAAGTTTTAAAAGGTAGACGAGCATGTACCAAAATGAGCTATGCACGGGCTCGCGTACATACATGAGTGGACCTTTCCACACCCTCATTTTAACTTATTGCAGCTTTTGAGTGATGAAGTCATAAAAAACACTGTCGGTCACATTTGGCGAAAAATAAAGTTTTGTTTCATCAAGAGGATCCGTTTTCGCAATGGCCAAAATCAATGAGTTAAAATTTCGAATTACTTGCTCACGTACCCCATAACTTGAAAAAATGGCTCGTTGGTAGAAGATTTGTTAACAATGAAAAGGTGGAGGCCACGGTTAATGGCTATTACGAAGAGCTCGACAGTTCTCATTATAAACAGGGTAACGAAGTTATTGAACATCGCTGAAAAAAGGGCATCGAGGAGACTTAAAGGAGGCTATGTAGAGAAAAGAGATATTTTTCTCAAATTTTTTGTATTTTCTTTCTTAGGATCTGGAACTACCCTTGTATCACAGATAATCATAAATTATGGAGAAGTTTGATACAAGCCAAGCATCAAAACACATAATGGTTTATAATGGTAATGGTTTATAAATAAAGATTTTCTCGCAAGTTTTCTTTTCTTTTTTTTCAATAAACTTCAAAAGACCGCAATTCCATAAAGGAAATCCAATCTATTCGCACTGATGTTTATGTTCATTACCATTTCGAGCAAGGTGCTCTCATTGCTTCTCAACATGCTGGCGAAACCGGCCGGTTTATTTTTATTTGTGACGTACATTTTATAAATTTCAATCAATACATATTTAAACGCCTGTTTATGTTAATGAGATAATAAGATTATCTCCATTCTTTTCTAAACACAAATATACGATCACATTATCTGAATTTTCAACAAAATAAATAACCATCAAAGTGTTCTAAATAGAATTTCAATTCCAGTCCAATAACGATTTTTCATATCAGAATAACAAAAAAATGTTTGTGCCTTTTAGTTGACGTGCAGTTCTCATTTTAAAGAAGATGTTTATCCAAAAATTTCGATGAGAAGAAGCCATTAAAAAAAAAAACAAATGAAGGGTTATCCATTTTAAAGTGAGAAAGTAAAGTTAAAAAACACACTTAAAATGCAGATTTAAGGGATCTTAATACACCAAAAGTAAAAAACGAAATTACTAGATTTAGTTGCTAATATCTGGAAAAGCTATCCAATCATCCTTATACGCTAGCCAATAACTTGTTAGATAACAGTCAAGCAATCCGTAGACTTAAGAGACATCATGTATTAGACTTCTAGATTTAATTTCTAGCTATAAACAATGTTAATTAAGTAGTTTGTTCCTTTGTACACTAAGTGGTACAACGGACTCTGTTAGTTTAAGTATTGTATAAACAAATTTGCTTAATGTCTAGATTAAGATAGATTGCAAATAAATGAATAATTAAAAAAAAAAAAAAAAAAATGCAGATTTCGATATAATTTTTATTTTTTTATAATGTTTGAACTTTGTTATCATAATGGAATACAATATCATTCAAATGTCCTCCACAGAAGTTTTGCAGGACTCCATCCTATTGAAGTAATTTTCGATGATTTATGTGCACAATTTGGCTTGACCATGACTGGACGAATGTTGGTAGCCCCACAAAAAAAAAAGTCCAGAGGCGTCAAATCGCACGATCTCGGAGGCCAATTGACATCATCAAATCTCGAAATAAATCGCCCTGGACTTTTCTGTTGCAACAAAGCCCTAATTGGAACTGTTGTGTAGCTTGTGGTACCATCTTGTTCAAACTACTTATCGTCAAGATCCATGTCTTCAATTTTAGTAAAAAAAAGTCGGTTAATATGCCGACATAGCGCTCAGAATTGACTGTAACGGTTGGTCCTTGATTGTTTTCAAAAAAATACGGACCAATAACATCACCAGACCATAATTTACACCAGACAGTCACTTTTTGTGGATGCAATGGCTTCTCCACAATCGCTTAGGGATTTTCACAATCCTATATACTTCAATTTTGCGTATCCACGTATAGACCTAGCGCGAAATGAGTCCATTGCTGAAGAAAATTTGTTTCGAATAAACAGCATTTTTTTTTAACAATTGAGAACAATTTTAATTTAGAAAAATTAAAAAATTTAAGAAAAATTGAAATTTTTATTTGAAACTTTGGGAACATAATTTTTAAGCTTTTACTAATAATTTATGATATAAAATAAAAAATTTTTTAATTATCTAAACTTATTTCCCCCTTAAATAGTGACTTAGAACTTATCCCAATAATAGTACCTACTGACTAATAACACCAGTTTTTTTCCCCCAGCTTAAAAATTTTGATCTCATTAATAAATAACTCATCCATTAGAATTGAGAATTGAGGTAGAAAGTCAGGGTCCCTAATGATAACACCAGACATGTCAGGGTTAAGTGCAATTGCAGTAAAATAAAAATGCAATAAAAAAATTGTGCAGTAATTAAGCGAACATACAGACAGTTATAAATATTATCAAATGAAATTGGTATTCAGTACATTTTGCAAAAACGCGAATTTGAATTTCTTGTATGAATGACCACACAGCGATAATTGTTTCAATTAAAGAAGTTAATTGCTATCAATGCTTTGACCTCTCGCGCTAATTCTATTAGTTTGTCAGTATTGTGGGATATTTTAATCTATAATCAAAAAGCTTGGATGAGTATTTGAAGATTATAAAAGATTATTACTTACCTTTGTCCTACGAAGATCTAAGGCACGTTTCCTATTCATAAGACACACTAAGAAATAAATTTAAGTTATAAATTAAAATCACCATTTGAGAGAAGTATAATAGTTTTCTATCTATGCGGTACGGTTATTGGTGTGAAAGATCACAGCGCACCATAGAACTGCTATCTTGCACTTTTCGCTAGTCGAAAATTACTTTCTTATGAGACTACAAGTGATCGAAAATTACTTTCTTATGAGACTACAAGTGATTATCACGGTTTTTTTAAAATTGGATTAAAATTTAATTCATTTTTTAACAAAATGGCGAGCTGTAGAAAATTGTCGATTGAAGAGCGTTGTAAATTATTGCCATACAACAAGTCTGTCCGCTTCATTAGCCGCTACACCAATTCATCAATAGTCTTAAGTCTGACTTATGCTGCCAATTGCCGGAATACCAATAGATGGAATTTTGGCAGAGAGAACAAATCTTTCCATTTGTAACTAGAATCCTTTTCTACTTTTGATGCGTACTGTCAAGGTTAACATTGATCGTATTAAACTTTTAGGCATGACCTTAACTATATGTATCTTTCGAAGAACGATCACAACTTTAACTGGTAACAGAGCTTGTTAGCAGTAAAGCTCAACAATTAGTCTCAATATAATTGAACGAAAAAGTCACATTAAATTAAACAAAAAAAAAAATATATAAAAATTTTTACTTATTTAAATAAACAATTGATATCTTATGGCTTAAACTTATGTTATAATAATTTGCTATAATTTTGTCTTCCCATTGAAAATATTTTTGTTTTGTTCTGAACAATGAATTCGTTTCTTGAATAAAATTACAATATTTGCCATTTTTTTATTTAAACAAATTAATTTTAAGAGTGATACTTGTGTGCAATCTTTTTGTCGCGCAGTGTATTTCAAATCTACTCACATGACCATATCTGAGATTCCTTTTGCGGTGATATTGGGTCTAATGCATAAAAATGAGATGTTTCTCAGAGATCATTCGTGTGAGATCAATCTCAAGAAGTGAGCCATAAAAACATTCTCACTCTGTCTCAAAATTGTATGCATAAAAAGGAGATTAACCTCATGACAAACAACTCAACATAAGTGAGATCGATCTTAAAGCTTCAGTTGAGCTTTAGTTTATTTAAAGCAAGCTAAAGCAATTAATCGTTAAAATTGCTTCTTAAGATTTCAAAAAAATGTCCGAAAGCGGATCTGGAAGTGAACTAAACTGTAGTTTATCAAATAATAAAAATGATAAGCTAGCATACTTTCTAATTGATGAGTTAAAGGAAACTCAAATTTTACTACAAACATCTAATCTGGCGGTGCACAAATTTAAAAAAAAGAAGCACTTGAAAGATCTCGAATTATCCTAGAGACGGTTGTCTGATGAATTCTTATGTCTTCACCAATTCCATTATGAAATCCAGGATCAGCCAAAAATCTTAAATATACTCTCATTTTTTCAGAATTAGTAAGAGCTCCACCCAGCGATTTCAATGTTGGCCCTAGGAAATGCTCTGCTAACCACTCGATGTTTTCTTTATTAAAATGAAATATAAATTTACTGCTAGATTCTTCAAGATGTCTACGCGGCTTATAAATTTTTTTAGGACTACAAACGCGAAAGTTTCTGCCATTTCAGTTGCTTGAAATAAACTGTGAGATGACTTGATAGGAGACTCAACACTTACCGAGAAATTTCATGATTATGCATACCATTTTGAGAACTTTCTCATAAAGAGCTTTCGTTTTGAGAAGTTTCTAAGACCTTGAGATCCATCTCAATGAGCAAGATGAGCAAGAGTAAATAACTTTTTATGCTTACACAACGAGTAAATTCTCAAAATATTGAGTAAAAAGTAATTTCTCACTTTTATGCATGAGACCCATTGTATCATGAATCATGATCGAACTTTTGCAAAGCAATTGACAAATTTCGAGTTAAAGAGAAATTTTGAAAGATTTGTAGCAATTTTCCTAAAAAATGTCCCTAAATAAAATTCGAGTTTTTCAGTTTAAGTTGCCATTATTGAAGAAAACGAGCAATGTGAAGCGACGATATCAGAGACTACACAAATATAAAGGGTGATTTTTTAAGCGTTTCATTTTTAAAAATTGAAAAAAAAAAACAGAATATTTGCAATAGTGAATGA
Organism: Pherbina coryleti; assembly: GCA_943735915.1. Taxonomy (NCBI): domain Eukaryota; kingdom Metazoa; phylum Arthropoda; class Insecta; order Diptera; family Sciomyzidae; genus Pherbina; species Pherbina coryleti. The sequence continues at coordinate 20,995,130 of OX030949.1, read as the reverse complement.
AATATTTATTTAGAGCGATACATCAATGCCTACCATTTACTTTTTAATGATTTTTTCATGTAAATGTTGCCCGTAGCTAAGCCTGAGGTGGTTCATCCGTAAGCTTCTATTTTTGGGTACTTTTTCCAGCATTTCGGTAGGTATCACACCTATGGCATCTGTAATGTTGTTTTCCAGAACTGCAATTGTAGCTGACTTGTGCCCGTACATGAGAGACCTCGCGTAGCTCCACAAAAAATAGTCTAGTGGGGTCAAACCGCATGATCTTGGTGCCCATTGGACTGCTCCAAAACATGAGATTAATTGCTCATCAAACTCACCTCTAAATAGGTCCACTGTATCACGTGCCGTGTGGCATGTGAAAAAGTTGGTAATCATCGCACGGTACCTTGCTCCATTGAACGTTGCAATTTTCATTATTTTTAAAAAAGAACGGTCCAATGATGCTGCCGCCGGCCCACAAATCACACCAAACAGTTTCAGGGTGCATTGGCAGCTCTGGAACTGCCTCTGGCTGCTCTTCAAACCAAATTCGGATATTCTGTTTTTTTACGCACCCATTGAGCCAAAAATGCTTCGTTACTCAAGAAAATTTTTCAATAAAAAAGTGGACCTTCATACAACTTTTCCAAGGCCCATTCACCAGACAAGTGACGTTGTGGTAAGTCACCCGGCTTCAGTTCTTGCGCCAACTGTATTTTGTATGGTTTCATACCGAGGTCCTTACACAAAATGTTTCAGGTGGTCGAATAACACAAGCCCAATTGTTGAAAACGGCGCCGAATTGACATACATATCTCGTTCTTCATTGACACTGCCCGCTACAGCAGCAATATTCTTCTCGGCCCGCCTTCTCCGCATACGGGTTGGTGAATTGATATCCAATAAAGTGAAACTGGTGCGAAATTTAGTCACAATACCTTGAATAGCTTGTTCGGTGGGTCGATAATGACGTCCATAAAATGGATGTAATTTGCGAAACACATTTCTCACAGAGCACGAATTTCGCTAACAAAATTCAATGATTTCCAAGCGCTGTTCGTTTGGAAGTCTATTTATGGTGAAATGGCAAACCTTATTGAGCATTTTTGTCTTTGCCACATGTTACGAATCACGCGTGAGGTGTCAAAAAATGTACACGGAAAAAACAAATAACAAAAAAAAAATTACCCTTTACAACCTTTGATTTTACGTCTCAAACTAAGTTTATTTTTTAAGCAATCATAATTTAACAAACAAAAATCGATTATGCTCAAAATAGTATGTCTTGTAACAGCCTAAACGGTTCTCTGTCCCATTGTTGTAAGAAAACTCAAAAGAAAAAACCATATCCAACCAAAATTCATGAAACACAATAACACTTGGTAGACAAACACTTTAATGCATGGGAATATAATCAGGTCGATCTTGATTGGAATTTAAGATATCCTGTGCTAAATATAAAGGGTTAATTAAATGCTCCAACGATGTATGGTGAACCTTTTTGTTGCGTCGCTACGTTTTATGAAGCCAAACAATATCAATTAGAATTTCAAGTTATTATCTTGCAAGCCAACAAAAGACTGTGTTTTCTATGGCACAAAAAATGCTTATAGTGCTTTTCTCAATTTTTGGTGCTTCACCCAAAATTGGTGATTTGGTGTAAGTTTCAAATATCCTTAAGTTAACGCAACCCACATGCCAATATTGGATTTCACCAAGGATATGTTTCTTTTCCTCTTTCTTTTCTTGTCCACTACAGGAAGTTATTATCCTCTTAAGCACTAAAATTTTGTAATCAGATAGTTCAGATTCATTTTACAGGGTCACTTATTCGCTGTGCACATGGCAAACAGTTAAAATTAGGGTTTAACTTAAACCGCATACGTCTGTCTGCATTACGAACATTTAAGCCACACTTTGTCGTTTTGCGACATAAGACTGAGATATGCTGCATGCATAATTATTTTACCATATCTCTAAGCGGCAAAACGCTGCAAAATTCATTACCAATTCTGAACCGCAAGCGAAAACTACACTGGTGGCGTTGGTGCCATAAACACTTTGGCATTGGCATTCATTACAATCTTTCATGCTGCTCGACTGGGTAAGAGTACCATCCAACCGTACCGTAGCTGCAGCAAACATGGACGATTAGTTGATGTTGCCCTTTAATTGAGCGAGTTGTTAGCTGATGGATGTTTACATTCTAACAGTGATATGCGTGTGTCACCTCCCAACCCACTGTAGCATCCAAAATGCTAATGCAATTTTCTTTAATAGGTTTAACCGGATGGCACACGTTTTAAATTACATTCCAACACAAGTTTGAGCATGCTGACTGCCTCGTTTGGACAAACTGATTAAATAATGTAATTTTTTGATTTAAAAAAAGAAACAAGTTGAACTTGCTGAGTTGTGCGAACTTTATCGAAAAGCTGTTTGCAAATTTGCAAGCATGTTTGGTTACAAACTCATTTAAAAGTGATGTTGATGTTGATGTTGATGTTGATGTTGATGTTGATGTTGATGTTGATGTTGATGTTGATGTTGATGTTGATGTTGATGTTGATGTTGATGTTGATGTTGATGTTGATGTTGATGTTGATGTTGATGTTGATGTTGATGTTGATGTTGATGTTGATGTTGATGTTGATGTTGATGTTGATGTTGATGTGGATGTTGATGTTGATGTTGATGTTGATGTTGATGTTGATGTTGATGTTGATGTTGATGTTGATGTTGATGTTGATGTTGATGTTGATGTTGATGTTGATGTTGATGTTGATGTTGATGTTGATTTTGATGTTGATGTTGGTGTTGGTGTTGGTGTTGGTGTTGGTATTGGTGTTGGTGTTGGTGTTGGTGTTGGTGTTGGTGTTGGTTTTGGTGTTGGTGTTGGTGTTGGTGTTGGTGTTGGTGTTGGTGTTGGTGTTGGTGTTGGTGTTGGTGTTGGTGTTAGTGTTAGTGTTGGTGTTGGTGTTGGTGTTGGTGTTGGTGTTGGTGTTGGTGTTGGTGTTGGTGGTGGTGTTGGTGTTGGTGTTGGTGTTGTTGTTGGATTTGGAGTTGGTGCTTTTCTTTTAGCTTTAGCTTTTTTTTTGCTTCCCCATTGGTTGTGCTCTAATTTCAATTAATTCAGCAAAAGTGATGCATATGCGTCACATTAGGCGGTTCCCTGAGGGTCTTTGACACGCCGTCAATTTTTTTTTTATTTTTGTCATATGCCCGAAGACCTCACCTTTGTTTTCGTTCCTTAAAATTTACCGTTGCACCAGTAGTCACAGAGTTAAAAATCCATGCAACGTTTTTTCATGGCTGTAGAATTTTTACTGCATTATTGCATCCCTGAAGTCATGACAACAAGAATTTTTGTTACATAAGCTGCTATATTCACGGCCTGACGACGCCGGAATTTTTTTTTTATTTTTGTCGTAAAGCCATGTATAAAAACTTTATTTTCCTTTTTAAACTTTTATCGTAGGTTACATACTCATTGAGTAAAAATTCAATGCAACGCCGCTGCATGAATGTTGCGTTATCGATCTTTGAGCGGCTCTCTCAGCGTCCCCATGATGTCAGAAATTTTTTGTCTAATTTTGTTGTGAGGGCTTCCAGAAGCCTTTATTGGCGTATCGTATTTTTAATCCTAGCACTAAAACTCAGCGAGTAATAATTCCATGTAACAAATTTTCAGTTGCGTTGCTTACGCAGCTCCCACTACGTCCCTATGCCGTATTAAATTTTTTTTGTTTTTTAATATAGTCAAAGAATTAACCTTTATGGTCATACTATTTTTTTAATCATAGCTCTTATACCCAGCGAGTAACAATTCAATGAAACGCAGCTGAATTTTAAAAAATTCAATTTTCAACTTTTTTGGAAACTAGAGCAGTACAACGTAACTTCGTCACGTCAAAAAATTTGAAAAGTGCAATTAAGAAAAGTTTGATTTCGAAATTTAGGAAGGTTATTTCGTTTTAAAATTTCAATGCATTTTAGTACAAAGCAATGTGCTTGCACAACAAACTGCCTTGTACGCTGCCAACTATCTTACACAAAAAATTTATTGGTTTGTTAGTTTGAAAATGCATTAAACAAATACAACCTTCCAAATTTCAAACTCAATTTTTCCAAATCATATTCAATTTTTTTACAACTCAAATGATACTTTTTCCATTAAAAAACAAAAACTTTTTACAATTCAAATTCAACCTTTGAAAGTGCAAAAAAACAAAAAAAAAAACTTTTTGTTAGCACACTCTTGTTGCAAGGATTGTGACAAATATATTCTTATTATATTGCGTGGTAGTCCGTGCGTCCGTGGCGTAGTTGATTAAAGTGCGTGGCCGCTATGTCAACGAACTTTGGAGACCCAGGTTCGAACCCCAGCAGCTACAGAAAATTATTTGAATTAAAATAATTTTTCTGTACGGCCGCCACCTCGCTGCAGACAATGGCAAACCTCAGAGAGTAATAAAAATGCTATGTAAAGCTTCTTGATAATAAGAACATTCCGTTCATCGCCGTTCGGAGTCGGCGTTAAGCCTGTAGGTCCATTTCTCGGTCAATTGTGTACAAACTTAATAACACGCACAACACAATTGATCATAAGAAGCTAGGTCAAAGTCCTTTCAGGGGCTGAAATGGCCAGTTATTTATTTATTTTTTTTTTTTATTGCGTGGTAGTAAGGAAAAGTGTTTCGTCATTTTATTACTACTATAAATTACAAAAGATAGGACCCTTATAACGATTTTACCGGTTTTCTAAAAGGGATCGATCGATATGACAACATAACCATAAAAAAATTTATAGAAACTCTCTACCTCGAATAGGAAGCAAATTAGGCCAATAATATGACTTTTTTGTTATATTTAGTGGCTTATAAAGAATGTTTTAGGATTATGCGTTAGAATATTATTATCCTTAGCATCCCGTTTAATGTGTCTTATTTGATGTTTTCAAGCCAGATGCAATAAAGTCTCTTGCAAGTACTTATATATTCCTAGTACAATATCGCTATAAGTCAGCTTTGATAAGATTTCTAAACCAATAAATAATAAACTTGCGAACTTTATTTTATCGCTATGTTAGCCTTAGAGCAGAGCATTTAACAAATTGAATATATTCATAAATACAATTAAAACAATAAATTTCTTTGTTCAACAGCTGATTTCTGAGGGCCGAATGGCTGAACCCCGCACACATGTTGAATAGTTCCAGCGCACCACTAGGCCACCACAACAACAACCACAACAACTGTTATACTCTAACTTGAGTTTGAATTGAAAAAGTTTCGAAAACTTGTCTTGAATGACAAACAAAAAACACTCAACTCAAAGGCATGGTACTTAAGGATATGCACGTTCGTGAAAATCTCGTCATGGATAATCATCACAATCCCACGTTTACATCACGTCGTGGCTATACGCTATCATTTACCACCTTGTTTCTGTTTGGCGCCTTTTTTCTTTGCACTCTACTTGCGGTCAGCTTCATCGTATATAATTTTGCTACTTGTGCACAATTAACACCGGCAGCAGGTGAAGACATCGTATGCACCACGGTGCATTTAAAACATACACCAAAACATAATAGCGACAATGAAAATGTTACCCATACCATTGGACCAGATGGTAAACCGCTAGCCAAAATCGAGACCGATGTGCGCTTACCACGATGCATAGAACCACTTAAATATAATATCTCTATTATTCCGTACCTCACTGAGGGGAACTTTACATTCCAAGGTGAAGTCACAATCCGTGTTGTAGCCATCAAAGATTGTTACAACATAACGATGCATGCCACCGAACTGAATATATCCAAAAATGATGTCGCAGTACGGCGCGTGCTGTCGGATGTGGTCGAAGCGGGTGACGGGCTTAGGGTTCGAAAACAATACCTGCTTGAAGCCAAGCAATTTTTTGTCATCGAGCTGTACGACAAACTGATTAAAAATACTGTGTACGAGATAAGCATTAGGTTCGACGGTCTGCTGCAGGACTACTTGCAAGGATTCTATAGAAGCTCGTATCTTGTGGGTAATGAAAAAAGGTGCGAGAATTCAAGTTTTCAGTAGGAGAAGTACAAAAGGGGTTCTCAAATTATAACCCGTCCCAGTGAACCGAAAGTAACTTTTTTCATGTATTTGTGTAAATTTTTTAGCAGAAAAGTTTGCTTATGACACTCGCAAATGCATAATTTTTAATGATTAGCTGAATTACAAAGGGACTTAAAAACAATATTTATTCAAAAATAATCAAAAATAATATTTTTGTTTTCTTCACTTTAGTGGTAAGAAACCTTCAAATACAAATTTAGATATTATTCGTAAACGAAAAGTAAATGATTGTTGCACGAACATTGCTTTATAAATGCGATTTTTTTTCATTAATTTTTTTAATTTTTCTTTGTGATATCAAATTTGAAGTTATTTGTATATTATAAGAAAAAATAAACATCTTAAAAAACTCTTTATTTATCTCTAAAAATATTTCAAGTCAAGCCAAGTATCGAAATAAGTTCTTTCGTTTCAGAAAAGTTTGAGAACTTCTAAGGTATCGGTTTTCTTTTTTACTATAAGTTTTTTATTTTACCAAAGGTGGTTGGCCTCAACACAATTTCAAGCAACTGATGCCAGAAGAGCGTTTCCGTGCTTTGATGAACCTTCGCTCAAGGCAAATTTTACTTTGAGCATCGCAAGACCCGCACACATGTCGACTGTGTCGAACATGCCAATTATTGCCACAATAAAAGCGTAAGCCTGCCAATTTCGTACAATGAACAGCGACCTCAACGATAAATATCCATACAATCTACATTTTAGTGAAAATCTACTGCCGAACTACGTGTGGGATCATTTTGCAGAGTCGCTACCAATGTCTACGTATCTCGTCGCATACGCTATTTCCGATTTTAGTCATTTGAGTGATGGTAACTTTTCGGTTTGGGCACGCACGAATGCCATACAATCAGCGGAGTATGCATTGAGTGTAGGACCAAAAATTTTGAAGTTTTTGGAGGAATTTTTCGATTTAGCGTTTCCTTTACCAAAAATAGACATGATTGCTTTGCCAGATTTTCAAGCGGGCGCAATGGAAAACTGGGGCTTAATAACATACAGGTCTGTTGTATGATGAATTTTGCAATATTTTTATAAAAGACCTAAAATCATCCTTTGTAATATTTCAGAGAAACCTCAATGTTATTTGATGAAGTGGTTTCAGCAACCACAAATAAACAACGAGTTGCATCGGTGGTGGGCCATGAGCTAGCTCATCAATGGTTCGGTAACTTGGTAACGCCTAGTTGGTGGTCTGATATTTGGTTAAACGAAGGTTTTGCCAGTTATATGGAATATCTAACAGTGGACGCCATAGAGCCCAGCTGGAAAACTATGGATCAGTTTGTTGTCAATGAGCTTCAAAATGTTTTTCAACTAGATGCCCTTTCCACGTCACATAAAATATCGGTTGAGGTTTTTAATCCCGATGAAATATCGGAAATATTCGATCGTATCTCGTATGCGAAAGGAGCGACGATTATACGCATGATGAGTCATTTCTTGACATCGAAAGTTTTTCGCCGTGGATTGAGCAAATATTTGAGAGAAATGTAAGTAAACTTGGGATTTGCTTTTGTTAGTTTTGTTTGATGAGAATAACTTTGTTCGGCAATTAAAGCTGAATTGTATGCTTGAAACACAAACCAGCGTTTAAGATTTAAAAATTGCACTAAGGTTCAGAAATCGGATATGCGGCATAAATCTCATTTTTGAACTTCATAACAAAATAAAAACACAATTAAGAATATTTTCAGTGTTCCGAAAAATACCTTCTTTCATATCACGTGACAACCCTCTGTTGTGGTTCATAGTGAATTGGTTTAATTTGTGTAAAAGTGGTTGTACACCATGGTATAATACATGGTATAATAATACAAGGTAGCATTGACAACTGCTTATTTTCTCTTCCACAAGAAAATATCTCCTGCCAAAAACAGCTTTTTGTGTAAATGCATCTGCAGCTGCTGTGGTTGTTGCTTTTTTTCACTTCAACTTTTTCAACATTGCTTGTGTTTTCAATGGCGGATTGTGAGCGCTCTTTTTTTGAGTATATTTTTTGACAGAAGATGTTTTCCCAAGCAACTGTCAATGCTACCTTGTATTATTATACCATGGGTATAATCATGATACAATAAGAAGGTAGGGTAAGGAGCTTTGACAAGACCTACTGCTAATGTCAAAACCATGAAATACTGTGCTGCCATATCTTAAGATAAAATCCTTTCACAAATCCATGTTTCAGTAGGTAAGCGTTTTGTATAAAATGAAATGTTGATTTATTTTCAACAGTTTTACTGTATTAGGAAGACTTAAAAAGTTTTTTATAAGATATCGTATACACATTAGAATAAAATTTTTAAACAAGAAATTAAGAAAACAAAAAGATAAACAAAAAATTATGGGCAATATTAAATTAATGCTATAAATTTACTAAAAAATTCGTTGTTTCAATTATAGACACATTGATTCAAATTTTTCTTATTTACCCTATATATAATTCCTTTTCTATGTATTTATCTCACATTTATGAAATATACGGAAAAGTGGCATCGCTAAAATGCATTTGACATAAGCAGTAGGTCTTGTCAAAGCTCCTTACCCTACCTTCTTATTGTATCATGGGTATAAAAATACAAGGTAGCATTGACAACTGCTTATTTTCTCTTCTACAAGAAAACATCTCCTGTCAAAAACAGCTGTTTGTGAAAATGAATCTGCGGCTGCTGAAGTTGTTGTTTTTTCACTTCAACGTTTTCAACATTGTGTGTGTATTCAATGGCCGATTGTAGCCGCTCTCTTTTTAAGTATATTTTTTGACAGGAGATGGTTTCCCTAGCAACTGTCAATGGTACCTTGACCCCTTTTCATTGGTCAAGACTTGAAATCAAGTCTGTGAGTTTGTCGATGAAAGACGCGGACATCAGCGTGAGAGAGGGAAAGTTTAAAAGTGAATAGCAAAGAATTGATTTCAAGTCTTGACCAATGTAAAAGGGGCCCTTGTAATTAGTATACCATGGTTGTAAACATGGAATAAATATAGAGGTAAACTCGCTAGATGAGAGCGTACTGCCGCGAATGTCAAAACGAAGTTGACAACTCATATAAAAGGTCTGTTCCCGTACTTTTGTAGCAAAAACTTGCAAGTTGCAAAATTCAAGAGAGTAAGCAGAAAAATTGTCTCTGAGCAATAAAAATGCTAAAAAGTTCGGGAACGCTTTTTAGTAAAAACTTGCAACTTTTGTTCAAACATATGTTGGACAAACATTTGGCTAATTAAACGAAAAAATATTTTTGAAGATTTCGACAATGTCTGATAAATTAGCTGCACGAACTGATTAAATGTATAGCTATATGTACCTGGCGAACAATTAACTTGAATATTTGTCTTTTTATTTTCCATTTTAAGCCCAAATTTATACTTGATGCACTTGTCCATCTGTTTTTTTTTTTTATTCTAGCGTACATTTTGACATTTCTGCCAACACATGACAACTTGCAAGTTTTTACTACACGAAATTTGTGTAGCAGAAACTTGCAACTTATCGCAAGGAGGGGAAATGTTTTACTCTCTCATTGTCGCTCTCTTTTGCAAGTTTTTAGTGTACGGGAACGCAATTTAGTAAAAACTTGTGCAAGTTTTCGAAAGTTTTCACAAACTTGCAAGTACGGGAACAGACCCATGGTATAATAATACAAGGTAGCATTGACAACTGCTTATTTTCTCTTCTGCAAGAAAACATCTGCTGTCAAAAACAGCTTGTTGTGCAAATACATCAGCAGCTGCTGTGGTTGTTGTTTTTTTTTACTTCAAGGTTTTCAACATTGCTTGTGTTTTCAATGGCGGTTTGTGAGCGCTCTCTATTTGAGTATATTTTTTGACAGAATATGTTTTCCCAAGCAACTGTCAATGCTACCTTGTATTATTATACCATGGAACAGACCTAAAATCTCAAAGCTATGAGACAGATATGAGAAAGCAATAATTGGCGATATGTAAACGAAGTTAAACAGTTGAAGCTGTCTGGTTGTTTTAATTTAAAATTGTAAAAATGGTTCTATTTCGTGTTTTTTATAGATATAAAGTAATTTAAAATTGCTTCAAGCCAAACCTCATTGAAAATTAAATAAAAAAACTGTTAACTGCAAGCAGGGAGCGCATCAGCAGAAAATACATATTCGCCACACAGCTGATTTTGACAATATCGGAGAGCACAATCAGCGCTGCATCTACCTCTATTATTATACTATGGTTGTATATCCACTAATGTTGCACATCACTCGAGACGTCAACTTGAAGTGAGTTCTTCAGATACGATTGACGAAATCAACGATATAAATTTGAAGAATTAACAAATCAAAGTTATCAAAGTGGATCAAATAATGCTCCACTTATAAATGTAGCTCTTTTGCTTCGAGCAGGGAATAAACGCAATCATTAGGCTGAATTAATTAAGTTTGATGGCACTTTTAATAAGCAATTTTGCCATTGTCAGAAGAGAGGTGACGAACGATCATAAAAATTAATTTCAATGGAAAACATTTTCTGTATCAGCTGGGGTTCGCACCTTATTTCGAATTGGCATCCAAGCAGTTTTTAAGGCAACCGTACACGGTGCGCAGGAAGCAACTTTTATTCAACCTTAAATGTCGATGCAATCTGAGTATGCAAATATTTGAGGAACAATGTATAGATGCAGAATCTATTATTTTTAAAATCTTATGAGTTCGTTTAAGGGGATAAATCTATTTTTTATAGAAAATAAAACGATTTTTTATCAGGGTGTCCCGTAACTGAATGCAAATATACACGGAGGTGAAAGATGATGTTAATTTGATCAAAAAATTGTGTGGGAGGGGGGGTCTATTTTTACACTCTTAAGAGCTACAAGGTACATTAGTATTTCTCGATTTTGATTCACATTATTAGTTCTCACAGAAAACTTATTTTAACAGATCATAGCAAAGGCAATGAAATCATCTTTCTAACGGTATATCAACAAACCACACTGACCTAACCGTTCCCGAGCTGTGCTCGTGAGAAGATGAAATCAATCGGTTAAAACTTCGATTGATTTCGCGTAATAAATTAAATTTTTTCTTAAAACCAATTTTGTTATTTTCTCAATTCCATTTTCAATAACAACAAAAGCATAAATATATCTCAAAATAAAAAAGTTAGCTGTACAAAAAAAATTGTACTTATTATTGCTAAAAATTATAAACGTTTTATTGGTGGAGATGTTGGAGATTAACGAACACAAACATAGTGACACGTGATAAAAGAATGTAAAAGCCTAGCATTATTTATAATAATAGTCCCCGTTGAATTTTTCAATATCTGCAGAGGCTCAAAATAATCCTGGCAACTACCCTAATTAACCTACCATCCAAGTAAAAGAAAATTATTTTGAGGTTATTAATTTGAACTGTGCTTACATATTCCATTCTTATCTGGATCATAGTCATTTTAATTGCAATTCCGGGAAAATTAAATCATATTTTTAATTGTGTTATATAAAAATATAACAAAAATTATTAATTCTTCTTCAACTGCTCTTAATATTTACCACTACATAGGTCTTATAAATCCGCCGACCAAGATGATCTCTGGCGTTTTCTTACAAATGAAGCAACCGCTAGTGGTTTATTGGATAACTCGACAACCGTTAAAGCCATTATGGACACCTGGACACTTCAAGTTGGCTATCCCATTCTTAAAGTCAGTCGCGATCCCAATTCGAACGTTATACGATTAGAACAATCACGTTTTCTGTTCGTAAAAGAAAATAGAAGTGAAAGTGATTCTCTTTGGTGGATACCGATTACGTATACTACATCGGAAGAGCTCGATTTTAATAATACCAGACCCATAACCTGGGTACCGCGCACAAAGGTATATGAAATTGAAAGTCGTGAGCTGCACGCAGCGGAATGGTTTATTTTTAACATTCAGCAAACGGGCTATTATCGAACATTCTACGATTTGGAAAACTGGATAGCCATAACCGAGCATTTAATGAAACCGAAGCACTACAAAGAAATTGCACCAGCTAATCGAGCTCAACTTATTGACGATATTATGAACTTTGCAAGTGGCGGTTTTCTGAGTTACGATGTTGCATTGAATTTAACGCGTTACTTGATGCATGAGAATGATCATGTGCCTTGGAAAGCGGCAATTACAGCTTTTAATTTTATTGACTCCATGCTTGTAAATCAGGGCGATTACGATTTGTTAAAGGTATGTGAACATATCTTTCCTTATATTGGTATAAAAATATTACTCTAAGCAAGAGCCGTAAGTCTTTACCAGCTTTGTTAATTATGTGTTCACAAGCAATAATCGCTTAAGTCGACTTAAGTCAGAACTGAGTTATTTATATTGCTATATTTCTGGAATATATCGTCACATACACACAAAATCTGTAACTTCTATCGTAAACCAAACCAAAGTTATGACACAAAAACCAATGAAGTTTCTACCTATATGGCGATTAAAACTTTGAACTAAGATTTTTCAAAGCATAGAATTCCGACTTAAGCTATTATTGTGTATTGACACAGAATTTTTTCTTTTTTTTTTTTTTTTACTAGTGGTCACTCATATTACTCATTTTTTTCTAATGTATAAATCATTTCAGAACTATTTGCTGAAATTAATTTCCTTTGTGTACAATAATATTGGTTTTGATGACTCGAGCGATAAGGAAGATATGCTCAAAATATTTAAGCGAATTGAAATTCTAAATATGGCCTGTCATTTGGGACATCGCGACTGTATAGCAGAAAGTAATCGCAATTTCCAAAACTGGATACAAGTTCCTAATCCCGATGCCAACAATCCGTAAATATCTCACATTTTAATTGCAACCGAGCATCGTTTTTACTTTATATTTAACACTATAACCATTTAGCATTTCTCCGAACCTACGAGGAATTGTTTACTGTTCCGCAATTCAATATGGCACAGAATCTGAGTGGGACTTTGCCTTTGAGCGTTATTTGAAAACTACAGTTTCTAGCGAAAAGGAGCTCTTATTGACATCCTTGGGTTGTTCCAAAGAACCTTGGATACTCTCAAGGTATCTCAGGCGTGCTATCGCAGGCGATAGCATACGAAAACAGGATGTTTACCGTGTATTCGCTGCTGTATCCAGCAACGTTGTGGGTCAACAAATTGCATTCGACTTTATACGCACAAATTGGGAAGAAATAAAAAAGTAGTACGTATATTTAATGCGTTTCCGTTCAGGATGCGTCTTTATTGAAAATTTATTTCCATCTAGCTTGGGTTCCTCCATGTCAAACTTAAGCCCAATATTGAAATTCGCAACAAAGCGAATGAATACAAAATTTGCGCTGAAACAATTTGAATCATTTGTCGAAAGTGATCTCAAGGACAACGGACGCTCCATCAAGCAAGCTGTTGAACAGGTACAGGTAAATGTGGATTGGATGAATCGCAACTATAAAACCATAGTCGAGTGGCTAAGACGTGAAACAACACAAAACACGATTTGAGGCTTATGTGACCCCCATTGAAGAATCCAATTGAAACATTCTGGTGTATTACTTTTATTATTCTAGATATTTACCAAATATAGTAAACGAGTCCAAAAGTTTAGAATTTCACTAAGTTGGGCAAATTTACGCTCATTTTAATGAAAGTATTAAAATTAAACTGTAAACTAAGATCGCATATAAACTTTAAAATTTTTTTTTTAATTTAGTCATATTGTAAGTGAGCGAAGTGCTCATCCAAGTCAGCGCCTTTGAATGCATTTTTACATCATTTACTAATTTTATTATAACTTTATTTGAACATTCATGCTTTTCAAGCTACAATTTGTATAGATTTTTTTCATTGTGTATGTATATTTATCTAAAATTAGTATAAAAAGTATTGTAAGTTTTTAAAAAATTATATATGTATGTATTAAAAAGTCGTGTACTTAAAAATAAAGTCAAACAATTTTATAAAACAATGTATTTTTAAAAACGTGGAGCCGGTGTTTGATTAAACCCCTATGCAAGAGACCAAGGCCCCACCATCAGTATTGCTAAATGGACAGATATATTAAAATTGTTTCAGACTCGATAATACAATATTTGGCCAACATTTTTTATAACGTTACGATTGCTTTACATTAACAATAAACTTAATAAACATATAAAAAAAAAATGTTTGACAAACTTTAAACATTAGGACATAAATTCTTAATTCACCAGCGCCAGCCAGAAATTGCGCCAGCCATTTCTGTTTTGCGCTTGCTGGCGCCAGTTGGAAACACCAAGAGTGGTCAGGTCATCCAACACCTGATCCTTCCAACGAAAATGTGGGCGTCCTCTTCTGCGTTGACCACCACCGGGCACTGAATCGAATATTTTTTTCGCTGGAGCGTCGTTTTCCATTCGCTCAACATGACCTAGCCAGCAAAGCCGCTCGATTTTAATGCGCTTAACTATGTCAATGTCAGCGTACAGCTCATACAGCTCGTGGTTCCATCGAATTCGGTACTCGCCATTGACGCAGATTGGACCGAAGATCTTACGAAGGATCTTTCTCTCGAAGGCTCCCAAAGTCTTTTCATCAGAACTGCTCAACGTCCAGGTTTGTGGTGCATATAATAGGACGGGCATGATAAGTGACTTATAGAGCGTGAGTTTTTTTCTTCGAGAGAGGGCTCTGCTTCTCAATTGCCTACTCAGCCCAAAGTAACACCTGTTGGCAAGAGTTATCCTTCGCTTAATTTCAATACTGACATCGTTGAAAGAGTTTACTCTAGATCCCAGGTAGACGAAGTCCTTAACGACCTCGAAGGAGATGTTTTCGACAGTGACGTGGTTTCCAAGACACTAGGACTGTTTATTTGTTGACACTAGGTATTTCGTCTTATCTGCGTTCACTACAAGACCCATTCGACTCGACTCTTTCGCTAACCTGGAGAATGCTGCGCTGACTTCACGCGTATTATGGCCAATGATATCGATATCATCAGCATACGCCAGCAGCATAATACTTTTGTAGAATATCGTGCCACTGCGTCTCAAATCAGCAGCTCGGATGATCTTCTCCATCATTAGGCTGAAAAAGTCGCACGATAAGGAATCACCTTGTCTAAATCTCGTTTGGTATCGAATGGAGGAGTGAGGTCCTTCCCGATTTTAACTGTGCTGCTGGTGTTGCTCAGTGTCATTCTGCAAAGGTGGAAGAGCTTTGCAGGAATACCAAATTCAGACATGGTGGAATATAGGTGATTCCTTATTGGACTGTCGAAGGCGGTCCCTATTTTTCTAGGGTCTTCTCCAAGATTTGTCGTAGCGTAAATATCTGGTCTATGGTGGATTTGCCAGGTCTGAAGCCACACTGATAAGGTCCAATCAGCTGGTTTACGATGGGCTTCAGTCTTTCACATAGTACGCTCGACAGGACCTTATATGCGATATTAAGAAGGCTTATCCCACGGTAGTTGGCGCAAATTGTGGGATCGCCTTTCTTGTGGATTGGGCAGAGCACACTGAGGTTCCAATCGTTTGGAATGCATTCTTCTGACCATATTCTGCATAGAAGCTCATGAATGCATTTAAATATAGCTTCGCCTCCATTCTTGAAGAGCTCAGCAGGTAAGCCATCGGCTCCTGCGGCTTTGTTGTTTTTAAGCCGAGCTATAGCTTTCAAGACTTCACTATGGTCGGGCAGCGGAACTTCAACGCTGTCGTCCAAAATTGGGGATTCCGGGATATCATCTCTATTGGCGGGATTGTTGTCGTCACCATTCAGAAGCCTAGAGAAGTGTTTCCTCCACATCATCAGTGTACTCTGGATATCTGTCACTATATTCCCATTTTCATCCTTGCAGGAAGAGGCCCCGGTCTTGAAACCATCAGCCAGGCGTCTTATTTTTTCGAAAAATTTTCGGACCTCATTCCTGTCACCATGCATCTCAATTTTCTCGCACTCACGCATTTCCGCTTCCCTTTTCTTTCGCCTGAAAATGCGTCTCTCTTCCCTCCTCTTCTCTTTGTATCGCTCCTTAGCAGCACGCGTTACAACCGACTGCAGGGTGGCTTTGTAAGCGGCGTCTTTTTCTGCAGTGGCGTCGCGACACTCTTGGTCGTGCCACTGGTTTCGGCGAGGGTGGTGATAGCCAATCACCTCTTCGGTAGCCGTACGCATAGAGTGGGAAATATGATTCCACTGCGCGCATATATCGTCTTTCGGAGGAGTGCTTTTTTGAAGCAGGAGTGAGAGTCGAGTAGCGAAGTCTTCGGCTGTTTGCTTTGATTGCAGCTTTTCGACGTCTAGCTTTCTCTGTGCTGGATTGCGCGCATTCTTGGTTGCGCACAGGCGTGTACGGATCTTGGCTGCGACAAGATAATGATCCGAGTCTATATTGGCACCACGGATCGTGCGTACATCTAAAACACTGGAAGAGTGCCTTCCGTCAATCAAAACGTGATCAATTTGGTTGCGCGTCTTTTGATCTTAGGCCCCTATTAGGTACGACAACTCAACTTAAGTTGACGTGAGTTAAGACACCTCAACTGAACTTTTTTGCCATATTACGCATAACATACATTTTCAGTTGAGCTGTGGTGTAAAATTGCTGTTTCTATTGGAGCATGATTACACCGAAATTTTGACACTTTCGTTGAAATGAATCAGCTGTTCGCATTAATTTCAATTTTTGTGTATATGTATTTTGTTCACAAGTAATAAAGCAAGGAAATAATAGTATAGAGCAGGAGTGCCCAAAACTTTCTTATGGAAGTGCAAACACTAATACATAAAAAATCCTGCAACCTTTCGTAAACGAAAGCATACTATGTTAGACAACAACAAAATCTACGTAGAAGATCACTGTCACCAAAATGTACCAACAAAGCATACGAAAGTGTTGTTGCTTGCACTTCGGTATAAGCAACGAAAAAAGATCAAAAACAAAAAAGACAAATTTGTTTGTGTATTTTGTATTGCTTAGTGCGGAGTGCTGTGTGTGTATATTAGAATACACAGCCTATGCCTAAGTGCTTTTACAAAAACAAATGTGCACCAAGTGCATAGGGCTTGGACCACCTCTAAAGACGCTATACAACTAGCTCAAAGCAGATGTAAGTTTTTGACAGTTTTTACACTCGAGACATAGTTGCATTGTTAAACCTAATACCACAAAAAATACATACACATCTCTGAGATACATACTTGTCAGTCGATAGACACATATGTACCTCAAATGTGTAATAGACAATACAAATTTACAAATTACACACTCAACTTAAGTTGAGTTGTCGTACCTAATAGGGGCCTAAGACTTATTTAAAGTCTTCCATGGGACAGGCAAGGCTTTCCGATCTTGCTATTTTATCCAATTTTATCCATTGAAAACGAGCTAGCAAGTAATATTGATTTCGATGAGGTTATTTCAAATTTTGCAGCTCTTAAAGTAAGAAAAGTTAGTTTTTAAAAAAACGCCATTAATAAGATTTCTTTGTTTAACCGTATACCTACAAATACGAATATGTACCTGAAAATTTAATGTTTTTGTTCCGTCAGTTTTTAAGACTGCGAAGTTAATAAGTTTTCTTTTTTACCTTATGCCTACATATCTAAATATGTAGACACCTGAAAATGTAATATTTTTGCCCTGTTTTTTACAAATTCTTATTGTTTGTCATATGTTGTTTGTTTTTTTTTTCGGAAAACATAAAGATAATAATAAAAACACTTAATCTCATCGAATTGGTTCCTTTTTGCATTTATAAATTTTTTATAGGGGTGACACCATGAGTGTCCGCCCCGGGTGTCACCAAGCCTAAGAACGCCACTGGACCACACATCTGAGTAGATACTGATCAAAACCTACCATGCCATGAGCTGACAACCTCAGATCAAACATAGATTGATCCGATTTGTTTATGAAACATTTTGGGTCTCTTAATAAATTCAAATCCTCAAATATGCGATTTCTTGCTTTATATAAGCTAAATCAGTAAGGCCCCTATTAGGTACGACAACTCAACTTAAGTTGACATGACTTAAGACACCTCAACTGAACTTTTTTGCCATATTACATATAACATACATTTTCAGTTGAGCTGTGGTGTAAAATTGCATTTTATATTGGAGCATGATTACATCGAAATTTTGACACTTTCATTGAAATGAATCAGCTGTTCGCATTCATTTCAATTTTTGTGTATATGTATTTTGTTCACAAGTATGGAAGCATGGAAATAGCAGAGCGGTAAGACATTTGGCTGTAATGCCAGCAATACGAATCCAATCCTCGCATGTGACAAAGAATAAATAAATATTATTAATATTTTTATTATAAATATTTTTGCTTTGTTTTTGTTTTTTTTTTTTTTTTTTAACACAGCTAGGACATCACAGCTAGGAATGTTAATTTTAATATGAATTAGGTTTACTTAAAAAGCGCTCCAGGTGTGTGAATGGCAGAAGCGCTTGCTAGGATGGAAGCGCTTCTTGAGTGCTGCTAAAAAATCGTTTAAGCTCTTTTATGGGTTGTGTTAAAAAAAAAAAAAAATACATAAAAACAAAGCGAGAAAACTTTATTCTTTGTCACATAATATATGTATTTATACATTATTTTACTTACGTATTTTCATCCATTTTCACTCAATTAACAAAAAACAATAAACAAATAAATAGTTCGTTTGAAAAAGACGATATACAACTAACTCAAATCAGATGTAAGTTTTTAACAGTCCTTACACTCGACACAGAGTTGCATTGTTAAACATAATACCACAAAAAATACATACACATCTCTGAGATACATACTTGGCAGACGACAGACACGTATGTACCTCAAATGTGTAATAGACAATACAAATTTTCAAATTACATACTCAACTTAAGTTGAGTTGTCGTACCTAATAGGGGCATAAATTTCATGGTTGAATGTTGAATGTGTTTATATTTTTTTTTTTTGCCTCTGATATTCCAAATGAAATAAAATTATAGCCGATTGCCTAGTGATCAGAAAAAAAATGCTGAGCTTGTCGACAGCATCTTACAAAAAATCAGACCTTGATCATATGCAAAAAAGAAACATAAATATTGAACACAGCTAAAGAAACGCAGATTTATTTTTGACAACTCATGCTCAGCTCGGATGTTAAAAAGAAAAACGCCTAATAATAAGCCGTGTATCCCTGTGAACTACGATTCAACATACACCAAAGCTGAAATATACAAAGCCTAAAAAAAATAATTACTTCGCTGCTGTCAAAAATAACAGCTGATTTTTTATTAAAACCTTTCAAAAGTTTTCGTCGAGTTATTACTGATTTATCTAAATTTATTATTGTTTGTTCTCATAAAAATCGAAAAAAATGTTCCTTAAACCCTACAAACTTAAAAGTAACACACCCCTTAAGGGGTCTGATAGTAAAAAATTGCGGCAGCGTGTGGAACAGGCATTTCCCGATTTATCAGCAGACCAGATGCAGTGTCTGTGGCCAAATAAAGCTAATGTTTCTGTGATAAAAGTGATCACACACGGAGAATTTGTGACAAATATTTTCTGTATTGAAAAGCTGCCAATGTTTTACGAAATTGAAGGTGGAATTCTGGCACCTTCGTTGTACGCCATGTGGCAGGTTCCAAATTTACTTCCATATTTCACAACAATACCGGGAGTGTTACCAAAGCTCTCTAATGGTGCTGATCTCATGTTGCCAGGTGTTATACCACAAGGAACAGGCATGAACATTTATGGCAGGTTCAAAAAAGGTCAACTTGTAGCCGTCAATTTGACTTCAAATAAGTCTGCAGTGGGAGTTGGATTTTTGCCTCGCTCTAGTGATGATCTCTATATGAGCGGTGGGCGGGGGTCTGCTGTAAAGTTGCTACATCTCTTTGGTGATAAGCTCTGGTCTCTTGAACCGTCCTTAGCTCAGCAAGTTCCAGATAATAAACCAGCCGATTTGAAAGATGACGATTTTCCTGAGTTGGGTACAGCTCCAAAAAAATCACAAGTAGAGCCATTATCATTTGCAAGTATTGTTACCAATTCAAGCGAAGCTGAAAATTTGGTTACGCCTGACGAAATTGAACTGCCGTCTGTTGCTGATTTAGCTATCATACCCTATTTGGAGAACCCATCGTTAGATAGCCGCCTTGAACCTGACGAATTGTCTCCAGATTTGATACTTAAGAATTCATTTTTGGCTGCTTTGAAAAATCATGGCAAAACTATGCAACTGCCGCTGCTCACCAGTAATTTCTACCGTCTGTACGTGGTGCCTGAAGCATCAGAACAATTGGATCTAAAGAAAACAAAATACAAAAAACTCTCGAACTTTCTCAACGACATGATCGAACAAGGTTTCATAACTGTGCGTGAAGAAAATAAAGGTATCAACAAGATTACCTCCATTGACTTTGAGCATCCGGAACTCGTAAACTTTATAACCGACTATAAAAAACCTGCTCCCTCTGACGTCGAAGGACTAGACAAGCCACTTTTTCATTCCGAACTAACGGAATTGTATATTGTCACGGACGAAACCGCCGCTTTTTTTACAACAATGAACATAAAACGTGGCGAAGGTATACCGAGTACCCAAATAAAAAAAATTTTGCGCCAATATATAAGCAAAAACAATCTACCCATTTTGGACAGCAATACAAAGTCTATTAAACTGGATGAGTGTCTTTCAAAACTTTGCAACTGTACTGATGCTCCATTGAGCAAGATATGTAATATTATTCTTAATAAAATGAATCACTCTTACCAGATGTGCTCCGTAAAAGATGCTACTGCCAATAAGCCACTTATTCAAATGTCCCTAGCTACAAGATCAGGCAATAAAAAAGTGACCCTGGTCAGTAATGTTGAATGCTATGGCATCATAGTACCCGAATTCATAAAGCTGTGCAAACAAGGAGCTGCTGCAAGCACAACAATTGTGAAATTGCCCAATCAAAAGCGGGAACAGTTACAAATACAGGGCAATCAAATACGATTTGTATACAATTTACTGACAGAAACCTATAAGGTGCCAGGGAAATGTATTCTCGGATTAGAATTGGCAAAAGATGGCAAAAAGCATAAAAAGTAGGTTTAGAAAAAACTGATAATTCTTAAATTATTTAGATGTTCAAATTGATATACAAACTGAATTTTAATGAATGCTGTGTGGTTCATATTTATAGAATATATGCAAAGTATAAGTTTTTTATTAATTTAATAAATGTTGAACGAGTTATAAATTAAATTTCCTTTTTTACAGTTGAGAATCTTAAATAGCCAAACCCCAAAAAGTTTAAAAGTAGATAAATAAAAAATTGAAAAAATTTCAAATTGTTTCATTTTTCTTTTTTTCACACTAAGAAAAGACTACTAATGTTATTCATAGTCTTTATCAGAGATCATTCTTAAAATAAAAACTGAATTAGATCCCGTCAAAGTGTTTCTACATAGTAAATAAAAAACGCATAATTAGGGTGTTGTTTCATTTATTGGGGGCTATGTTTCAATTTTTAAAGTAGGTATCCCGTAATAAAATAAAGTCTCAATATTTAAAAGCAAGAAATAACCTGTTTTTAATATTTGGAGTTGTATTTCATTTTTATTACAACTGTTTAAGGATTTTGAATTTGATACCCATTTTGGAGCGAACCCTTTTCTTTTTGACCCAACTCAAAATTTGAAAAAAAATAAATTTAGTTTTTTCTTGTTTTCTATTTGTATTTGTTTTATAAATAAGATATATTTATATTGATAACAGCAAACGGATAATAAAACGTATACGTTTTTATCCATTATAATAAATAACAACACCAAATCTACTGGAACAATAATTTTGCCTAAAAAATAATAAATTTTTGAAGTGTCTTCAAATATGTTTTACTGTTACTTCATTACATTAACTTTTAATTTAAAATCTTACTTTGACAAGTGCGAAGCTGGTTTGTCTTTGTCATAGAAATGCGCGTTTGTCTTTTTCGATTTGAAGTTTATTTGGATTTACCCTGTGCAGCTACAGCTTCCATGGCTTTCTTTACGGTTTCTTCATCACCCAAGAACTTCATTGAAACAACAGGTTTGAAGTTCTCATCCAATTCATAGATGAAAGGAATACCAGTAGGCAAATTCAAAGCCATTATAGCATCATCAGAGAGATCTATAATGCGAAAGGTAATATACGAGTTTTACTGAAATTATTACTATTGCCAAAACTTACTATCCAAATGTTTAACAATGCCGCGTAAACTATTGCCATGCGCTGCAATAATTATCTTCTTGCCTTCCTTCAACTGTGGAATTATCACATCGTTCCAGTAGGGCAGTGTACGTGCAATGGTCAGCTTAAGTGATTCAAACATTGGAAACTCCTCGGGTTTTGGACCGTTGGCATAACGTGCGTCCTTAACAATGTTGTCATAGTATGTGTGGTCAGGTTCCATAGGTGGTGGTGGGGTGTCGAAACTGCGTCGCCAAATTTGCACCTGATCTTCACCATACTTAGCGGCAGTTTCTGCCTTATTGAGACCAGTCAGTCCACCATAGTGACGCTCGTTAAGACGCCAAGTCTTGCATACAGGAATACTTTCCTGACCAGATTCGCATAAAATGGCTTGCAGAGTGACTTGTGCACGGGTCAGTACGGAAGTATGTGCAATATCAAACTTGAGGCCAGCATCTTTAACCGCTTTTCCAGCAGCTTTCGCCTCGTCCTTGCCTAAAAAGTTAAGCCATAAGTTGGGAAGACGTGAGACGACTGCCTATTTATTTAACTCAAATTAAAATGTACCCTTTTCACTCAAATTGGCATCAAACCAGCCACAAAAAAGATTTTTTTGATTCCATTCGGATTCACCATGGCGTACCATAACAATTTTATATTTTCCAGCCATGTTGAATCCCTTGTGCAGTCGACGAAAAATGTTAACTACTTAAGATTAGCTACTCAGAATGCCCACCGAAAAAATCGATGGCCAGAAATTTGACAGCAGTGTATAAAATTGCCAAATTTGACCTCAGCGGTGATAGCGGCAAGGTTATTTCGAATTTCACAAATTTATTTACGAATATGAAAAAAGTGCTGCCAATTTTCGGATATAGAAAAATAATACATCGTCGACTTAAGGGGAGTTATATACCCAGAACTTGTTTTTTTTTTTAAAATTTTTGCAGTTTCTTAAAGCTTTAAGGGCCGTTTTCACAATATCTGGTTAGTGTAGCTCTTAACCAGGAGATATTTAACCATACGATAGCTAAAAAAACAATTTCGGTTTCACCAAGTTCTGATTAAGTAACCTTCGGTTAAATGATTAATTGTGAATTTTTCAATTGTGAATACGCGAAAACTGCATGTCATCTGTCTTGTATTTACGTTTTTTGTGATTTTGTACCACGACATGAAATAAAAGTGAAAAAAACTCAACAAATTGCCAAATTTAACTCCATTTGACGAAACATTCTTTGTTTTTGGATAAGTGTGTAAAATAAATATAAAATTGTTTACTCTACTCAGCTGTTCCTCCGATTAGCGCTAACCGGAACCACAACTTGCCGTTAACTTAATCAGAACTTAACTGACAGTTAAGCACTAACCGAACATTGAGAAAACGTTTTTTTGCTAACCGCTCGTTAAAGTTCTGGTTAGTGCTTAATCGGACTTTAAAAAACGGCCCTAAATCAATTACACTATAACGAACAAGAAAAAAATATTTTTAAATTATAGCCTTAAGATCCATTAAGTTTTATATAAATTTTAAGACTGAATTTTCTATAAAATATTTTGTAATTAAAAAAAAAATCAAAACGGATCTTATTCTAAGTATCTATATATATAAAAATGGTGTGAAAAATGTATAGTAATTCATCAAATGAGAACGGCTGTGCCGATTTGGCTCAAATTTTTTTCAGTTGTTTGTAATTGCCAGGAGAAGGTTTTTACGAAAAAAACCCTCTGGGAAAGTCGGGAAATTGAAATTATCGAAAACTGATTTTTTTTTTTTTGTATGGGATTTTGTGCGCAATTGTTCCGGAATGGCTTTTAGTATGGAAAAATATAAAATTCTTAGTGGAAAACTCGGAAAATTCTGGTAAAACGCAAAAAATTAAAATTTTTTTTTAAAATGTTGCTTTTTATCGCATGATTTCATGATTTTTGACGATGTAAAGGTGGAAAATTCATTGTGTAGCATGAACATTTTGGATAATTGTGAATTTCATTGCAATAAAAGACGTTTTGCGTGAATTATGGGTGGAGAAATTAATGAGATAAGTAAATAGATGTTAATAGATTGTTAATAGATGTCGCTGTGCTACAATCAATGCCACAACCCGAGAGATGCCGTTATACATTGACTTACAATTGACAGCATTGACAAATTTCTTTTCGACATGTGAAAGCGATCCGTTCGTAAGTACTTTACTCTATTCGGAAATGCCACGCTTTTATATATGGAACGCTGTATCGAAGAAGTTTCAACGCCGGAAGAAAGGTGATGCTGTTGCTGGATTCGCTGATGTCTATTCGACTGATGCCCTCGGACGAATATATACAGTTCATCCATGCCAAGACGAATGCTTCTATCTTCGCTTACTTTTGGTGAATATTAGAGACCCTACATCCTTCGATTCCCTGCGTACCGTGGATGGTGAGATGTGCGCCACTTTTCGGGAGGCTTGCCAAAGTTTGAATTTGCTCGAAAACGATACACATTGGGACTCAACGGTCGCCGATGTAACTGTTTCTGCACCAGCGAATCAAATTCGTACATTGTTTGCAATCATCATAGCCACATGTCATCCGTCGAACCCGACTGCATTGTGGGACAAATACAAGGATGAAATGGCTGACGACATTTTCCACAGAGTTCGCACGACAACTTCGAATTTCGATATTGAAATTAAAGACGAGATGCGCAACGAAGCGTTAATTTTGGTCGAAGACATGTGCGTTCTCATGTGCGACAGTCTGCTGTCGACATTGGGAATTCTAGCGCCCAAATCGTTCAATGTACGATGCATTCAATCGCGAATTGCAACGGGAGCAAGACTATGATCGAGATGAGCTGGCCTAAAGAGTCCGATCAAATGTGCCGCTGTTGAATGCCGAGCAGAAGAACGTGTACGATTCGCTGATGAAGGTTGTTGACGATGGAACAGGAGGTATTGACTTTTTCGATGCTCCCGGTGGGACAGGCAAGACATTCGTTATTTCGCTGATTCTGGCAACAATTCGGTCAAGATCTCAAATTGCGTTGGCTGTTGCATCCTCCTCAAAATTGACCACGCACATGAGAGTCACGTTGCAGAACGACCCATCGGCTGCTGAATTTTCGAGACAACTGCTGGCGCTTGGCAATGGTCAAATTCCTGGTTAATGTTTCGACTGGATTGATATCGTTCCCGGCAAATTTTTGCGAGTTCACATCGTCGAAAGAGGAACTCATCACCAAAGTGTTCCCCGGCATTGCACAAAATTATAAAAATCTCGATTGGATTAGTGAACGGGCAAAACTAGCAGCGAAGAATACGGACGTCGATAGCTTGAATTTCATTATTCAAAGTCAAATCTCTGGAGAACTGCATTCATACAAATCCATTGACAGCGTGAGAGACGGGTATGAAGCGACCAACTATCCGACGGAATTTTTGAACTAGCTTGATGTACCAGGGACTCCGCCGCATAATTTACAGCTGAAGGTGGGATCAATCATAATCATGCTGCGGAATCTGAATCATCCAAAATTGTGCAACGAAACGCGATTGTCCGTCAAGAAACTAATGAACAATGTGATCCAAGCGACGATCATCAAGGGCAAATTTAAAGGAGAGGAAGTCCTCATCCCACGAATTCCAATTATTCCAACTGATCTTCCAATCCAATTCAAGCGTATTCAGTTCCCTGTTCGATTGGCTTTTGCGATGACAATCAATAAATCGCAAGGCCAATCACTAGAAGTCTGTCGGATTAATCTCGAATTTCCCTGTTTTTCGTACGGTCAGCTGTACGTTGTCTGTTCGCGTGTTGGCAAACCGTCTTCGTTGTTTGTTTTTGCGCCGGAAAACAAATCGAAAAACATTGTTTATCAAAACGCTCTCTACTGACTTAGATTCTGTTCAAATAAATCACATTGAAATTTGAGCTATCTGTATTTTATCATTCTGGAGTTCATCTGAAGGCGTGAAATTGGGGCGAGACTAAGTTCGCCGGGTTCGCTAGATTTAAATAAAAAATTACTTGTAAAAAAATTTAAGTGTGGAAACAATAAAAGATAACAATATAAAATAACAATAAAAACAATATAAACTTGAAAAGCAGAGTGTATTTTTATTATTTATAAAATAAACTAAAAGCTAATTTATAAAACCAACACTAAAAATAAGTTTTAAATAAGACACAATTACGAAAAATTTGTCCAAAAATTAAACAGTTCATATATAACACAAATAATAAATTGAAAAATATCATTTTGTAAAGATTAAAAGAAAATTAAATAAAAATCGAAGTATTAAAATAAAGCAAGAAAAATATAATTTAAAAATTAGAGTGTCAAAAGTCAAAATAAAAAATATAAATTATGTATAAGAAAATATATATAAATAAATATTAGTAAAAATTAAATATAAAACTGAAAATGAAGAAATGGATTTATTTTATTTTATTTGATTTGATTTATTTATTACTTATTTTTTATTGATGGGTTTATATATGGGTTTATATTTAAGATATTTAAAGACATCGAATAAAATAGTAATTTTAAATATATAAAAACTGAAACCAAAAACATCAAAACACGCTGAAAAGAATAAAAAAAAGTAATTACAAATTTCCAACTAATTCTTCAATGTTTAATACTTTCAACAATTTTAAAAATCTTAAAAGTATGAAACAAAATTAAATTAAAATCAAATAATAACAATTTAACAAAATATTGTAAAATTGATAAATAAAAATTTAAATGTAAAAATCAATATTATTTATAAAAATTAAATAAAGTTCTTTATATATTTTTAAATTATTAAGTGTAAAAATAAAATAAAAAAGTATAGTTTTCACAGCATATAAACGTATCAATAAAAAATGAGTAATCAATAAATCAAATCAAATAAAATAAAATAAATCCATTTCTTAATTTTATAATTTATAATTTTACATAATTTATATTGGGTGTGTTTTTTTGGCATCGCTATATACGCCTGTCTAAAAAAACGCTCATCGGCGCTTAATATTTCGTTTAACTTTTTTCTTCAAAACTTGGCAGCATTGCGTGTTACTGTCAAATATTGAACATTATTGTTTATAAGCACAAATTGACAAAGTTTATTTTTATCAAACTGTAACACATTTTCTGCTCAAAATGGACAGCTCTGAGGAAGCTCAAGTAATAATACTAACAAATTCGTCTCTGCATAATACAGGTCTCAAGAACTCTTCCTTTTGATGCTTCTAGCAGCAGCGGATGTAGAAGGCATCTCAGGCTCCAGTTCTGGTGACTCTGGCACATTGATTGGTTCAAAGAGGTACCCCACTTCCAAGTCAATGTCCACATTGATTTTCTTTCTGGCATGCTTGAATTGAATGCTTGAAGGAGACGGCAGCACGTTTCCCAAGAATGGACAAGTGGTCTCTGTGCACTATACTGGAACTCTGGCTGATGGAAAGAAATTTGATTCATCGCGTGATCGCCAAAGCCTTTCAAGTTCACCATTGGCAAAGGCGAGGTTATTCGCGGCTGGGATGAGGGTGTCGCCTAATTGTCTGTTGGTCAGCGTGCCAAGTTGATCTGCTCACCAGATTATGCTTATGGCAGTCGCGGACATCCAGGTGTAATTCCGCCAAACGCTACACTCACCTTTGACGTTGAGTTGCTCAAGGACGAATAAGTGCTGCATAGCCAAATACAATAACAACAACCACAACATCCAATTTAATAATAACCCGCAAGAAAAACAATAACAATTAATTTCACAATAGCCTGCATTCCCGTGGCACTGGATCAGATCAAATCTCAGTGGAACAACTTTAGTTCAACTTTATACCAATTTGGCACCACTGTCTTGAAACAGCTGTTTGATACCCAGCTAGACAGCTCTAACGTAGTTACAAACACAATGAAACAAAATTTGGTGTTCACTAACACACTCTTACATTTTGTTGTCATGTTAAACAAGGAAAGTTATATGTGTTTAAATAGCTTGCTCTTTTACGCAGCAAACAAGCTGGGGGTGTGAAAAAAAATTTTAAGCGGTCCAAGTGTAAGTCACGCAATAAATAATATCCTAAAATTAACGCTCTACATGATGATGGCCGTGGCGCAGTGGGTAGTATATGGAACTTATATGACAGAGGACCGTGGTTCAAATATCGTATGAGAGATATAAAGATTTTCATGTGTTTAAATTATCAAAATAAAGTTCAAAAGTGAATAAAATTAGACAAATTAACAAAAAATTACCTTCTTTCTTTCTAAAGAAAAAAAACATACCTTCTTTCAAAAGAAAAGAAAATTTTCCTTGCTAGAGTGAAAAACAACAGCATTATTTCAGAGCTTTTTATTTTCTTTAAATGTTTTACTTAAATTTATATTTTGTAAATCTATCCATTAATAAAAATAAAAAAAAAAACATTTCTTAACAAAATAACAAGAAAGAAATTTGGCTTAATTTGGTGAAGGGTTTGAACCCGCGCATGTTTGCGTTAAAGGTCAGCGCGCTAGCCGCTACACTATGGTGGGAAGATTTTGCGAGACGCTAACTGCGTACTTGTGTTAACAGCTGAGCTTGTTATTAAATTCTTTATGGAATTTGTAATTGGTGTGAACAGAGCAGCTAATGCTTTTTTTAATGAAAAATCATATGAGGCAGACAGAGATGCCACATCACACGGATAGGCAAAAGGCGTTAGATTTTTCAAAACGCTAGAACAAACCTAACGTGCTTTGTATGAAGAATTTTATATGAACCTAACGTACAAGGCGTTAGGTATATGCCATATATATGGCATATCTAACAGTTAGGTGTCTAGCTGGGATAACAATAGAAATCAATCAAAGAAATAAAATATATATATGGCATATCTAACAGTTAGGTGTCTAGCTGGGTACAAAACAGCATACTAACCTAACTGTTAGATATGCCATATGTATGGCATACACCTAACGCCTTTGACGTTATATTCATATAAAATGCTCCATACAAATTACGTTATATTTGTTCTAGCGTCGTACAAAATATAACGCCGTTTTGTCTATCCGTGTGATCTGGCATCTCTGTCTGCCACATATGTTTTATCTATTAAAAAGAGCTATAGATGTTCTGCTCACACTAATAACAAATTCCATAAAGAATTAAAAACAAATTCAGCTGTTTAATATGGTCCGCAGTCAGTATCCCACAGAGCTCTTCGACCATAGTGTACTGGTTAGAGTTCTGGCTTTTAACGCGAACATGCGCGGGTTCATATCCTCCACAAATAAAACCAAATTTTGTTTTTCTTTAATTTTGTTTATAATTGTTTTTTTTCTATTTTTATTATGGGTAAATTATAAATATTTGTATTTATAAAGTATAAATTAAAGAAAAAAATATTTAAAGAAAATAAAAAAACTAATTTCAAATATTGCAATAATTTTTTTAGATTAGCAAGGAAACTCTATACTTTTCTTTACAAAGAAGTCGTTTTTATTTGTTTATTTTAAGACATCCCTATTTTTAACTTATATATGTTAATTGATTTACTATAAAATTTACCTGAAAACCCCTCATGTGCCAGACAGAAATTGAATCGTGGTTTCTGGCATACGGGACACGCATTCTACCCTCGGCGCCACGGCCACTATTTATATTCATTTATTTTAGGATAAAACACACTTATAGCTTTTGTTTGCTATTTTTTCATACCCTCAGCTTTTTTTCTGCGAAAAAGAGCAAGCTATGTAAACACATACAACTTTCTTTGTTTAGCATGACAACAAAATGTAAGAGTGCGTTAGTGAACACCAAATTTTGTTTCCTTGTGTGCGTAACTACGTTAGAGCTGTCTACCCAGCTAGCATTTTCAATCGCAGGCGACTCTTCCACGATCGCAGCGGACGATTAAATAAATCGTCGACGATGTCGTATTCCGATCGCGGAAGTTCAGTACAACGGGAGAAACTGTGTCAAGCTGGCGACTCTTCCATTCGAGTCGTCTACGATGCTCAAAAAAGAATCGTGTAAGATGCTTTTATTCCTTCTTCAAACGATCCTTGAATCAATCGCCTAATTGTGTCGTGTACGATGCTCAAAAAAGAATCGTGTAAGATGCTTTTATTCCTATTTCAAACGACCCTTCAATCAATCGCCTAATTGAGTCGTCTACGATGCTCAGGAAAGAATCGCTGAAGAGTCTTGAAACTTTTGCCAAGACGATCTTTAATTTACCCCAAATGCTTCAAAATAAAAAGCATTGTTCTGTATTGTTCATTTTTTAATTGTAATATATGTAATTAGTTTAAACTCATATAAATAAAATAAAAATAATTCAATTATTAATTAAAAAAAACAATCAAAATTCAGAGATAGAAAAAAATATATAAAAAATAAATTAAAGATCTAAATCCCCCTAATTTTCTTCGTCATCCTTCTTGGTCCGATCACCCTTCCTGAGTCGGTCACCAGCATAGACAAAATGTTGCTTTAGCACTTCATTTATTCCTGCGTCGTCACCTTTAAATTTTGAGTGACATACATCTTAAAAAAGAAAAACAAATTAGGAAACTGTAAGAGCATGAAATAAAAAGTACTTACTTGCTATAATTCTTGGACACGTGTTCACTAGCTAACAACTGAGTTAATATGAAGCAAACATCAGTTGTTTTTTGTAAACTTTTCTAAACACAACGGTTAAATTCGCCAAACGATCGCGGGAATGCGTAAGCGGCGATTCCTAAACATAACGGT
This sequence comes from Pherbina coryleti, assembly GCA_943735915.1. Lineage (NCBI taxonomy): Eukaryota > Metazoa > Arthropoda > Insecta > Diptera > Sciomyzidae > Pherbina > Pherbina coryleti. Next base: position 20,964,154 of record OX030949.1, on the reverse strand, counting down.
TAAATTCGCCAAACCATCGCGAGAATGTATAAGCGGCGATTTTAGAGTAACACAAGTACACGAATGGTCGTCAGAACGATTAAACGACGTTTGTAGAGTAACAAAAAAAACACTCGTCAATCAATCATCAAAATGAGTCGCATTCTTGCTTGCACTCTTTTAATGCTCGCCAAGATGCGTGAACGACGATTCACTCGTCCAAAAATCGTCACAACGACTCGCAATAGCATCATTTGGAAGAGTAATATAAAATTCTACTTAACAATCGTCTTGACGATTAAAAAAAGAATCGCGAAATGATCGCGATCGTCATACAATCTTCCAAATGCTAGCTGGGTAGCTGGGTTTTTAACAAAAAATGCATTGAACTTGGCAGCATTTTTAGATCAGAAATAGAGCCAGGACAAAGAAATAAAATATAAGGAAATGGTATTAGCCACACACACAGTGTACATGAACTGTGGTATGATTTCTGAATTGAGCGAGCTAGATAGAGAGTGTTTTTTGACATTTCTGAGTTCACTTGAATATAATTGAAAGTTTGTGCAGTGAAATAATTAAATTAAAAGCGTTTTTCACTGCTGAAAACTATGTCATTTTAAAGAAAAATATGACCAAAAATAATTATAACATGCGTTGTGTGGTTAGAATTTGCTACAATGCAAATTAGAGCCAGTTGATTTCGCACCAATTTGCACTCACAATGGTGCACCCACATCTGTCAAAATGTTTCAGGGGCGCATCAGTTTTTCACAGCTGAATACATTTTTGGGGCGCTTCTGTGTTCAGCATAGTTAATCAGATGTAATACATTTTATTGATTTCTTTTCAGATTTCCGCATATTCGGGACCTTAAACTGACTATTCGTCAAAAACTGTATAAAACTATACATTTCAAAATGTGTAAAAACAAAATTTTTCATTTATTTTTTCATGCGTTTTATATGAATATTAGTAAAAATCCCATCCTACGACAGGTTGTACCCAAAAATAATAAATACAAGATTATGCCATGCGCATGTCTGCCTACGTCATGATCGACACATTGTCAAAATCAGCTGTTTTGAAAAATAAATCGCAGAGAACAGAAAATCAGTGAGAAGAACAGAGAAAGAATTAAAAACATTATTCATAAACGTTATTAAACGAAAAATCACTATATTTTTATGAATACGGTCTATGAGTAAGAATTTTTATGAATAAGATATTGTTATGAATACGGCTGTAGGTCAAACTTTTACTAATAACGTATTACTCTAAACACCGGTTTTATATGTAATTCTAACAAGCACACTTTGAGCCTTTTTTTTCGAAGTAACTGAATACGGCCCTTTGTGAATGTTTATGTATTTGTGTCAACCAACACGAATAAGAAAAATACCACACTTTTGTGCAATAACATCACTTCCTTATATCTTAGTTCTTTGAGCCAGGAAAAGAGCTGGTTCTAATTATTGTTTTTGCTTTGTGAATAAAATAGAGCCGCGCTCTAGATCAACGACCACGGGAATGCAGCTAATGACACTCTTTAATTTTTAAATTATATTTTTCATGCTTTATTTCAACACTTCGATTTTTATTTAATTTTCTCGTAATCTTTACAAAATGATATTTTTCAATTTATTATTTGTGTTATATATGAACTATTTCATTTTTGAACAAATTTTTCGTAATTGTGTCCAGGGGCGGTTCCAGGAATATATTTCGGGGGGCTTTCAAAAATTTTTTTGTACGTTATATATATAAAGGGTAGTTAAATTTTAAAGGCCGATGTTGGTTTTGAATAAAACACAAATTATTAAGGAAATTATTGTCATTTCTTTTTATTATGATAATATTGGTATGGTTCAATTAGGCATGGAACAAAATATCGGCTAAATGGCCCCAGCGACCTCGGCGGCACACCTCCATCCGATGGTCCAAATTTTCGATGAATCCGAGGCATAAGTGAGGTTCTATGCCGTTAATGTGCCGAATTACCTCATCCTTTAGTTTTTGAATTGTCAAATCACATGATTGGCGGCCAATTGACATCGCCACCACGTGAGATAACACGGCCATTGCATTTGTCGCGCAAAAGAGCCATTGTTTCGTTAGCTGTGTGGCAAGTGGCACCGTCCTGTTGAAACCACATATCGTCCACATCCATATCTTCCAATTCGGGCCATAAAAAGTTCGTTTTCATCTCACGATAGCGAACACCATTCCCAGTTACTGTCTGACCGGCCTCATTTTGGAAAAAATACGGCCCAATGATGCCGCCAGCACATAAACCGCATCAAACAGTCACTCTTTGTGGGTGCATTGGTTTTTCGACAATCACTTTTGGATTATCATTCGCCCAAATCCGGCAATTCTGCTTATTGACGAATCCACTGAGGTGAAAATGTGCCTTATCACTGAAGATGATTTTCTTCGAAAATTTATCATCAACTGTTGCCATTTCTTGACCATTCTGACCGTGTAAATGCAAGTCTTTATACATAATGTTCATCAACGACGAGCGTGAGAGGTGCAATTGTTGGGCACGACGACGAGTTGAGGTGGACAGCTCTTCAGCCACACTATCGCGAACAGCAGCAATATTTTCTGCAGTACGAGCTGTACGAGCATCAACTGGTGTTTTCACATCTCCTACAGACCTGGTTTGTTCAAATTTTTGCACGATTTTTCCGATTGTACGCACATTTGGACGATTAAATTGACCGAAAAAATCACGAAGTGCTCGAAATTGAAAGCCCATTTTCATAATAAGCCTGAATAACTTTAACGGTTCAAATTGAATTAGTCTGAAATTGAGAAATGTCAAATGAAATGCAGAAAAAACTTGACATTTAGGTGTGGTATATATTCAACATCGGCCCTTAAAATTTAACCACCCTTTGCATACACTCTAAAACTCAAAATGTGTAAAAATTTTAAATATGACAAAAAATGTGCAAAATTACACGAAAATGTGTAATGGTGAACATGAAATGTGTAATTTCATTCACGGAAGAAAATTTGGTATCACTGAGCTAAATGAATGTGATTTAAAATAACAAGTTCGTGGCAAAAAAAAAAAAACATCAATAGTATAAAAAAAAATCAATGCAATTATTAGTAAGCTGGAAAGTTTAACTTAAAAGTTTTCTATTTCTATTTTTATTTTATTATTTTTTTATTTTCTTAAAAGTGATTAAATTATTTCAATTATTTTTTATAAATTAACTATAAAATTTAGTATCATTTTCTTAAATGAATTAAAGCTAAAAGTGATAATAAGCTACCTGAGTTAACATATGTTTTCACATAACTACAATTTGAATTTAATACTACGGAATACAAAAATATATTATAAAACAAAAAAACATTCTATATCTTACTTATTACTTACTTTTATTTACGCAAGAGTAATGAAATAGAGCAATGGTACGAAGGAAGGGGCATATTTTTACACATTTTTTGTTGAAAAATAAACACGAAGAGTTTCAACTTTTAAACACAAGTTGCGTAAATTGTTAAACATTTTCTGTGTAATATCCAACAAAACATGCTTAAAAATGTGCATGTGTAAATTTAGACACTATTAGTCAGAAAAGCGTTGCCGACGATTATCGTCGTAAAATTCAACAGAAATCGTTTAGAGTGTACATTAGAGCGGGTTAATTTTTTTTCAAAAAATCGTAGGCGGTGATAATGTTCTACGGAGCAAATTCAACTTTGCTCAAGAAACCGATAGTCTAAAATCTATTTCGAGCCTCTGGTTTTTCAAAAGAAGGTTATAATTTGTGTTTTGCTGCAATATGTGAAAAAATTATTCCACTTATTGGAAAAAACTTTGCTACGAAAAAAATAGCCATCCACATTTCACTCCATATTCACTCCATATGATTGTGTGGTGCTCGGGATTATTTTTTTGTGTTAAATACCACAAGCTGACGCTGGGGTGAAGATAATTATAATAATAAAAGTTATTTCTCTGTTTATTTGACCCGAATACAAATATAAAAGGCCAACATACAACCAACATCAAAATAAATAAAAACTACAAAAACCGGAATTTTTCTCCATTATTGTATAAAAAGGAATTTTACATCTACACTTCCGATACTATCGAAACTGTGGATTTTTAAATTAAAACTGTGTGGTGTTTGGATATATTTTATCCAAAAAATGCGGTGTTTTTGTGATTTCAGGTTAAGATTGTGGCGCGATATCGCAAAAACAAACAAAAACTGGAACAGAATTCAGTTTTTTAGCAATACGTGTAGAAACAGCTACACTCTAAACTATTTGTTGAAATTTACTATCAAAATTACCGTAAATGTTTGTTGAATTTTCTGTTGTTGCCTAAAATTATTATCTTTTGGTGTCATTTAATTAAAATAACCAGAAATTGTTTATTTTTAAACAAAAAGTTGTGCAAAATTTAAATTTACACAAAAAGGGTTTAAATTACTACACAAAAAATTGTAATGTTAACCTCAAAATGTGTAAAAATTTATAATATGACAAAAAATGTGCAAAATTACACGAAAATGTGTAATGGTGAACATGAAATGTGTAATTTCATTCACGGAAGAAGATTTGGTATCACTGAACTAAATCAACGTGATTTAAAATAACAAGTTCGAGGCAAAAAAAAAAAAAAACATCAATAGTACAAAAAAAATCAGTAAGCTGGAAAGTTTAACTTAAAAGTTTTCTATTTCTATTTTTATTTTATTATTTTTTTATTTTCTTAAAAGTGATTACATTATTTCAATTATTTTTTTATGAATTAATTATAAAATTAATTATCATTTGCTTAAATGAATTAAAGCTAAAAATGATAATAAGTTAGCATATGTTTTCACATAACTATAATTTGAATTTAATACTACTGAATACAAAAATATATTATAAAAAAAAAAAACCTTCTATATCTTACTTATTACTTACTTTTATTTACGCAAGAGTATTGAAATATATCAATGGTACGAAGGAAGGGGCATATTTTTACACATTTTTTGTTGAAAAATAAACACGAAGAGTTTCAACTTTTACACACAAGTTGCGTAAATCGTTAAACATTTTCTGTGTAATATCCAACAAAAAATGTTTAAAAATGTGCATGTGTAAATTTTGACACTATTAGTCAGAAAAGCGTTGCCGACGATTATCGTCGTAAAATTCAACTGAAATCGTTTAGAGTGTACAAACGTTTACAGCATAGGGGTGTGAATATTTAAAGTAAATTATAAAAAACCAATGTTTTTCTTTTTGGTACTCTTAGCCCACATAATAAATATCAGTACATCACATTTAAATACAGGTTCTTTTAGAATTTCGGGGGGGGAGGGGGGTTGAACCCTCCAAACCCACCCTGGATCCGCGCCTGATTGTGTCTAATTTAAAACTTATTTTTAGTGTTGGTTTTATAGTTTATTTAGCTTTTAGTTTATTTATAAAACAATAATAAAAATACACTCTGCTTTTCAATTTTATATTGTTTTTATTTTATTTATTTTGTTATCTTTTATTGTTTCCACACGTAAATTTTTTTACAAGTTAATTTTTGTTCAAAATACTTTAAATAAGATCCGTTTTGATTTTTTTTTTTAATTACAAAATATTTTATAGAAAATTCAGTCTTAAAATTTATATAAAACTTAATGGATCTTAAGGCTATAATTTAAAATTATTTTTTTCTTGTTCGTTATAGTGTAATTGATTTATAGTTTATTTACAACAATGAACAAGGTATATTTATTTAATTTATTTATTTTATTTAAATATTTAATTTATTTAAATATTTTATTGCATATTTTAGTGGGAACAAAGCAAATACAGCAGCAACAATACAATGTAGTTGTTCTAGCTGGCGATTGTCCTGCGTGGCAACAAGGCCAATATATTATGAAATAAATTATATTTATTATATTGGTTCAGAAGGGGTGGGTTTAGATAGATATATATCTTAAGTTAAAGTAAGTTAAGTAAAAAAAACTAATAAATTTGGTAAAAAAATAATTTTTGATATCATTTTAAAGGTGGTAAAATTTTCTATAATTTTGTCCTTGGATGCATTTCAATCCAAGCTGAATCAAAAAAGTTACAGGGATTTTTCTATAGCTTCATCGAGATAGACAAAATCGCAAAAATATAACTTTTCTGGCGATCGCCAAATATTAAGCTAAAAATCCTAGCGAAACAAAAACCTGCAGAAAAACAAGAAAGGAAGAGCAATAACAAAAACTGTGCAAAAAAATGTCAACAATCCAACCGTCCGTCCGAATAGAATTCCAATGGAAAAAATAAAATAAACATGGCTTCTCGACAACTTTGTTGATAAGATTTTGACATTTTGGAGTTTATCAACAAGTTCTAGCAACAAAGGTCCGCCGCCACCGCTGCTTTTTCGCTGCCCGTGCCAATGTTTTTTGCCTGGGCTAATGTTTACATCATTTGGTATTCACAATGGCTACGTTCCGCAATCACAACTGTTGTGCAACTGTTGAGTAAATGCCTGCGGAACGCGTAAGTATCTGTGAAACCTAAATAAGAGCGTTGAGCGGAGCGTTACCAGCCGCTTTGCGTTAACGCTGAATTGTCATCCTTAAACAAAAGCGGCGGCTTTATGTCAGATGCGCAGGCAGCCAAGAAATTTTTCACAGAAATAGCAATATTTTCGAAGTCTGCAGCCAACTTTACTTCCTAACGCTCTGTCAAAATTGGATTTTCCAACCGCTCAGCGTTGCCGTCGCGTTATTATGGTTTGCTTCATACAATTCATATTAGCATGACGATTTTTTGACAGATAAACAACGCTGACGCTCTTGTTTAGGTTTCACAGTTAAGGCCCCTATTAGGTACGACAACTCAACTTAAGTTGAGTGTGTAATTTGTAAATTTGTATTGTCTATTACACATTTGAGGTACATATGTGTCTATCGACTGACAAGTATGTATCTCAGAGATGTGTATGTATTTTTTGTGGTATTAGGTTTAACAATGCAACTATGTCTCGAGTGTAAAAACTGTCAAAAACTTACATCTGCTTTGAGCTAGTTGTATAGCGTCTTTAGAGGTGCCCAAGCCCTATGCACTTGGTGCACATTTGTTTTTGTAAAAGCACTTAGGCATAGGCTGTGTATTCTAATATACACACACAGCACTCCGCACTAAGCAATACAAAATACACAAACAAATTTGTCTTTTTTGTTTTTGATCTTTTTTCGTTGCTTATACCGAAGTGCAAGCAACAACACTTTCGTATGCTTTGTTGGTACATTTTGGTGACAGTGATCTTCTACGTAGATTTTGTTGTTGTCTAACATAGTATGCTTTCGTTTACGAAAGGTTGCAGGATTTTATATGTATTAGTGTTTGCACTTCCATAAGAAAGTTTTGGGCACTCCTGCTCTATACTATTATTTCCTTGCTTTATTACTTGTGAACAAAATACATATACACAAAAATTGAAATTAATGCGAACAGCTGATTCATTTCAACGAAAGTGTCGAAATTTCGGTGTAATCATGCTCCAATAGAAACAGCAATTTTACACCACAGCTCAACTGAAAATGTATGTTATGCGTAATATGGCAAAAAAGTTCAGTTGAGGTGTCTTAACTCACGTCAACTTAAGTTGAGTTGTCGTACCTAATAGGGGCCTAAATTTCTGATCAGCTCAACATGTTGTGAGAACTGTCAGTTTTTGGTATCATTTTATTTTTCTGATACATTTACTCAACATGTTGAGCACAACAGTTGCACAACAGTTGTGATTGCAGAACGTAGCCAATATTGATGAGGCGAATGTCATGCAATGTCTATAGAATATATAGTCTCTGTATAGAATATATATACTATGTTTCCATGGCGAGTTAACTCGGGGTTTACTCGGGGTTAACTCGCTATGGAAACGCGAGTTGAGTTGAGTTTCGTTAAATCGACGAAACTCCACGAAACTCCACGAAACTTGTAAGATTTAACTGGGTTCTATCTGTCAAAGTGAATGCTGCCATTTAGTATCCATTTCGCTAATAAAACAATAACAAAAATGCAAATGAAATTGACAAGTTCGACTCAACTCGATGCTGTGCATGGAAACACTATCGAGTTAGCGACGCCATTTTCTTAACTCGACGAAAACCCTAACCCCTAAACGGTTAGGGTTTTCGTCGAGTTAAGAAAATGGCGTCGCTAACTCGATAGTGTTTCCATGCACAGCATCGAGTTGAGTCGAACTTGTCAATTTCATTTGCATTTTTGTTATTGTTTTACTAGCGAAATGGATACTAAATGGCAGCATTCACTTTGACAGATAGAACCCAGTTAAATCTTACAAGTTTCGTGGAGTTTCGTGGATTTAACGAAACTCAACTCAATTCGCGTTTCCATAGCGAGTTAACCCCGAGTAAACCCCGAGTTAATTCGCCATGGAAACATAGTAAATTTTCAGCTACAGAACACCAAACCCACGCAAGCAAACGAGAAATAATATGAAGCGCTTTGTCAAAGCAGCAAAAAGCATAAAAGAAATACAAGAAAATGGCAAAAAATTGACGGTACAGCGCAAGTATTCTCTTACCCTTCCGTCGCTTTCGATGTGCGGCAAATTGCAAACAAACTCACAGACTTGATTACAAGACTTGACTAATGTAAAAGAGGTCTATGTATGATAAACTTGAAAGCAATTCTTAATCGTAGAACCCTAGCATAAGCTACACTGGTTAAACCATAATAATCGCCTGGTGGTCAGTAGTAAGAAAGATTTAGGAAAAAGAAGCACAAAGAGGAATGTAAAGCCTTTGTTTATTTGATTTTGCGGAAAAGTTTAAAATCGTTTGCGACTATGGATACCCACGTCAAGGCTTCCACTAATTGGACTCTATCTGGTGGTCAGGACATTGCCAAAGTCATAAAAACGAGCGTGACGCATGAAGATGTTTTCATCAAGTAATTAACAACTTAATTATTTCATTCAATTTAGCTTGAAACACGCTTTCCTCTATTCGCAGACCAACTCTCGATGAAATTCTTAGTGATGATGGCGCCATACTATTGAGTCATCCAGAGAATCAATCTGCAAATATTCCTTGTGAGTTTCAAATACGTGTTTTCCCACGCTTTAAAATCGAGTCTTTGTCCATGGTATGTACCGCAGCCAAGGCGGAACTATTTATTGGCCAGCAAAAGGAATACAATGAAACATTATATGGTGGCGCGATCGAAGAAAATGATGATAACAATATAGATCCGGATCAGACTTTAAACATAGGCTCTTATCGCTATGATATTGAAATCAATAAATCGGGCATTTTTGAAATTATGCTTAAGGTAAACTCGATCGTCTTAAATAACGTACCATTATTTTCTTAAATATGAATTCAACAGCTGCTTACAAATGCTCGTGAAATCTGTTTTTTTGGCGTCGTTCTGAATATAGCCCCCAATCCGAATGGCATCACAACGCTGCTCCCCAAGGGAATAAATTTGGACAATGTACAGCAAATGCTGGAAAGCTCCAACTCAAAGTTGTCACCGAACGCTGAGAAATGTAAAATGTTCATGCAAATGTATAAATCCAAATGTCCACCCACAGATTCAACTACCAGTCAAAGTGTGGAACATAACAAATTGATAGAATTACTAGAGCAAATTATATCCAATAAGCCGTCGAATACACCGTCCGCTACAATTGCCTCTCCTTCATCTTCTGATCAAGCTAATACCAATAAATTGGACTCAGCCAATATACTAAATGACTTAAAAGCTTACATTGATACTCGTTTAGATGCGTTTGAAACAAAACTCCTGACTCAATTGACTGCTTATGAGACCAGTCAATCTTCCAAATTGGACAAAATTCTAATGTACCTAGAAAGCAAGCCGTAGTTTTTTTCAATGAAAATGTTTAAAGTATATGTTAATTTGAAGCTTTTAAGGGGACGACCAAAATTTCTCCAGATTGATATCTTTAATTGTAAATGTTGAAATTTTAGCATTCGACATATTTTCGACAATTATTATTTATTAATATTTTTACTCTATTCAGTTCGGTGTTTAGTCATAAGAAAATTTTTATATTACATTTTTTTGAAAACCATGCTCACGCATTACGTTTATTCTTTGATTTATTTAGTCTTTTCCTCAGTTAAAATAAAGTTGAAAATTAATCTTTAGCAATAGCAAGCTTACAACAAAATGTCCGTTTTCTGATTCATAGTGAATTTGTTTAGTTTTTCTGTAGTGTATTTTTTAGTATGCATAAAAGTTTTCTGCTAGATAAACAGAAGTTTATAATTTTTTAAATATGTTATTAGTTAAATGGACTTTTCCCACCTTAGGGTTATACTGTTTAATTTACCGGTTTGGTAATCTATAACCTTGCGGTTTTTCGTCACATTCTACACATGGTTCCTTTCTCACTCTGAATTAAAACGGAATGAATCAACCATCTATAAAATATGCTTCTAAAATTGCACGACATAAACTAATTTTGATTTGTTTACTGTATTAATTACGCTCCTTATATTGTATAAAATTCGCTAAAAAAGCTTGTAATGCACAAAAGATTTTTGTCTCGATTAAATTATATGGCTTACAAATACAAATAAAAGAAGAAATCATTTTGTTTATATTCATATTTTTTTATTACGGACATATATTTATTTATATATAAATTACAAAAATCATAGAAAATCCAAATTTATAAATATATATATATTTATTTCATGAACTGCATGTCAAAATGCCTGCGAAGGAAGTTTAATTTTTATTTACCGGATTCAATTTTTTTTTATATCAAAAATATCACGACGACATTCACCCGGTCAAAATAATAAATATTAAATCGATATATTTTTAAATCATACCCACATTCTTTCGACCAATTTAAAAAAAAAATCAAAATAAAAGTAAAACGATTATTCTTAAAGAAAACCAGGAATAAATTCAGTTACAGTTACAACAACTTTTTCGTTGTCATATTGGTTGGTTATTTTACCATTTTTAAAAAAGAAACTATTTCAGGCACCCTTCACAAATATTTGAAATTGTTTAAATATATATTTTTAATTCATCTCTTCCAATTCATTGCTTTAAAAATCATATATAACTGATTTATAATTTTGATGTTATCAGTTATGAAACTTATCGAAGCGATCTTAACAAAAACTACTCTTCGTGTATGAAGTATTTCTCAAGCGCACTTTCCTTTCACAACTATATGATAGTTTATTTTTTGAGGAGCATTTTTAATTTAAATAATAGAAAATAATGGTTTTACTCTTGAGCACATTTCATAGAGATTAGGACTCAAATAAAAAAAATTCATTTTATTATGCTAGCAATAATCAACGCTTATTCCAAATCTGAGAGATCGCTATCATCATCATTCTCGGCTTTAACATCCGAAGGTGGATCGTAATAATGTAGTTGTCTCCGCCAGATTTTTACTAATCCATCGAACGCACGTCGACTGTATTTTCCATATTTATTGGGCGTACGGGGATGATCACGTGTGCGTTTATTTCTAAGCAATTTAAGAATAGAGGGTGATTACAACCTTATTTATTTTGTTACTAACATTGGAAACGGTATTTTACCTTGGCACCAGCTCCACATAACGATCATAGGCTACCGTATTCTTTCCGTACTCAATTTGCTTCTGACGACGCGAAAGCACTGCTGGATCTGCTTCGGTATATGATGAAGACGACGAGGACGAATTGTAGCTGTTGTGGCGTAATCGTTTCTCAATTTTACGACTCTTGCCTAAAAAGCCTTGGGCACCGGCGCCTTTTCCAATTTCTGCATTGCTGCCAAATTCGCTGTTACAACTTTTAGGACTGTTGCAGCGACTGCCGTCGCTTGAAGTATTAGAATGACGACGTTTGAAGGCTGTTTTTAGTTTAGCTTCCTTAACGAGGCGCTCGAACTTATGTTCGTTAACACTGTCTACAAAATTTTGTGAAATAAAAAAAAAAACAAAACTGTAAGCCGTGGGATATCATATTAAGCACAAAATAATGCATTCAATTTACCTATGAAATCCAGTGCGATTTCACGATTATATGATGTAGATGCCGAGACGTCCACACTGTCAGGGTCGCATTTTATATTCACTGTTTCGCATTGCACGCTGCTGACGATGTCTACTTATCAAAAGGTTTTGTTATTAAAAAAAAGAGACAATCCAATAAAAGCTATACAAACTTGTGAAATCTGAAGGAATCGCAGAAAGTTTTGATGAGGACTGCACAAGGTGGGCATCGTCAGGTTCTTGATTAGTAATCGCTTCGTCGCTGCTGTTGTGAACGGATCGAGACTGAGGATAAAAAAAAATTGTCAAGAAATAAAAAAAGCTTTTTCGGAACTGATGTGACCTACTCTCGAATCATTTAAACCACACTCTGCACGTATCACTTCTTCTGCCCATGAATATCTTGGTGGTTTGATATTTAATTCAGATGATGCTGACGAGTTTAGGCTATCAGCACCTTGTTTCATTGGTGAATTATTATCAACCGACATTAGACGATCTTCATAACGCACCATGCTGCAAGACAAATAGATAATCACATTTTTAGTAAACTTAATAGTCCATTGGTCAGAAATTACGGCTTGAAATTAGTTATTTTTTTCTCTTCTACTTTTTTATTTATTTCATAGATAAATAACATTCTTTAGCCCGATTAAAATTTAAATGATGAATGAATTTTAAAATATTATTTTACCTAAATCAAAAGAAAAATACTGTTCGACGAAAGAAAGCTGGGGATTTTGACAAGCATTTCATATTTATTCTTCTACCTTCTTTTCAGTGTGAAAAAATTTGCGCGCGTTTTTTTTATTATTTTGATAGCAGCTTCAGTAACGCATAAAGTTACCAGCTTAAAGATTTATTATCTTTGATATGATAGTTTTACACATTAAAACAATTACAGGGTAGACATATATTTCAGTTTGCTCACAAAACTGTTTGCTTATTTGGAATCTATCCGAGCGTTTCCACTGTCCGAACGAACGTAGAATTATTCGCGAACAAATCGCAGCGATGAATTCTTCGTTCGGTCAAACCGTTTCCACCGCACGAATTCAAGTTCGTGCCTTTTAAGTCACCATCTTGTTCGTTCGTACAATGGAAACATTCATGATATAATTACAAGGTAAGCTCATTTTAACATGACTACTAACAAGGTAGTGTTATGGCCTAATTAGCCAAACATAGCTCAACGCAACACAGCCGTTTCTTTTATCATATACTTTGTTTCCATGGCGAGCTAGCTCGGTGTTTACTCGGGGTTAACTCGCTATGGAAACGCGAGTTGAGTTGAGTTTCGTTAAATCCACGAAACTTGTAAGATCTGACTGGGTTCTATCTGTCCATTTCGCAAAAAAAAAAAATAACAAAAAAGTCAAATAAAATCGACAAGTTCAACTCAACTCGATGCTGTGCATGGAAACACTATCGACTTAGCAACGCCATTTTCTTAACTCGACGAAAACCCTAACTCCGAGTTTACTCGCCATGGAAACATAGTAATATACAAATCTACTGAACGTGTTTTGTGTGTATTTAATTAGCCAAAACTTGACGTAGACGTGACGTGACGTAGAAGTCTGTTGAATTTTGATTTTTATGTTACGACGACGGCCATTTCAGCATACAATAATGGTATTCATGCAAAGCGGCAAGATTATATTTTGGGCAATTAGTTATTTTTATCAGGTAGATTGTGTGAACGTCCCCTAAAACCGATTGTGGATTTTCAGAGATATGTCAGCTGTTAACTTGTGAATAGTAATTGCTGATTGCTGTTATAAGTTTGCCACCTCGTTTGCTCACCTAAATCGAAGAGCAAATATATCTGGTTTGTGCAAAAGCTTCTCTGTACAAATTTTGACAGTTCATTTATAAGGGGGATAAAGTTATCTTGTTTATAAAGTTATTATTTATAAGGGCTTTGCCCATTTGTATGAATACCATTAATATGTTTTTTGTAAGATTGCTAGCATCACACTTTGATTTTTGAGCAATTATTTTTCTTTTTTGCGTTTGTTTGTGTGAAATTATTGAAGCGAAATGGAAGTATTTTATTTATAATGATTTTATATTAATAATTAAAATAATTGGAATATGATTCAAAACGGTAGAAGAAGAACAATTTTATTTATTTGACACTTGCTGTGGTTGCTATGTTGGTAGCATAATCAACAAAATGTCATGGTACGTTGCGTCATGTTAATCTATGTTACGTCAAGTTTGCATAATCAGACCAACTTGAAATTTTGCAACAACAAAGCTGTAGGAGCAACAAACCTCAAACGACAAAAGCAACAACAACAATTATAAATACTCAAAATTTCCAAGTGATTTTGACGACTATCTCACCCTGCTCTCTAATATTAGCCTACCTTGTAATTATATCATGGAAACACTTAGGCTAGAAACTCACTGCGACAAAACAGTTTTCTACACACTAGCTCAAATGAGCGTGCGCTCATTTTGTTTCAAGACAAAAACAAAACTAATTTGTCTGGCGCTTTGCAACTTTACGGAAACTACAACATTGTAGAAAACTGTTTTGAAACTGTTTGTCGTAGTGAGTTTGGCCCATATTACACGATGATCGTTTGATGACGGTCAAAATATTTTTGTTGTTGCTTTCAATGCGAAACTGTCAAAAAACACTGAGAGCCAGAGCGGATGAACAATTGTTAGGGCGATCAAACTATGTTCATTAATAAAAGCTGTACATGCCAGCAATCACGATCAAAACAGTGTTGCTGGGTATGAAAATTTTAAATATGTTGACTTTTAGTCGCTAAAAAGTACTAAAAGAACTACTTTTCGACTGAAATATCCATATTACACGTTGTCCGTTTGTCCGACCTTTGTTGTTGCTTGCAATGTGAAACTGTCAAAAACAGTGAGAGTGAGAGCGGATGCAACAACAAAATCGCTTGTCTGCCCTAGCGTACACCGGACAAACGGACATCGTGTAATATGGGCCAAAGATATTATATAAAAAGTTGCATGAAATAATGCGAAATACCTGGAGCAGAAAAAGTACTTAATATTATTGAAATGTCGAAGTCGATCGCCGATCAACGATCATCGTGTGACTTACCAACGATCAAAATGTAATAGAGTGCAAGAAAGTGTCAATTGAACGCCGATCTACGATCTTCGTGTAATATGGGCCTTTCCAGCCTTAAATTCAATGCTTGCGAACATCAGCGTTGATCTGATTTTGTTTATGCAAACGTACTTAATCGGATTAATTTTGACTAGTTTTACGTCTTTTAATTAAATATTTATATAAGTTTTTATTTAAAGATTACAAAAAGAATATCAGATTAAATCGAGATTAACCCCTTTGAGGAGATTAACTCGCTTTTACGAGATTGGCCGTACAAAATTTAATCTCTTTGGAACGAGATTACAAGTTAATCTACTTGCTAATCTCCTCAAAAAAAGTTTGTAACGCTGTGAACAGCGATAATTCCTAAAAAAATGCAACACTGTAAAGATATAATAAAATGAAATGGCAACTAATTGTCTGGTGAAGAAAAATGGCTGCAACAACAAATACATAAATACATGGCTGAAAGTAAATACATAAACCAAAAGAAAGCAACGAAATGTCAAAGTTAATCTCTTTAAAGCTAGTGTAAACAGTTGACATTACAGTAGGAGATTAGGCTTATCTTCTCTCTCTTAATGGGCTTCAGCCGTGCAACATGAGGTGAATATAAAAATGTAATGTCGTGTGCGGCTTGATTATTTTGAACTCTGTGCAACAATCATAAATATCATATACGTTACATATATGTATATTAAAATTTTTCATATTACCTGCGTTAATTGTCTTAAAGTTTGACGTCGACCAAAGCAAACACCGAAATAACAAACAAAGTATCTATCTTATGTTAAAATGGAGAGCAACTGAGCAAAAACAAGAAAATGTCGCACTTGTTGCATATCATATTAGAAATAGACTTAAACCAACGACAGCAACATTACCGTTGCCACATTGCAGTCGAGCATTTTCGTTGCGATATATTTACCACTTACCCGGCGTCTCCACAGGCAATAAATTATTGCCGATCAGCTGTCATTTCGCCAGACAGATATGAACCATATCAAAACAAAATTTTGTATGTGGGCATTTCATATCTTGATATAAGCATTTGTGGATGCCATCAAACAAGAATATTCGCTGCATTGAAGAAAAGAAGCGTGTTGCTAAGAAAATAAAAAAAAAATAAAAAAATTGGCTGTCAAATTACCAAACTGACAGTTCATGGCAGGCAATAGTTATCAAGATATTTATCATGACATATATTGCTCTTCATGAGCAATGAATGGTCTCCACTGGCAATATATCGTCTGACATAAGTATCATTATATAAAGTATTGCCTGTGGAGACGCTGGGTTACACTACAATATGGTGTAATTAACAAGGTGGTAGTGAATTTCAACCTCTCTCACAAAAATGAACTCTCGATCTGCCAAAAACAGCTGATTGCATATTTTAAGAAAAGCCATTGCAAAACATAGTTTGTGATATTTGTGCTTATTGTGAAAGTTTTATTTGATTGATTATAAACGTGCAAAAAACATGGATAAGAACAAAAAATTGCTGAGACGCTGTGCGCGACGGACTGCGCTGGCTCGCGTTGTAACTAAAGCAAAGCTATTATCTAATAAAAAAACCAACAAATATCAAACTTAACCTCAAATTAATAAACTACTTCTCCGGCAGCTCAAGATAAAAGGGTTGGATTCTTAAAGCATTATGTACCACCTCGTACGGATTGTGATACAGCTTTCGTAGATGTCCTCATAGATTTTAAATTGATCAGCTTATTGCTGCTATTGGTATTGTGGAACTACATGGTCAGATGCTTGCAGCCAATTACAATGTGTTTCCATATTCGGATCTAGTTTTTCACAGTTTTTTCAATGATTTTTATGAAAATCCAACAAAACTACATATAATTGCAATTTAAATCTTATTAGCTAGAACTACCACTAGCAAGCAAACAAAAAAAAGAACGATTTGACACTTACCAACAGGTCCTCTCTTTATGTCACAATTTTTTGACAGATTCAGCAAAATTGAGTGTGTGGTGAAAAATTCACTACCACCTTGTTAATTACATCATGCACTACAATAAGAAAAGCATGTAAAAAGAATTTGACAGATGTTGCACCACTGCAGTCGTCGTCAATGTGTTTAGGCCGTAATCAAAGAACTAAGAGATAAGGAGTGTTCACATTCATCAAATTATTGGTCAAACAGTTTGACAAACAAAAATATATATGGAATTTGACGACAATTTGATGATAATTTGATGTGTGAACACTCATCAAACTGTTTGTCAAATCGTTTGACGAAAATGAACATATTTTGATTTTTCTGTTGTTTGACCAACAGTTTGACGAGAAATTTGACAATGTGAACACTCGTCAAATATTATAGTACAAATTTTGCCAGTTGAAAAAAGATTTCAACGTGAACACATCGCATAAACATGATAATAACAGAAGAATGTATCTGGGACAAAATTTTAAAACATTTTTGGACACATTCAGAGTTTGTTTGCTTCGTTTGGTTCATGTTTCAATAAAAAATATTAATAAAAATTGCTCCGACATGGCAACGTTTTCACTTCGATGCGCAAGCAAATAATGAAATTTGACGAAAAATTTGATAATGTGAACACTTGCGTGGTCAAACTGTTTGACCAACAATTTGATGAAAATTTTGACAACGTGAACACTCCTATAAGGAAGTGGTATTTACCTCACATACAGTGTATGTGTACTGAAGTACTTCTGGGACTGCGAGTGAGCGAGATAGCAAGTGTTCTTTGACAGGCTACATATCACAAAAATAAAAATGCCTAAGCAAGTGGAAGTGTCGGTGAAAAATATTAAACGAATAAATGAAAAAGTGATCATAATCGTTAAAAACTTGAATATTGTAAAACTTTATAACCTATAAATCGAATTCATTTATAAAGAAATGCTTTGTGTGCTGAAAAACTGTGATAGCAGCCAGCGCTCTATCACGCTAAAAAATGCGCTTATTTGATTTCACAGGTAAATATAATAAAATTGGTGAGGTCTCAAAATAATAAAATCGTTGCTTATATAAAAGTGATGTTAGATACGCTTATTTCCAAATGGAATATAAATGCCTTTCTCATAAGAAATATTAGAAAATTATATGTATCAAACTCGTCGATGTGGCGCCATTGAAAGCCTCCACATTGGGACGAATTAATAAAAACTGAGTGCACGAGTGGAGTGGAGTGCTTGAGTGTGCATTTTGAGTGTGCGATGTTAGTTAAGTTGAGTGTGAAATCCGTATTAAAAAAACTCCACTCCACGCTGAGGGGAAAAAACATAGTTTGAGTGTTTACTCATGACAGCATCTCTCAGACAGCTACGTTTGTTTTTTAAATAGTTCTTCTGTAACCAAGCACGTTACATTATTTTGAAAAAAGTTTTCATTTTAATAAAAATGGATGTGATTTGCTTTCATTTTGTTTCAATTTGTTATATAAAAAAAAAAAAAAAAATAAATAACTGGCCATTTCAGCCCGTGAAAGGACTTTGACCTAGCTTCTTATGATCAATTGTGTTGTGCGTGTTATTAAGTTTGTACACAATTGACCGAGAACTGGACCTACATGCTTAACGCCGACTCCGAACGGCGATGAACGGAAAGTTCTCGTTCTCAAGAAGCTTTACATGGCGTTTTGATTACTCTCTGAGGTTTGCCATTGTCTGCAGAGAAGTGGCGGCCGTACAGAAAAATTATTTTAATTCAAATAATTTTCTGTCGCTGCTGGGGTTCGAACCTGGGTTTCCAAAGTTCTTTGACATAGCGGCCACGCACTTTAACCAACTACGCCACGGACGCCACTTTTGTTATATACGTTTATTTATTTCACCTGAAAACCTGGATCGCCCATATATCGAAGAAATGTAAGCATTTTTTCCATGTTCGATAGAGCACCACCACGCGTTTCTTCATAAAAAGGCATAAAACAATCCACCAAATATTGTAATTGTTATCATCTCCTGACCTTCTTGTTTTATACTTCTTAACTGCATGTATTTCACCTTCGTCTTCTTCGTCGGAATCAAAGAAAAAATTCAACAAATTAGCCATTTTATTTCTTGAAAACCAAAACACCAAAATACGTGAATGAAACCAGACTAAATGTGAACTGTATGATGGTAAATAAATGACAAATACGGCATTTGTTTAGCTTCAATAAGGCTGAGGCAGCTAAATACCACACTCAACTTTTGCTGAGTGATCTCAGTTTTTATTAATACGAAATAAACAAAAACGGACGGTGCGATGTTTATTCAGAGTGAACACTCAATATCAAAGAAAAGCATGAGTAGAGTGGAGTTGAGTAAGTTTAATTAATATGGTTTATTCATACCGAACAGAGTAAACTCGAGTTGAGTTGAGTTCACTCCACTGCACTGACTTTATTATTTCGTCCCATTGGGACGAATTAATAAAAACTGAGTGCACGAGTGGAGTGGAGTGCGTGAGTGTGCATTTTGAGTGTGCGATGTTAGTGTCGATGTGTGCGATGTTAGAGTGTCCGTATTAAAAAAACTCCACTCCACTCTGAGGGGAAAAAAAACATAGTTTGAGTGTTTA
This sequence comes from Pherbina coryleti, assembly GCA_943735915.1. Taxonomy (NCBI): domain Eukaryota; kingdom Metazoa; phylum Arthropoda; class Insecta; order Diptera; family Sciomyzidae; genus Pherbina; species Pherbina coryleti. The sequence goes on along the minus strand of OX030949.1, from coordinate 20,944,480 downwards.
CTCATGACAGCATTTGTCACACAGCTACGTTTGTTTTTTAAATAGTTCTTCTGTAACCAAGCACGTTACATTATTTTGAAAAAAGTTTTCATTTTAATAAAAATGGATGTGATTTGTTTTCATTTTGTTTCAATTTGTTATCCCTTTCAGACCGTGATGCATCGTTTGTGCGGGTGGGTTCTATCTTTAATATTTCCACTTTTATTTAACGAATGTTATAAAGAACGAAATGAATCGATTGTGCTTGTATTGTTTACTTTTGTATCTCACACTGTTCCGCGATTCGCTTTACTGTTACTTAAACACGCGTGGAATTCTTGATAAACTTTTTAGTTTTGTCAAAATGAGTCGCAGAGGTAAGTTGTGTCTTCAATAAAAAAAAATTTTAACAGTGTAAAACTAGTGAAGTTAACGCATTTGAACTAAAAAGGTAATAAATTTTGATGTTTCAAATAAATTTGAATCATTTGTTGCTAAAAAAATGGGTTTCAGATAAAGTTTTAAACGAGTGCATCAAAACTGTGCGTGTCCTGAAAATCCTTGAAGGATATGGAAATTGCGAAACCTAAACATTGGGAATATTTTCATACCATATAACGACCATACATTCCAAAAATCATAAAAAAATGTTCAGTAGATAAGCGTCGGGTCTGAAAGGGTTAAATATGTACGTTTATTTATTTCACCTGAAAACCTGGATCGCCCATATATCGAAGAAATGTTTGCATTTTTTCCATGTTCGATAGAGCACCACCACTCGTTTCTTCATAAAAAGGCATAAAACAATCCACCAAATAATGAACATTTTCACGTGTGAAACGGTATAATTGGTGATAATTGTTATCGTCTCCTGACCTTCTTGTTTAATACTTCTTAACTGCACGTATTTCACATTCGTCTTCTTCGTCGGAATCAAAGAAAAAATTCAACAAATTGGCCATTTTATTTCTTGAAAACCAAAACACCAAAATACGTAAATGAAACCAAAAGAAATGTGAACTGTATGATGGGAAATAAATGACAAATACGGCAATTGCTTAGCCTGAGCAAGGCTGAGGCAGCTAAATAGCACACTCAACTTTTGCTGAGTGATCTCAGTTTTTATTAATACGAAATAAACATAAACTGAGGGTACGATGTTTATTCAGAGTGAACACTCAATGTCAATGAAAAACATGAGTAGAGTGGAGTTGAGTTAGTTTTATTAATATGGTTTATTCATACCGATCAGAGTAAACTCGAGTTGAGCTTAGTTCACTCCACTCCACTTACTTTATTAATTCGTCCCATTGTGTTATATCGTCTGTCGAACAACACTTCAGGGGCGCATTCAATTTCTGAGGTGCCATGCCTTTCAGGGCGCTTATTTTTAACCATAAAAAACTAATAAAAAAAATATAAAACTAATGTATCCTTCTTTTTAATTTTCTTTTTAATCAAATAATTAAAAGTAGTGTTGAATAATTTTGTTTTTATTCTGGGTTCAGGTCTTTTAGTTCATTTTACTAATATTTATCTTTTTTACGATAAAATAGGCCTACAGGCGAACCGAACACCAAAAAACAAAAAATCGGTAACGCACCATATTGTATACCTCATGGGTGGTGTGGGAATACAATAAAAATTAAATAAGAACAAAAAAAATATAAACAAAAAAGTTTTCGCCTTTCTTTATGATCGTATGATACTTCATTAAATTGCTTATTTTTGTTATTAAAAATTAAAAAAAGCAGTTCAAATAGTACAAATGCATAGATGCAATTAGTGTGAGTGAGTTCGCATATAGCACGAATTGGAGAAACAAATGTGTGACGAGCTGCATTTTTAATGCATTGTTTTTGACGCTTCTCAATTCATTACTCATTAAGTTTCGATCAAATATTTGTTGTCAACTTCTTGTTTCAACGCAATTACACCCAAAAAAAACTTGTTGGTATTATTAACAATATCAGTGTTGTTGAATTTATTTCAGAAAATGTTATTATTAAAAAATTACTCTCGTTATAGCAACCATATAATAGTTTGAAAATACTCAAATCTTTGTATTGACAAGATTTCTTGATGGTTGTTTACCAACAAGATTCTTGTTTAGTTGAAAACAATTTTATTTTAATGTACCAGAATTTTTTGTTGGTGTAGCTCCTTGCAAGAAAAAAAAAAATAAGCGACAACTAGCAACGTCGCTGAACAGTCAAAAATGGTTCTTGCCACTGAATATGTTTCTATCCTATTCTCGCACAATAGACAAGAATATTGTTGTCTTGCCCACCAGCCACTTGTTTTCAGATTTTAAAATTGGACAAAAAATGAATTGTCATACAGGGTTTACCACAGAACCGAATACGGCCCTGTTTGAATGTGTCTGTATGTGTGTATACTGACACCAATAATGCACTGAACACATTGACGACGGCAACGACATTACGACATCTGTCAAATTTTTTTACATGTATTTCTTATGGAGAGAATTTGGTCTAATGTCGCAATGTCGTGTCGTCAATATAGAACTATTCCTAATTTGACAGCATGTCGTCGCTGTCGTCGTCAATGTGTTCAGTACATAAGAAAAGTACTTCGCTTTTGTTCAACTACACCGCTTCCTTATATTTTACTTCTATGGCCGTAATCCTCATATGTAAACGTCCATCCGACATGTAGTACGAAAATCGAATAATTTTGAGTTTTCTGTCGGTCCATCCGACATGTAGTATTGTTTGAACGCACGTTCATCGGACTCGTTGCATTTTTCATTCTGCAAAAACCGTGGAGGAGTGAACAACTACGCAAAGCAAAAAAAAAAAGGAAAATGTATTTGAATAAATAAGCTTTTCTTTTCTCCTTTCCTTAACTCAAATCCTCTTTTTTCCTTTTTTTGGTTTTTCTATCTCTTCCTTTTCCTCCAATACTTCATCAATAATTAGAACAGCAAGAAATTGTTTTGCCGTTGTTATGACGTGTTCTCTTTGAGCGCTGAAAAATAATGATGTCTATCCAACATGTAGTATGTCTGAACGCTCGTCAAGAAAATGCGGTTATTTTGCCGAACTACATGTCCGATAGAACCCCCTTACTATAAGAAAAGTTCATCGATTGCCAATCAAGCAACCCAGTTGGGCCCATATTAGAGTCCGAACAGAACCAAAGCGGCTGTCGGATGGCGGTCCTCTCTCGGAGAAATCCGCTGAGAACACGTCCAGAATAGGAGCGGTTGTCGGTTGTCGCATCAGCGTTGCTTTTCGTTGTGTAAATGGCACAAATGCAACACACACACACAAAACGAAATGTCAGCTCATGGAATAAACTATGGTAAAAACTAAGAAAATAGCACTGAAAATAGTCAATTCTTAGCTAAAATATGGCAACACTTACGCCACTCAAAGAGAGATCCGCCAGCCGTCAGAGAAGAAATAGAATAGATTCTATTCTGGCGTTTTTCGGTCGCGGATTTCTGCGGCCATTTAATTTTTGGCGGCTGCATAGATTTTCATGTATATTGTTGCACAGCGCCTCCGACAACCGACATCCGCTTTGGTTCTGTTCGGGCTGTTACACGGTGTCCATTTGCACTGCGTGCAATCGATTTTGTTGTTGCTTTCAATCATGGTATAATAATACAAGGTAGCATTGACAGTTGCTTGGGAAAACATCTCCTGTCAAAAAATATACTCAAAAAAGAGCGCTCACAATCCGCCATTGAAAACACAAACAATGTTGAAAACGTTGAAGTGAAAAAAAAACAACAACTACAGCAGCTGCCGATTTATTTACACAAAAAGCTGTTTTTGACGGAAGATGTTTTCTTGTAGAAGAGAAAATAAGCAGTTGTCAATGCTACCTTGTATTATTATACCATGGCTTTCAATGTGAAACTGTCAAAAACAATTGAGAGTGTGGGAGGATGAACATTTGCAACAGTGGGCAAAATAAGTTCATTCTTGCACTGTGTCGATACAGCGTACATCGTGCAAAACAGTGTTGTTGGGTGGTGGGATTAAAGATTTGGGCGTTTAAGGGCCGTTTTCTCAGTGTCCAAGCTCTTAACCAGGAGATAGCTAACCATACGATAGCTAAAAAAACAATTTCGGTTTTACCAAGTGCTGATTAACCAACCTTCGGTTAAATCATTAATTGTGAATTTTTCAATTGTGTATACGCTAAAACTGCTTATCATCTGTCTTGTGTTTACGTTTTTTTATGATTTTGTACCACGAAATGAAATAAAAGTGAAACAACTCAACAAATTGCCAAATTTTACTCCATATGAAGAAACATTTCTTGTTTTTGAATAAATGTGTGAATAAATATAAAATTGTTTGCTCTACTCAGCTGTTCTTCTGATTAGCAGCTAACCGGAACCACAACTTGACGTTAACTTAATCAGCACTTAACCGACAGATAAGAATTAACCGAACATTGAGAAAAAGATTTTTTGCTAACCGCTGGTTAAAGTTCTGGTTAGTGCTTAACCGGACATTGAGAAAACGCCCTAAGTAGCTAAAAAGTAAATCTTTTTAAAGAAAAGTGCTACTATTGTACTGTAGCATTATGAAGAAAATAGTTGTAGGAAACCCTTGTTGGAATAAAGTGTAGGAGAAAAAGTAATGGAACTGAATGATATGTCAAAATCTGTCCACCTTTCTTATTCTGCCGTGTAACAACCAGCGTGCAAACGGATACCGTGTAATATGGACCAATGTTGTAACCCAAAATGAGCAACCGTAAACTTATCGAAACTAAACGAAACAGTTTGACGAGACCATGATACAATAAGAAGGTAGGGTAAGGAGCTTTGACAAGACCGTCTGCTAATGTCAAAACCATAAAATACAGTGCTACCATATCTAAAGAAAAAATCCCATGACAAATCCATGTTTCATGGTTTCAGTAGGTAAGCGTTTCATATGAAATGCGTTGCTGAAAATTATGATAAACGGGGAATTACTAATTTTTTGGGTGTTCAACTGTCAGACAAAATAAAAAAATTTTTTATTAGATATCGTATGCACATTCGCATAAAATTTTTATATAAGAAATTAAGAATACAAAAAGCTAAGCAAAAAATTATGGGCAATAGTAAATTAGTGAAAATAAAGCTTTAAAATTACTAAAAAATTTATTGTTTCAATTATAGATAATTTCATTTAATATTTTTCTTATTTGCCCTACACATAATTCCTTTTCTAAGTGTTTGTTCCACATTTAAGAAAAATACAGAAAAGTGGCAACGCTAAAAGGCTTTTTGACATAAGCAGACGGTCTTGTCAAAGCTCCTTACCCTACCTTCTTATTGTATCATGGACGAGACGTTCTGTTCCGTAACAACCGAACTTTTAGCATCTCAACTCATCAACAACAGCTGTACAAAACAGTCTTCTTATTTCAGACGATTGGAGGTACTCGTTTAATTTTGGGTTAAATGTCAAAAGACATGTAACGATTGAAAACGTTAGGCAAGTTGCAATCGTCTCGTTTGGTCTATTTTGGTAAGGCCTTTACAAGCCGTCTCCACGAGGCATAGCATATACTATAATATACATGAAGGCATCGAAAAATCTAGTGGAGACCGCATACGCCATTTATGCCCTGCGATAGATAACATGATTTATATCATGACATTTAACTCATGGCATATGCTGTACTGCATACCAAAATTAATAATTAATGTAATTAAATTAATAAATAATTTCAACTAATATGCCATGGCATAAAATCTTCACCAAGCAAATACTGTTACACATTTTGACAGCTGGCGCTCAAGCCTTGATATATGTGAAGCAAAGAACTAAGAGATAAGGAAGCGGTAAAGTTGACCAGAAATAAAGTATTTTACACCGAGAAAAAAAACAACGTAAAATTAAAAATAACAACGTTGAAATAAAATTAAACAGTCACAAAAGTAGAGTAAAGTTGAAAATTTTTAAATCAAGAATGGTATTTTTGTTTTGCACATGAATTAAATTTTCATTTTAAAATTGGTCATTGTTGAAATAAAGTTGTTTTATTTTCAAAACGAAAATGAAAAATGTTGTTTTAAAATGAACCATTTTTGAATTAAGGTTAAATTTAAATATATACATTTTTATTTTAAAATGAAAACTTTTTAATATAACAAGCACATTTTTATTTTGAAAATGTTTATTTTTATTGTAAAAATGAGAATTTTTATTTTAAAAATGTGTATTTTTATTGCAAAAACGTATAATGTTGTATAATGCTGATATTAAAGAGGCAATTGAAAAGCATGATTTGGTTAGTTTTTTAAATATTTTATTTTAATATTTGATATATTTCTTAAAAAATGTATACATGAAGTTTAAATATATTTTAATTTAAAAGGATTTAGCTAAAAGGTTTCTCAACTCTTCCTCATCCTCGTTGACTTCTGCTGCTTCTTTATAAGAGCAATTCTTTGAAGAACGTGGCGTCAAAGACACTAATTCTGTAGCCTCTTGATCGAAAGCTAACCATTCTTCGGTAAATATATCCTCAATCGATTCGTTATTTATATTTTCACTCATTTTTTAAATTTTATATATTTTTAAAACTTTAATTTTTAAAGTATTAACACTTGTGTGTTCACAACAATTTCGCGAAACTGAGCTTAATGTCGTTGTCCGTTTTATTTGTATGTATACTACCGCATTAAAATAAAAATGCGTTTTTATTTCAAAGAAGACACTTTTATTTTAAGGTGCTATTTTTATTTCAAAATTGCTCATTTTTGAATCAAAAACAAGAAATATGAAAATGAGCAACTTTAAACTAAATATGATAGTTCATGATTTTAAAATGGATTTTTTCCCTTAGTGTACAAATACAATGAAGTTAATTCAAACACATAAACATTTAAACAGGACCGCATTAGGTTATATCGTAAAGAAAGGCGAAAACATTTTGGTGTTCAGACGTATGTTTATTATTTAATTTTCATTGTACTTACACACCACTTATGAGGTATACAATATTAAAATATAAAATTAAATATTTTTCAGTCAAAAATAACAATTAAAATTAGACTTTTATTTTTTCGGTTTAAAGAAAACACTCCTTTTTACTGTCTCAGTTCATGTGAATGCGTATTTGAAATCATATATATTTTACAAAAATGTCAAAATACGGGACAAATTTTGTCCCGACAAGACACTTAAAAAATTAAGCAAAATACGACTAGCCATTAGGCTCATTAGCATATTTTCGGGTGCAAAAAATGTGTACCGGGTAAGCTAGTATAGAATATAGGATATGACTGTCATATATACATTTTTGACCGGAAAAAAAAGTCATATTTTAACATTTATTTTTGACCGAAAAAATAAGTGATATTTTAACTTCTATTGTTAACCGAAAAATAAACATTTTAACTGGTATTTTTGACCGAATAAATAAAAGTAAGTAATAACAAAAAAATCGGTAAAAATAACCATTATTTATCGACTTATTTGAAAAAATTTATAACAGTTACGGTCCCTGATTAAAACTTATCTTCAATCGAAAAAAAATTAGGGCCCTATCGCTTGCCACCCTAAAGAATGAATGCGCTCATGAAGCTGAACTTGTGTTTTGACAGAACACAGAACACTCTTGCACATGACTCATGCACACAAATGGCGGGAAACCAACAAACTATAAAGCAAGATTACCTGTGAAATGAAACCTACTTATTTTGTGTTTTTTGTGAACTTTCACAACTTTTCACGGCACAACGCATGCTTATTTAATTATTTATTTTATTTATGTTCGTTTTAATACAATTTATAGCGATGACAATCGCTAATTATTTAATATTTTAATGCTTTTTCGCCACTCATTTTCTATGTTTTGATGTGCAAGAGCTTATGTCAAAAATCATGCTCTATCTCGCTTGAAAAATTCTTCAACACACGCATAGTATGTGTGAGTAGAACACCACTTCCTTATATTTTATTTCTATGATGTGAAGGCATGGGTTATTTCTCGTGGAGACGACCTGTTAGTGCTGTCTAGCAGGGATGTAGTACAGAACTGTAAAAGATTGAATCATTTCAGAATGCACACTCTTAATACATTTAAAAGCTGCATCAACCAGATTGCAATCTTATGCTTCTGTAGAGTAAATGAATTACAGATGCACAATTCATCATTCTTTGAAGATAAAAGAATGCACACCCAATGCTTTCTAAGAAATGGGACTTATGGAAATATCAATTCCATTATTGTTGGCTTAAAAAATCTGATGAATGTACTCAGTTTAATCATTCTTTTCAACTCTGAAACACTGAACATTTTATTTACTACCATTTAATACTACTAAATATAAAGCAGAATTTTGCATTTTTGTTGTCTTTTGTTTTCGACGGCCGATCTTAGTGACATGCTTCTGTCTTTCCTTTGATATTTTCTGGAATAATAAAGTGCTTATTAATAAAAAATATTGAAAAATATCGATATGAGCTTACGATATGACTTTCTGAACAAATATGAAATAATGGCAAAAGATTCAAGAAACAAACTTGGTCTAGCGTGACGTCATGATCGTAAAAAATGCTTTGTTCGTAACTAGAAATGTCAAAATGAAAAGTAAACAACATAACGGAGCTGCGCAATGCGTAATCTATTTTTCTATCATTCTTGAGCTGCACTCAAAAATAATAAATACAAGATTATACCATGCGCATGTCTGCCTACGTCATGATCGACCCATCGTCAAAATCAGCTGTTTTTCACTGAGCAAAACATAAAAAACAACTGTAGCTGAAAAAAAAAACCGTACAGAACTATTTCGCACTATCTTTCGTCTTTTCTTGCACGAACAGAAAATCAGTGAGAAGAAGAGAGAAAGAGTCTTTCCTATCTACGTCACGAAAGACCTAACGTCTTGCGCATAACGGTGTAACTTTTTCTGCCTCTGATGGCGTAATCTGATTTCTATTATTTTTGAGCTGCACTCACTAAAATTTAAATTCGGCTGCAACTATCGATGGTTGCAGCCATCGTGGCTGAAGCCATCGGTGGCTGCCCTCGTTAAAATTTCAATTCAGTGTGCATTCTTTACGTTTTGCAATTCATGACTTGAAAACAATTTTAATCAGCCTAAAGACTTAAGCCTAAAGAGTTCACACTTTGAATGCTACAAAAAAAGAGTTCAGCTTTTGAATTTTTAAACAAGAGAATGAAAAGTGAAAATGAATGCACACTTTTACAGCTCTGATGTAGTATCAAACTATAAGCAGACTAATAGCGCATTCTTTTCTGAAAAAAAATTCTGCATTTTTTCTACCCTCTTCAAGAACTCTGCATTTTTTCTGTTCTTTTCTAAAAAAAAATGTTGACCTCAAAATAAAACGTGTTCTTTTCTCGAAAATGTTGACCGCAAAAGTATAACAAATGCAGAATTTTCTGACCCGTAAAATTCGACGGTTCTGTATTCTGCCCTCTAGTAATACCAACATTAAAACAAAGTAAAATAATTTTGACAACTCATACTTTGTGCTAAGAAAATTGTGATAAGCAAAGATTTCTAAATTTGAAAAATGTCTGAAATTGATTCCAATATGTTGTTGGTTAAAGTGGTTAGTTTTATAAAAAATGAATTGCTCGATTCGTCATCTTCATCACCGGAAGACGAATAAAATAATAAATAAATAATCAATAATAAATTAGTCAGAAATCAAAACAACAGTGCAGCCAATATTAAAAAAAAAATGTTGCATTTTTTCTGTTCTTTTCTCAGCTCAAAAGAGGTCAACATTAGGTCTGTTTCCGTACGCACACTGTGTAACTTGTGGGACGCTATTTTCTGTTTCCGTACTTTCTGTGCTTAAAATGGGAGAAGAAGAACAAGCATAAAATCGCTCTCTCGAGCACACAAAGTGCACAGAGAGTGCTAGAACTCGAGACTTCGAGTAAAGTAAGAACAAGCATCAAGAAGAATAAGCATCAATAAGAAGAAGCAAATGTCAAATTACATTTCATAATTGTTTATGTTTTGCGATAAATAAACTCACAAATTGTGTGCCTAAAAAGAAATTTAAGCACAATAAATAAATAATAATAAATAAAAATTAAGTAATTGTTCAGTTTTGCATTTAAAATGGCTTTTAATAATTTGAGTGAAAGTATTTTAAATTTTGTGCTGCCGTCTGCAGTCAAAATCAGCTGTTTTGTGCTCGAAACTTACTAGAAGCTGTTTCCGTACTTTTGCAACTATTCTCACATTTCGTTTTTACTCTCTAGCACACGTTTTACACAAATATTACACAGTGTAAAGTACGGAAACAGACCTATTCTGTAAATTCAGGTCAGAATCTAAAAAATTCTGCATTTTGTAAGGGCAGAATTTTTTTTCAGAAAAGAATACGCTATAAAAGTCTGCAGTGTGCGGCCGCTCTAAAATATTTGGAAATTTAAATGATAAGTCGACTATTTTTTTCCATCCCTAAATAGCCGTAATTTTTTATCATTATGGTAAATGGCTAAAAAAATGTCGGAAATAAATATTGAAAACTCCAAGTTCGATGATATAAAAAGGTAACAAACAATTTAGAATTGATACAAAAACTCAAATGCATTTAAATCTTTATTTGAAATAATTCATTATTATCCCCGCAGTGATGTTCCTCTTAGCAAGCGACGATTGATTTTGCTTCAAACTGGCAATTTATCGGATTGTTCGTTTATTGTGGGTGAAGAGTTGGATGAGTCTGAAAAGGATTTAAGTGCCAACAGTAATGATGACTCTGTTCGCTCAAAAAAGTTTCACTGCCACAAAATGATTCTAGCAACAGCATCAGACGTTTTTGAGCGCATGTTTTACGGGAGCTTCTGTGACCAACCCAACCCAATAAAAGTCTCGGACATAAGACCTGAAATTTTTGAGGTGCTCCTAACATACATTTACTCTGATCAGATCGATGCGCGGCATGTTCATGAGGAAAACTTCCATGAACTTATTTACATAGGAGATAAATACATGATGCACCATTTTATTAATAGGTGCGTCGATGTATTTAAGAAAAAGAGTTTTTCTTTAGCGAAGACACTACCAATTTTTGAATTGGGCTGTTTGTTCGACAGTTTATCGGTGATATTAATAAGCTATGAGGTAAATAAATTCAGTAAATTTAACACCAAATTAAAGGGCCGCCCAAATTGGGCGTAAGCAAACAAGAATATTTGAGAAGTTAACAAAAAGTTTACTAAAATTCAAACAAAATTCAAAACACACTTCCATGATCGACAAAAAAAAAAAAAAATAGAACTAGTAAAGAATGACTCGCTTTTGTATTTTGATCCGAAACTGATCCGTTTTCATATGACATTTCTATTAAAAACGAATCGCGTTTTCCACTTGTTTTGACGTAACGGTTACGGGTTCGAAACGGATCAGCATCCGTTTTTGAGCACATTGGAATATCAATATATCGTATAACAATAATTTTTTACTTCCAGAATATTCGAACGTATTCCTCAAGATTACTGGACCACCCAACCTTTTACGATTTGAATATAAATAACATGAAGCGATTGATGGTTTTTTTAAAGCAACTTCCAGAATATTCCAATGGAGACCCCATACTTCTTAATGCATTGGAACAATATGGAAGACGGAACAATTTACGTGCTATTAAAAACTCCGAAAAGTTTACAATATTAACTGATGTCGCTTTGATTTTTTCGGATGAAATTTTCGGATGTTCGTCATATGAATATTTTTTTGGTTCACATTGAATGATTATGATTATAAAAAAATCAAAGATAATTTATTTATTTATTCAAATGTACATAGAAGCATCAATCGAATAGAACGGTACTTGAATTGCATGATGTCGTGAATAGCTAGGTTAAAAATTGTGACAAACCTCGAATAACACAGATATTGAATCGGACGAAGTCGCCAATATAACTATTGACACATACATATCGTCGGAACCAATTAACGGTGATATTCGAAGGATAACTTTATAAATATATATTAAAACAAGTTACTTCACAAAGAATAAAATTAGAACATATTTTTAGAACTTTGACAGCAAATCAAGCTTTAAAAATATAAGTAAATGTTTGTTTTCATTCGTTAACAAAAAGTTATAACAGATAAAAGGGAAATTGTTCTGAAGTTTTCACCCGATATATGCTATATATTTTTTTGTTAACGGACAAAAATAATCATTCTTGACTAACTTATATTTATTTTTGGAAGGCTTTAATTTGCTTAAAAAATCAAGTAAATATTGAGAATAACCATCGAATCCATTCACCGCTTTATTGTGCAATATATCGAAATTAAACAATATTTGGTTTGCGTTAAAACACTCTCAAAGAATATTTTGAAACCTCTCTCGTTAGATTTTAACTTTTGGTTTGTAATATGTATGTATATTAAATGATTTCTTATAGAAACTTTGTTGCAAGAATCGTACACTAGAAGTCTACAAAACATAGTATCTACATTTTTCAGGAACCACAATATAGTATCTTTGTTTGGAAAGCTTTGAGATTTTTTTAAAATTGTTTTGCCTTTATTTTTAGTGCATTTAGAAAAGACTTAATTGTAGAGACTAGCGGAAACTTTTTTAAAAGAGTTTAAATATACAAGGCACTTCCTTTTTAAAAACATTCTCCTTGTAAGCAACAAAACCTTGCAAAAATCAAAATGACATTGACTATGTTATGTGGTTGAACAAAAATGTATATACTGTTTTCTTATTGTTCATAGGAGCTATATGCATACATGTTTATTTGTGTTCAAATACCTTATAAGGCACAAAATGTTTATTAGAAAAAAATGTACTGTTCAATGATGTTTAAAGTGATTTTATTGTAATTAATTATTATTTTAATGAGCGATATCGGCCTGATTTCTAAAATTAATATTTTTGATTGATTTATACATTTGAACACTGAATAAAATATTTTTTTATATTGATCTCGTTTTTGTACTTATTTTTGTAACCGAATCTTAATCAATTTCAATCTGTAGGGGGATTCGGGATTTTGATTTTGAACAGCAAACATCGTTTTTGTGCTCTGGAAAAAAATTATAAAATCAAAAACTTTAAGAAATATATATATATATACATATATATACATAAATATATAGATACACAGAAAACTCAAACACGCGATTAATTTAATTGTTACGTGAAAACAAATAATATTCACTAATGGCGGCGACCAAAAAAGCGCCAGATAAGGATATCGTCGGATTGGAAAACATTATTTCCGATGATCAACTTATGAGTCCGCAGAATCCTCAGACAACATTCAGCACGTTTCATCCGCAAGATTCATCATATTTGAACTCTATTGGTATTCCAAATGAGAGTGAAAATCAGCCACTGCATATCGAGCCCTCAGAAATTTCTGATGCAACCTTAGTGGACGGTTCTTGCAGTACTCAAGGGTCCGTATTCTTATTTAGCGGAACTAAAACAGATTTTTTACCAACCCAACAAACCGAAGGTGAGTTTTTCCCGTGCAAAAGGAAACGTGGAATGCCCCCAACATCTATTGAGACAAATATAGACTTTTCTAGTTTTAGAAGCAATCTATCTAACAACAGATTTGCTCTATTAGACAATTTAATAGAAAAAGAAACACCTAAAACAAATAAGATCTTAAAAATTGTAAATGATAAAAGTGGTCCAGGAAAAAGTATTAGAAAGAGCTTGTGTCCACCAATATTTTTATACAATGTAAATATAAAAAATTTGGTTGACCAGTTAAATAAAAAATCACCAAAAATTTTCTTTAAAATAACCAATGTTGGAAAATATAAAAGTAAACTTTATTTTGATGATGCCTCAGCACACGCTGAAATGATGTCTTTACTTAAAGAAAAGAACATCGATTCGTATTCTTTTACTCCTAAGGAGTACAAATCTGTGAGCTTAGTATTACGAGGCTTATATTATAAGACTGACATCGAAGAAATAAAAGTAGCACTTGATTTAAAAGCTCCAAATACTGTGCAAAATGTTGCTAAATTTAGGACTCCTTATTCAATAAAAAATAATTTTGACACTGGACTTTTCATTATCTCTCTTCATCCCGGAAAAAAACATAGCGATATTTCGCATATAAAGTACCTTTTGAGCCAATCCGTCAAATGGGAGGCACCAAACTTTAGGCAAAAAGAAATTCAATGTAAAAGATGTCAGCATTGGGGTCATATTGCAAAAAATTGCAATAGATCTTACACTTGCGTAAAATGCAATATTTTTCATGCCCCAGGTGCATGCTCTCTTAAGAAAAGCGAAAACTCAGTTCCGTTTTGTGTAAACTGCGACCAAGCCGGACATCCTGCCAATTGGAAAGGTTGTCCAGCGCATGATACAATAAGAAGGTAGGGTAAGGAGCTTTGACAAGACCGTCTGCTTATGTCAAAAAGCCTTTTAGCGTTGCCACCTTTCTGTATTTTTCTTAAATGTGGAACAAACACTTAGAAAAGGAATTATGTGCAGGGCAAATAAGAAAAATATTAAAGGAAATTATCTATAATTGAAACAATAAATTTTTTAGTAATTTTAAAGCTTTATTGTTACTAATTTACTATTGCCCATAATTTTTTGCTTAGCTTTTTGTATTCTTAATTTCTTATTTAAAAATTTTATGCGAATGTGCATACGATATCTAATAAAAATTTTTTTTATTTTGTCTGACAGTGGAACTGTTGAACATAAATCAAACATTTTTTTTTTGAAAGTTGATGCAGTGCTCAATTTATCATAATTTTCAGCAACGCATTTCATATGAAACGCTTACCTACTGAAACCATGAAACATGGATTTGTCATGGGATTTTTTTCTTTAGATATGGTAGCACTGTATTTTATGGTTTTGACATTAGCAGACGGTCTTGTCAAAGCTCCTTACCCTACCTTCTTATTGTATCATGGTCCAGCGTATAAATTTTATGTTAAAAATAAAATGCAACGACTTGCAGAAGCCCGTGATAAAAAATCCACAGCAATTAATAATGTTACTCAAGCTTTAAATAAAGTGTCAATAATTTCAAAAGATAAAACTTTCGCTAGTCTGTTTAATCCACAATCAAATAATTTAAGTCACCAACCATCAAAACAGAAACGACCTTTAATAATAGAGGAATTTTTAAAAATTGCTCAACAAATCTGCAATCCCATTGATCCATTTTCTGTGGAAGAAAAAATAAAAGATTTTATGGTTAATTATAGAAATCTCTCAAAAACACAAGCCAGATTAGAATGTCTGAGTCTTTTATCTATTGTTGAAAAAACATATGGTACGTAAATTCTTAAATCTTTTGACATTTAATGTAAGATCTCTGATTGATATTAGTCGAAAAATTGAACTCTTAAAAATACTAAAGCATAATAAAATTGATATTGGATTTATTCAGGAAACTCATTTGTCATCTAACCATTTTGTCAATTTGGAAGATTTTGACTTCATACGTGACAACAGTTCTATTGGTGTAGGTATTGCAATTAGAAAGAGTTTCAAATTTTGTGTTGTGAAAATTCCTGATGTTTCGTTTCCAAATATTTTCGTTGCCATTAATATATCTGTTGATGGTGAAATTAAAAAATATTTATTTGGTTGTATTTATTTACCATGTAATTATTCCTCATCTGGAATTACCAACGGCCTTACGAAAATTTACAACTATTCAAACAATTTTGATGGGACGTTTCTCGGTGGGGATTTCAATCCTAAAAATTGTTCTTGGGGAGATGTTCTAGACAATTGTAACGGAAAGGTTTTATTATCGTGGCTTCAAAATTTTTCTCTAAATTTTACTCGTATATGTGACATCAAGCCGTCTTATCCAAATGGTACGTCATTTTTGGATCACTTTTTAATTAGCACGAATATCCTTGACTCGATCAATCCAAATTTTGAAATTTCAAGTTTGTCAACATTTTCTGATCACTTTCCTTTAAAACTTAAAATTAATCTTTTATCCTTCGATATTTTGCTCAAAAATCCACGCAAATTTTTGTCATATAAAAATACAAACTGGGATGAATTTAGAACCGACTTGAACCTTTATCTTGATGACTTCTTTCCTACGTTTAACCGTAATCTTAACAATGACGAAATAGATAAACATATTGATCACTTTACTAATTCTTTAAATTATGTTAATGAATTACATGTTAAATTAATTGACATAAAAAACAAACGGTACATTATATCTGATGAAATTAAAAAGCTTTATGATATCAAACATTCTTGGCAAAAAGAACTCAAAAGACTGTATCATACTAATTTTAACAGGGATTATCCTGAATACAAACTACTTTCAAAACAAATACAATTACTTAAAATTATTATTAAAGAACAAGTTGAACTCTCTCAGGCAAAGATTTTTAATGAAAAAATTGAGAAAATTAAACCTGGTCCGTCTGCTTTCAAACAAATTTATGGTTTTTTAAAGAAAAAACAAAACCAATTTTGCAACAAAATAATTGTTAATAATGAAATCATTACAGATGAAGTCGATATTTCTAGAAATATGCTTACTTATTTTGTTGACGTTTACGAAGAAACAATCCCATCAACAGCGGATGTTCCAAATATAAAAAGTACAATATTTTCTACATTATCTGCATGTAATAATAATATCATTAATTTCAATATCGAATCAAATAAACATAAGTGATTCTTCTTATTTTATTAATCATGATGATCTAAGTTTAATCATTAAAAGTTTAAATTCTAAGAAATCTGTTGGATTGGATAAAATTTCAAATTATTTAATAAAAAAATTATCACCATCAGCGATCAATTTCTTAACTATAATATTTAACAATTGTATTAACAATGGCTATTTTCCATTCAAATGGAAAATAGCCAAAATTTTGCCCATTAAAAAAAAGTCTGGTTGCTATTCTATAGATAATTTCAGACCAATCTCGTTGCTTTCAAATCTTGGTAAACTTTTTGAAAAAGTTATAAAATTAAAAATGAATTTTAACTTAAGTTCTGATTACATTCCTGACTATCAATTTGGTTTCAAAAGTGGACATTCTACTGCTCACGCACTTTTAAAATTTCAAAATGATGTTATATGCAATTTAAGAGAGAAAAACTGTACAGTTGCAGTTTCACTCGATATCGAAAAGGCTTTTGATAACGCCTATCATGATGGAATTTTGTTTAAATTAATTAATCTCGGATTTGATCCTTTTATTGTTAAAATTTTTTTTAGTTTTTTTAGCGATCGCAAATTTGTTGTTGAAATAAATGACTGTCGTTCTGATATTGGTGCTATTAAAAGTGGTGTGCCTCAAGGATCAATTCTTGCTCCTCATTTATATAACATTTTTATATCTGATTTTCCACATGAATTAAATGGCTCAAAAGGTATTCTGTATGCAGATGATTCCTTACTGTATGCTCATAATGCTTCTCCAAGGATAGCTCTTAATTTAGCATCAAGGCATCTTTCTTCAGTTCACAGTTATTATGAAAGTTGGGGTATCAAAATTAATACTTCAAAGTCAGTAGCAATTTGTCTTCGTAATGCTAGTGGTAAATGCTCTAAATTTGTAGTTCCTGAAAGCAAAAATTTAATGTTATCTTTGAACGGACATCCTATACCTTTTAAAAACAACTTTAAGTACTTAGGTGTACATTTTAATAAGTTATTCAAATTTAATGAGCATGCTCGATTAATTTTAAAAAAAGCTTATAAAATAAAGGGAATGTTTGCTAAACTCCTAAATAGCAAATATTTAATGAAAAAAACAAAGCTTCTCATATATAAAGTTTGTATTCGACCAATATTAACATATGCATATCCGATTTGGTTTTCTATTTCTCCAACTGTTGCAAAAGAAATTGAGGTACTTGAGCGTAAAATACTACGATTGTGTATTGATAGAAATTATGAATCTTTCGCAAAAAAATATTCAAATAATTTTGTGTATGCGAAAGCGAGCTTATATCCTTTTATATAGTTATTATGTTTTTACCTTACTTGACAGATTTATTAAAAAACTAGCTCTTCACGAAAATTATTTGCTAAAAGATATATACGAATTTCAGAAATTATATAATTGGTCAAATGTTTATTATCTCTCGCCGATTAGCTTTATAAATGAAAACTATTCCTTGAATTTAGATTTTACTGCACCACTTTTACCAGATTTTTATATGATTTCCACTCCAAACACCCATAGAGGATAATTCCTTATAGTTCATTTTAACATTTGAAATAAATAATATATATGAAATTGTTGGTCATTTAAAAATAACCGTTTTGTTATTAGTTTTAAGTTTACATTTATATATAATGTTATATGTTTATATTTATGTTTAGTTTTAAGGTTTTTAACATATTGTAATATAATCTATTACTGTAAAAATTTTGTATCGGGAGCAAGTACATACTTACATACTTTAAAAATATTTTTTTATAGTTCTTTGTAATTAAAGCCTAGGGCGTTTTTTTTTCTTTAAATCAATTTTAGAATAATACAATAATAGTTCTAAGTTATCTTTTATATTCTTGCTTATCTTGTCTTTTGTTATCCAGACCGAAAAGTCTCAATAAACATTACTTACTTACTTCAATCTGTAGGGCATTGTTATATTATTACAGGGTTTTTGTTTTTATAATAACCATTTTACATCCTGTAGAAAAAAAAGAGCTGGTCTGGATTGATCTTTTTTTATATATTTTTGGGTAGTTTCAAGATTACAAGTCGAATGGTTAAAAATATTCCATGAAATGGCGAAAAAGTTTCTTTATCTATTACTTTTTTGATACTTTATACAGTGAGAACAGGAGAAATTAAAAAATCTTTAGTGCTTACATTATTGACCGTCAAAGTTGAATACTATTTGTTTTTTGTAACTTGTTTGCTTAAACAGTACAATACTTGAGTTAAAGCTTTTGCTTTAAATAAATACTTCGCTATATTTAAAAGTCATACATAATCGTTTGTAGATTATTTTGACTTGGAACATTCTTCATTTGTTCCAACTGTAAAGCACCTTATTTATTCATTTTAAATTTTGCACCCTCTACTGTTATAATACTTTGAGTAAGAAAGTATTTATGAATTTTTCAAAAAATAACTACTCACATTCCACAAACAGTTTTCAATTATAAAAAAATAAATAAATAACTAGCCATTTCAGCCCTTGAAAGGACTTTGACCTAGTTTCTTATGATCAATTGTGTTGTGCGTGTTATTAAGTTTGTACACAATTGATCGAGAACCGGACCTACATGTTTAACGCCGACTCCGAACGGCGATGAAAGCAAGAATGTTCTTGTTCTCAAGAAGCTTTACATGGCATTTTGATTACTCTCTGAGGTTTGCCATTGTCTGCAGAGAGGTGGCGGCCGTACAGAAAAATTATTTTAATTAAAATAATTTTCTGTCGGTGCTGGGGTTCGAACCTGGGTCTCCAGCATAGCGGCCACGCACTTTAACCAACGACGCCACAGATTTCAATTAATGTGTTTAATAAACGGTAAAATTTCAATAAGTGTTATAATTTTTTTACGTAAGAAACTAGTCAAACTCTAATTGCAAATGTCAATATAGCTATAGTAGCTATAAGCAGACAAAGTATTTTAAGTCATTTAGCGAGAAATAATCTATTTTGTTACTAGTACAAAAAATTAGAGACATTCATGGCTCTCATTCGTCGCGTCACATACGAAGGAGTTCAACTACGGTCTCCATTATTTTTTACTTGCCATAAAACTCGCTTTATCTCTTCTTTTAGTGAAACTTTTAAGACAGACACAAATTAAGATCCTTCCCAAATTATCTTTGTAATTCATTTATAAGGTTTATGTCGCTCGTTAGAATTGAAGTAATATGTAATTTATTCAAAACTCGAATTATATAATATGTTAGAATTATTATGAATAGAAAGTAGATAGTTGTGTTATTTAGGGTCACAAATAGAAGTAATTTAATTTTCAATTTAGTCTTCAGTATATTCGAAGGGCTCTGGTGGTTCGGGCTCCTTGACATCTTCATTCTTAGGTCCATAAGCGGCGACTGGTTCAACCAGTTCTTGCTCGTCAACCTTCCCGGTGTGCTGCATGACAATTATACCGCCGATTGTGACATCTTTTAAGGGAACGAATGATTGACCATCGGCAACGCTGAGCACCTTTAATTGTTGTCGCATAACGCGTGCAGGATTTTGTAAAATTTCATAGTTAGGCTCAGGTTCTTTCTTTTCTTTTTTATCGTCCTTGTCCTTCTTGTCCTTTTCTTTATCTTTGTCTGCAGCACTGGATGTTGATGATGCCTCCTTATCTTTTTCATCATCTTTGGACTTTTCTTTTTCTTTTTCTTTGTCGTCCTTTTTCTTTTTATCGCCCTTAAGCGGCTCATCAACTTTCATTTTATCATCCTCTTTTTTGCTGCTTGCATCTTTGCTATCTTCATCGACGTCCATTTTTTCGTCTTCCTTTTTGTCAGCGGTTTCTCGACGCTTTTGACGCACTGCAATTGACAACACGGCAGTGGCAACTTTTTCACGTTCTTCTGATTTCTTCTCTTCTAGAGGAGCAGGATATGCATAAAGTGAAGGCTTAGCAGACGACTTGAACTCCATTTTAGGCATATTAAGTTCAGAATTCAAAGCAATCACGCAAGTTGGTGTAAATGCTAGCGAAAGAGCATGTGCCAAGGGGAACCAATACCAATACTGAGTGAACACTAGCATACCAACAACAGCCTGCAAATTGGTATGACCTGTTCGCGACTGCAGGGATAAAGTGGCATTGCGTCCTCCAGCATCAATGATACCTGCAGATAGTTATTAAAGTGAGAAATCGTGGAGAAAAAACATTAACTTTTAACATACCCTGAGAGAGTATAGCTCCGTATTTAGCCATAACATCCTCATGCTTGTTGCTAATTACTTCGGCGTATAGTTGACGGAAGAATGTCACCTTGGGACAAGTCTGATCTGTATGTTGAATCAATATCATTGCTGAAGCAATCAAAGCGCCCTGCCGCACAAAGTTAACCGGATCGAATTTAACCATAGGTTCCAACAAAGCAATGGCTTCACGTAATCCAGTACCAGCACAAGCTATACCCAGAGCCATGGCAGCACCATAGCGCACATGCGGATTGTAAGACTCCGCTAGCAAACTAACGACCGAAGGACACTGCTCAGGAGTTCGGAAGAGTATGAAGCCAATTGCTGTTACAGCAGCGCGACGCACATCATCATTGACATCAGATACAGCAACGTGTAACAATGTCCGAATTGCTTTATTACTTCCCGTGCCGTTGTAGGCCATGGCTATGGTGTACATACCCGAACGACGCAAAACTGGATCTTTATCTGTAGACAGGCTTGTGACCAGCGGATCAGCTTCTTCGAGACGTGCAAACATCGTCAATGATATACCCACGGCCAAGCCTCGCAAAATCTTTTCATGCTGTGTTTCCTGTGCATATGAAACCATATCCTCAATGGCCTGCGCATTTTTCGAACCCAACATAACCATGCCCATGGCCACCCCAGCAGCCTCACCGGTAACTGCATCATCTTGATACAAATTAAATTTCAATTGTTCATACAAATCCTGACGATGTGTGCCCATAGCAGCCAAGCCCAAACCTAAGCAACCGCCATGACGCACATTCTCATTCTGAGCGTCTTTAAGCTGTTGCAACAGATAATCGATAATGTTAGCGCCATGATTGGCGTGAATCAAGCCCAAGGCATACAAGCCACCACCCTCGGAGTAGCCAGAACTGGGACCAGCCTCTTTCGGCAAGTAGCTTTGCATAAGCGCAAGTGAGTCCTTTTCATGGCCGCGATGTATGACCCCCAATGAAGCGGTTGCTGTAAGTTTCGCCCAGTTTGTGGCACGTGCTAGCCAATCCAAGTTATCGCGCAGAAATTGATCGGATGTGGTGCCGCTGTGCATGAATGCATTAGCAATAACAGTTGCGGTATGACAGATGGACACACGCACTGCTTCCTTAGTTCCACGCAAGATTTGTAAGTCGGCATGGTTGCTGCGTATCAAGAATTGCAGCTGAAGATCAATGGTGACCTCACCGGACAAAATCGATATAAGTTTCTCGATATTTTTTTGATGTGCCTTTTCGGAGTCATTTAGTGAATCAATAGTGCGCTCTATTTGGGTATCACCTATCAAAAACATACAATAATGAAAAAAAAACAAACAAAATTATTATTGATTTAAAATAAGTTTAGGATACAAATTTTTAATGGCTAATACACAAATCCTATATAGTTTGAAACGTGGAACATGAAATTTGTCAGAATTGAAGAGCTGCACAAAACCTTTTGTTGACTTGACTAGTGTGCACACTATCAGAGTACAGTGTAATACAGAGCACCTTTGACAATGAAGAAAAAATATTCTGTATGAAACGAAGCCAAGAAAACAAGCATTGCATATTAGAAAAGCTATTCATTAGTGTTGAAAAATAGAGTTTTTTTATAAAATTATCTGAAAATCAAAGCGAGTGCTTCATCGAAAAATTTGCAGCGATCGTTTTCAGTTTTTGAAAGGGCGCATAAGTTGAAAAGGTTGGTCGATAATATAATTAAACGTTGAAAAATGAAAAAAAATACCATATCTCGAAAACGAAGCAAGCTAGACCAGAAATAAAACATGTTTACCTAAAGGCGGACCTAAAATTCGAGAGGCACAGATAGAGGGTTTGGTCGATATAATATTAAAAAATTAGAAAAAAGTTTTATCATGAAAACGAAACAAGATTGTCCAAAAAGATCGGGTTTTACGGCGCATACCTAAAAAACAAGAAATTTTCAACGCATAGTTGTAGTGCATAACATTTTTCTATATTCTAGTTTGATTGGAATATACTTCAGATTTCTCATATAGTTCTATGTTTTTTAATGATCTATGTTTTAATGTTATATTTGTTTGTTCTGTATTTAAGTGAATATCAAAAAAAAATCTTTTTACACTGTTTGTTTTGAAATGCGACTACGGGAACACGAAGTACTTGAAAACGTGGCAGATGGCTTGCGAGTAATTTTTCTTATGCTTGTGCAGCTCTCTAGTAAAGAAACAATCATGAAAACATTTAGAAAATATGCTTAATTTTGTAAAATTTAAGGTTATAAATATTGTTAGTCTTACTTAAAGCGTTTTTCATAGCAAGTTGAACTCAGATTTAAAATGGCAGCAGAATTAGTTTTTCGAAATTGCGTTAAGTGGATAAAAAGGGATTGCATCAGACAAAAAAAAAAAAAAAAAAAAAAACAATATGCGTCATCTTCGACAAAATCCAGCTAGCTGAAAACCGAAGCCTATTCATAATAATTTAACATAAAGGTGGTGACGTTATGGACGACTTCGATTGAATACTAATAACGAACGCTCTATTGTAAAATTTGAATTTTTTTTTTTAATTCCAATATGTATAAGATTTCAAAACTATCTTTTCTTCTAAAAACTACTTCAAAAAACTTATTCCTCTAAAAACTTTACTGCGTAGATTATTTATACATATTTATTTTTTTAAATGTATAAATATTTTTTAATGTTTATGAAAACCATTAAAAAATCTACAAGCTAGTGTTATTTGAATATAAACAATACCTTCAGTGTCTTCAGCTGGAGCTAAATCCTCAGCCACAATCTTTGCTTTTTCCTCATCAGTTTTTGATGTCTCTTCAGCTCCATTGGTGCCACTCTCCGTGCCCTGTGGCTTGAATGTACTGGGCAATGCAGTTGGAATGGGTGCAGTTTCTTTGAGGGCCTGTAGAACTTTTCCAAGGAATTCTTGTGTAGCCGACTCATACAAATCAAAAGCTATCTGATATGCCATTAAGTTGTTAGCTTCTACAGCTGAACGTGTTAAATTATCAAGTACTTCAGCTACGGCCAATGGATCTTCCAGAAAAATCAAGCATTGACACATGTTGACATAATCGGGGACGCCAAGATCGCGGTACAATTGCACAAGGCAACGCAAGACTTCATTGCGAAAACCGCGATTCTGTATTAAAGACATTGTAACATTGTAAGCGTAGGCCAGCATTCCGCCTACGTCATCAGATTTCATTATAGATGCTTCGAATATATCCATACGACGCGTCTCGAGTGCAATGCCCAGAGCCTGACGATACTGGCCATCATCTAGACAGCGTTGAATCATGCGATTAACAATTGCCTGCAAGCGCGTGTCGACAGGCTTTGCTTCCTTGGGATTATCGATGAAGGCTACACGTTGTGCAATGTAGAAATCAATGCATTTAGCAATTATTGTTTCGGTATATTCATTGCGTGCATTCACGTCAAATAGTTCGCCTGCGCCCAATGCGTATGTTAGTGCATCTTCAAAAGAACCTAGGTGGTAGAATACTTTAGAGGCAACCATGCCAGCTAGCTTGTTCTCGGAAAATCCACGATCCTCGTGCAACATTTCAATTTTTTCTATAGACTCTGATATTTCGGGCCAAAACTCATCAACAATATTGTCCAGCTTTTTTAGAGCGAATACCTTCAAATCAGGCATCGGCTCGTCGAGCAGGGAAATGATCCCTGCTGCTGATGTGAGACTCATTGCTTGTGTTTCTGATGAGCTGAGTATATAAATATAATTGTTAGCAATTTGGAATTTGCATCAGTTAATCTGATGTGCTGCACTTGTACTAACCTCAAAATTTAAACTTTTCGACCAGTTCTATCTTTTTTTACCAATTTTATCCACACCAAATCTTTAGTTAAGATTAAAATATATCACTTTTACTTTATAAAGTTTTAAATGCGTCTTAAGTTGCACAACGTTTGTTTTAATTTATTATTTTAGAGGATATATAATTTTTTTCAGTCGTTTCGAAAACTGCAAAATCACTTCCTAGTTCGTTTACTCACTAAAAATTTTGACAGTACATTTGCTTGGGAGGTGTTTGAAAGAATACGCAACCCCTGTAGGAAAATCAAATACGATTTGTAAGTACGCGCATGTCTCATACAATAATTATAAATAGTATGAACGCTGCGTATAAGCTTCGTAACCGCGTATCTCGTAAGTTTTTACACAATGTCAATTTTTGTATATGAACTTTACGAATTAATTTGAGTAAAATGTTACGCACCTAATCTGATGCGTATTGCGTATAATATGACTGTTTAAACAGCAACCCTGTCAAAATCACTTGTCACTTTGGAATTTTTCAATTCAATATTCGCAGAATACGCAATATGTAAACTTTTGCTATGACTTGAATCCCCTTATTGCAAAAGTTAACATTTAGTATATTAGTTATTTGTCACGTGACAGAATATTAGTTTATTAAGTTACTATATTAAAAGAAATGACCAATTAAAACCATATAAATGAATACGATAAGAATGTATTCGACATGCACAAAATTGAGTTTAAAATAAAATTATTAGAACAAATAATTAATTTGAAATTAGAATTTTTCGTGCTTTAGAATAACGAATTACAAAGAATTATTAAACGCATACATTTTTTATTTATATAGTATTTTGAAAGCAAATTTTATTTTTTATTCATTATTAATTTGTATTACGATTTTATTTTGAAATTGATAAGCAAATAACAAAAACACTGGCAAATTGAATAAAACTAAGATTACTTAAATACTTAAATAAAACTTAAAGAAAAATAATGAATACTTACGAATTAAGAAAAACATATTTCTGTATCAAATTAATTTACAATTTTCTGTAAATAAATAAAAAAGTATTATGGAAACAAAAAACACAAAAGATAAATTAAAAATTAATTGTGATTTCCAAATTAATAAAAAATTTATGTGAGAAAATAAAATGAATGTGAACCTAGTGCAAAATTTTTCTGAATTGCTTTCATTTGAATTTAAAAAAATAAGTTTTTAATTCAAATAAATTTAGAAATTAAAAAAAAACTACAATTTGCAAAAATCTTTTTTTTTCTAAAATGTGTTTCGTGCTCGTGGAATCGATGAAATATGGCAAAATATTCTATCAAATGAAAGGATAGTCTCTATTTTCAGAATAATAATGTTTTCTTCTGATGCAATATCAGTCAAAAATAAAATTTTAATCTTAGCTTTGAATATTTTTAACAAATTTCTTTCATGGTGAGGAGTAGACATATTTAAATTTTAGCTTAAAAGCTGTATAGGTTAGTCCAAAAAATAAATTTAAAATATATCACAGCAAAAGAGTTGAATTTACCAAGAAAAAAATTAAAATTATAAAAATTTGCAAAATTTTACAAATAAATTAAATCTAAAATTTGTTCTCATCCACTTTTGGGTAAGAAGTTTTAGTAGCTTAATGCCAAATCTTAAAAAATCATCAATATGAACTGCATTTTCTGGATGTGATCCCAGCAGATTTAAATTAAAAAAAAAGAAAAAAAAACTTAGGATCAATTTCGTTTTTAAGTGTAATAACCCACTAGATGACGATCTTTGTTTGACAGTACAAAAAGTTCATATAAAATATCTTAAGCGAAACATGAATGCGGATTTGTCTAATTTAGGAAAGCAGCTGCATACTGCACATACCACATATACTTAACCAAGATGACTTGACATACTTGTCTGAGACATACTTGTCACAGACATTTTCAAAGCGCAGCTGAGACTTTGAAAACTAGCGATGCTGGGAAGTTTTTCCCTGAAATGTTTGTCGCTGAGCAATCGCTTTAAAAAAACTGTTTTCAAAATGTATGAAAAATAAAAATTGAAACGAATTGGCTGAAATTGATGAAACGTAAAAATATCAAAATAAATTATTATTTCCTATTTCTAGAAAATCTAGTTTAAACTAAGATTTAAGTTATATTTTTTATCTGATTTGAGAACAAAATCTATTTTTTTCGGATTTGAGATGGAACTGATGATGCGAAGGTATTCAAGTGAAATTTGGTAAATTACTACCCGATATATCAAAGAATATTTAATTCGTTTTATTCTTGCTCATAAAATTATTATATGGAGAAAAGAAAACAAAAGAATTCAGTCCTTAAATGAATTCCTTAAAATTTACTAACTACTAAATTTAAAAAATTGATTCCTTGAAGTTTCTTTTACAACATTTTAACGAACAAAAAATACATCCATCAGAAATCTGTTATAAATGATATGCCAAAAAATATTATCGAAAAGTTATGAAAAATGCATTTGGAAATGATTTGATCACAAGCATTAACTAAATTTGAACACGCAAAAGCATTTCAAATGTGTTTAAAATTTTTAAGTTTTCCCAAGTTAATTTGTTTTTTTTTTATTTTTTATTTATTTTATTTTGTTTTTTTGAATTGAACTGAATTTTTTATTTCTTATCTTATTAAATTTATGATACCAAAAACTTATGTATTCAATTTTCATTAAAATATTTCAATTCAATTTTCATTATAATTTCAATAAAATTCATTAGGGAAGTTCCATTTCATTCAATATCCATTAAAATATATTTCAAACTACTTTATATATCACAACTTCATACTTAATTTATAATTTATAACTTACGGCAATCTTATGGCTACGTAAGCTGGGCTCTTGAAGTAAACTTATCTTACATAGTACGATACAGTACGTTTAAAATAAACTATTGCCATATATTTGCATTAAAGGTTTGATACAAGCTTATAATTAACGTTTGCCATATGTTTACCTCTAAAATAAGTCTGTTTATTCGTTTACAATAAGAACTTATAGAAGTTAGTTTGGTCCAAGATAGCCATTTTATTGTCTTATAATTACTCGTGGTTCAAAAGGTTTTTGAAACATTTTGCAAATTATTTCAAAGAAAATGCTTCTATATGTAACTTTATTCAAAACGCAAAGTGTTTACTGAGAAGAATTACTTACCATTTCCCAAAAATGATATACAAGTTGATAATACAGTCCAATAATATTTGATAGAAATACAGAAAAAAACATAACATTGTGGTACCGAAATAAAACTAAAGAGATATATTTTTCCACTGTGAGCTGAGACACAAACCATTTTTGAAGTCTAAGGGAAACGATAATTATTTTTTGAACGGTTTGTGAAAAATTTGTTTTGCACGTTTTTAACGATCTTAAGTGACGAAACTTAGGAAACGATGCTTCAATTATTTTATTATTAATAAATTAATAATAATATTCTATATTCTTATTAAAACCGTCTAAGAAGTTCATCTTTATCTTAAAACCATCTTCTTCTTTCTTCCATACCAACAGCAGTCCCGGCAACAAATAATTCTTCCATTATTATCTGTGATTGTGAAATAATTTATCAGCACATGAGTAATATAAAAAACATGTTGACAGTAATTTTATCACAAACAATGTAACAGGCAGCATAACGATAAATGGTGGTATCTCTCCCATTCAGAAAGATCTCTGAGGAATAGTTTTAGCGCTTATATCGCGCTTATATCGAAGAGAAAACAACTGAAATAATATTAAAGAAATTTATTTCGCAATTTGAAGCAAAGAAAATACAAACAAATGTTTTGAGATAAAACGCACCAAGTATTAAGGTGAAATAATTGGGTTGAGGTCGACTATGATGTACGCTATGATGTGTCAATGCATGCTATGTATATGAGGTAAATTTTTATCAAAACTCACTGTTTCGTAAGGCATGTAAATGTTAAAAAACAAAACAAAAATAAAATGCATCATGGCATCAATATAGCGTAACTTTTTGTTCTCTCTCTCTGTCTCTGTTTCAAAAGAAAGATTTTCGAGCACATTTGACATTGAATTAAAAGAACATTAAAAAGAAGAAAAATACTAGTAAAAGAACTATTAGCGTTTTTGATTTAAAATATATTTCTTGATAAATAAAATTTATATTTATGTTCTTTCTTGTCGTGCATTTAAAAATAAGTGATTTTCAGGCAAGAATTGTTAAAATTTATGAATTTTGAGTTGAGTCCGGTTAAAAAAAAAAAAAAAAAATGGAATTGGCTGTGTCGTGCACACTTGGAGGTTTTGACATGAGAACGTAACTAATCCTTGTCCTTATTCTTTTCCCCCTAACTTTTCTTTTGTTACCGCATCTTTATCCCTATTCTTTTATTTGTCCTAATAATTCTCGAACTTCTTGTACAAATTGTTTTTTTAATTCATGTCCATATTCCTGACTTTAGTCTTGTTCGAATCCCTTTCGTAATCGTTTTCCTATTTCTTTTCCCAATCTTAGTCCTAAATATTGTATTTAGTGTGTCCGAATTCTTTTTCTCTTCCTTATTCCAATCCTTGTCTGAATCCTTGTTTTTGTCTCTGTTAAATGCCATGCTCTCATCTCTGCCCAAATCTTTTTTCTATCTTATCTTATTCCTGGTTTTAATCTTTGTCCAAATACTTCACTGAATTTCTCCAAA
The DNA here is from genome assembly GCA_943735915.1 of Pherbina coryleti. NCBI lineage: Eukaryota > Metazoa > Arthropoda > Insecta > Diptera > Sciomyzidae > Pherbina > Pherbina coryleti. The sequence goes on along the minus strand of OX030949.1, from coordinate 20,915,178 downwards.
CCTTGTGGTAATCCTTATCCAAATCCTTGTCCCAATCTTATTTTTCTTTCTGCTATTGCTTTTGGTTTTGGTTTTAGTTTTGCTTTTGTGTGGTTCATTAACATTTGCCTTAACGATGGTTCATTTAGGTTACTTTAAAAGATTCCCTGAGAGGCTGCATGAGACTATTTATAATTTTTTTATTTTTACCATGTGGCTGATGTTTTTACCATGTACCTCTCAGCACTACTACTGTTCCATATAATTTACGGAGTCAGTGGCAGATTTACATATGGACTGAAAGCTCTACATACGGGGGAGCTTAAGCAGCTACCCGCATCCCAATGACGTTTTTAATTATTTTTCTTATTTTATTCATAAAGACAAAGAATTACCTCTTCCTTTCGTGAAATTACTAGTATCAAAGCATCTGTACTCAGCGAGAAATAATTCCATGCATCGCATGGAATTTTAAAAAATGCATTTTAAAAAATGTCTTTTTAAAGTTTTTTGGAAACCTACGCGGTAACTTTACGTTTGTAAAATAAAAAAATTGTATCATGCCCAGAACAAAATTACAAAGTCTGTGTTTCAAAACTTATTTAGGCAAAATAAGTTGTCCGAAATAATTTTAAAACTACCTTAATTAAGTAGCGGGGGCATTAAACAGTGTGTGGACCAATCGATGCGAACACGAGCAAGGTTCGAACCAGCTGAAACAACAGAAAACTTTTTTAATTACTCAAAATTAACAGCTGAGTTTGACAACTAGCTCACCCTGCTCTTTAATATGAGCCTACCTAGTAATTGTATCATGGGTCAAAGTCCTTTCAAGAGCTGAAATGGCTAGTCTATTTTTTTATTTTTACCCTAATTAATCGAAAATCACATTCTTGGCAAAAAAAAAAAAAAATGTTCACAAAATATTATTAAAAAGTTAAAAATTTGCAAAAAATGCTCAAAAGAGTATAGTAAGGAGACTTTTAAAGCTACGGAAAGAAATAGTTTAATTTTTATAACATCTACAACAGTTAAATTTCAACCAAATTATTATTTTCTATTATAAAGATATTGGAGTCAGTTATGCAAATGCGTGTCGTGTAAGGAATTCATTAATGAATTTTAAGCTACGGCGCATGGCAGTCAACCATTTAGTTTTTAGGAATGAAGGGAAAATCAATAATCTCGAATGTTTTGCGAATTCTTCTCAGCAAATGTTTTAATATGAAGATAAGATTGTCGAACCAAGTGAACGTAACAAAATTCCCGGTACTCACACTACTCAACCTGTTTGCTATTCAGTGTAGCGCGCAACGTGAGTACTAAACAAAATACACAGATTTTCTGGTAGAGCAAGCACCAGACCATGGTGAAATAAACAAAGTGAACGTGATTGTTAAATTTTTGCATAGATCTGTCAAACTTATGGATGAGTGAATGAAATATAAAATATGATTTTGTATGGTTTGACAGCTCAAGAGTTCGATTTTTTTGAGAGAAATATGAAATTCTCGACTACCTTGTTTACTACACCATGCGCCAGCCTTAAGAGCTTGAGACTCCCACAGTAGAAGCACACTCAACACTCGGCAGTCGTTCATAAAACAGTGTAGACAGTGAACGGTAGACGCTGAACTTATTGGTTGTTTCTTTTTTTATCGGCTTTTTAGTAATTGTGTCAATGTTAAAAACGTGTATGACAATCCGTTAATACAAATGCTTCAATTATTTCAAAATTTGAAGAATTACACAGATCGGACTAGTAAAGTAGTAATCTTTGTGACGTCATTGAAATTTTTTAAAATCGTGCACATAAAAACGTGATAGTTTGGTTAGCTTTGCTGAGGGAACAAAGAGCAGACGACGTAAATACATACGCTCATGCGGTGCAGTGCCCCTAGCAACCACAACGTGAGGCAACATAAAAGGCTATTCCAACGACTAAAATCAAAGAAATATAAGGCTATTGAAAGAGTGAAACCTTTTTGTAATGACCTCGAGGCAAGAGGCAAAAGGCAAACGTATTTATACTGACGCTATTATCGAACTCATAATTTTTATCAGTGTCTGTTGAAAGAAAAAAAAAAACCAAAGGAAGAAACGCTTACTAAACTACAAAACCAATCGTAGATCCATATCGGTAAAAAACAAAATTAAAACTTAAATCAATTAAGGATTTGAGTGTATATCAAATTAAATTACAGTTAAGTTAAATGAATACTCAAGTAATTCGAATCTGAAGACTTTTTAAAAAAATCTATACGTACATATACACGTAGTATATATTTGATTGTCAATTACGGTTTAATTATAACTTATTGTTGTTGTTGTTCTTGTTGTTGCTGAGTGTTTGTGCAATTAACTGTAAGCAATAAAAAAGAAAACAATTCCAATTATAATATGAATCGGACTCGACGAAAAATTGTGCGTCCGGAGAATCCATATGAGAAGGCAAACATATTTTCCAAATGGAGTTTTTGGTAAGATAAGCATTATATTATAATTGTATATAATTTTTTATATAATATGTGAGATGGAGCTCTATGTACTATTGATAGAAAACAATGAGAAGTCATATTTTACAGTTTAAGCACAAGTAATAAACTTTGAAATAAAACCGTTTATTTTTGAGAGAGAAACAAGTTTTAGCTCTTGAGTAGGGGAAAAGAATATTGCAATTTGCAACTGCAAGCTGTGGTGGTCCAGCACAAATAATGCTTATTGATGGTAACGAACGAACGCTTGATTTTTTTGACAAAAAGAAGCAACAACAACAAAACAATTCAAAATCCAGTTTGAAATTGAAAATTCTAATTTTAGTCTTTCGTTGGTATAAAAAGTTAATTTTGAGGTAATGACTTCAATTGCGTTTGTGTTTAAATTTTAAAACAATCAGTGACTCGATTTTGAATTTTCAAGTGTTTTTGTCTTTTTGAATTTAAAGCAACAAAAGCAGCGGACGTTCAGAGAAATTCGATGTTTTTTGTCATTATAAATTTAATTAATTTAATAAATAAGTTATTAAATTCATAAAAATATTTTATAACAGCTTTAAAATGCTCCATAGTTAAAAGCTTTTCGTGCTAAAGTGTCTTAAAATTTTGTTATTCATTAAAATGTCTCAACTGCTTCTTAGCTAAGATAGGGAACACTTTCGATGTGAAGTGGGAAGAGTATCGATATTGGTTTGTGAATTTGATGAATTCAATTTTGCTCATTTTTTTGATACAAACTCGTCAGCTTTTCGATTTTCAAGCAACAAAAGTTGTTTGAAAATACTCCGCACTGAATAGATTGTATTTTTATTTTCTTTGTGAAGTGGTCGTGGTGGATGGCATTTCGTCCATAGAACACATTATCAATGCAGGATTCAGTGCTATCTCCAACTTTGCTTCTAGTTCTTATCAACGACCTTCTGTCGTTGACTGATAACCCAAGTCATTCATTTGCGGATGACAGCAGCATTTGTCATTCATATTCGCTAAAAAACATATTCAGAACTTTTTGGAAAAAAAGGAAAAGAGGCAAAATATGAATGACACACTTCTTAATCATGAAGCAACAAGCACAGATGGAGCAGACATTTTTTTTTTAAAAATATCTGTCTACTGCGCATTTACGTCGTAAAAACCCCACCTGTTTGTTTGTTATAAGAAATGTATGAGATTTGAGGTGGTAGACTCAAAAGTTGCGAACTAATTAAAAAATATTGGTGGTATTCACGATGTAGGGCAACTGGTCTGGCAGATGGGTAAAAAAGCAGATTAGCTCTAAATAACAACAAAATACATTTGATGTAAATAAGCACACGTTAGTTGTTTTGCTACACAGAAACCCTTGAGTAGATTTGAGTAACCAGGTAATCTACCACAGAAAAATGCAACTCTGACTATTTTTCTACTTTCAGTTTGCCGCTCACATTGAGAGAACTGGTGGCGAATTCATTAGGAAAGTAAAGTATGCCAAATTTTTATAGAGAACCATATGGTTTGGATATTAATTTTGTATTGATTTTTATTTCACTGCAATTCAAGTTACAAATTTGATTTGAATACAACGCGTTGTGAAGTCGAATTTTTCTGGAAAATTTATTCAAAGTTCTTCAATAAAATGTTTACAAAATACATAAATCAAACTAATCCTTAATTCACTTCAATAACACTTAATTTTAATTTCATTCATCGTATTACCCAAAAATATTTCACATTTTAATATTTTTGAACTTTATTTTTATTATTCGGCCTTCTGTTGTTTGTTTAAATTTATAAATTGGACTCTGGCCGGTTAATTTTTTAACTTTGCTAAAAGTTTTTCAATAAAAATACAAAAAAACAAACAAATCCATTTTCAAATGGTTAAATTTTTATATTAGTTTAAATAAAATTAAAACATTTATTGCAATGGTTTTAGATAAACAACATTCGTGGTCTTTTTCACCAACGCTCGTGTAAATAAATAGTGCAGATGATTTTCCGACTAGGGAGCATGCAACGTAGAGTTGGCCATGCGAGAAAACTGCCTTTGCAATGTTCTATTGATGATAATGGCGAATGCAAGGCGAACTGCAAGGGGAATTGAAGACGCTTAAATTTAAATGACACATCAGATGAACTCATTGGGATGCGACGTCTCTGGCACTGAATTTTCCATTATTTCCCTTACATTTCTCAATATTTCTTTTGACGGCAAGCCTGGTACTATTAGCAAGTTTCGGTTAGTTGATGTTGCGAAGCATAATAATCGGCGCTCCAATTTTTAGCTGCAATACTTTTGGTATTTCTGTCAAATTGGGTTTAAAAACTGTGTGGAGTAATTCACCACCTCATCCTGATTCATGATGGTATCTACTGATGTCTCTCAATGTGAATAATGGACGTAATATTTATTTTAAAATAGCTTCTTTAAGAACACATATGTATAGGGTGATTTTGTAGCTGTTTGAGAAGTTTCGATGGTTGTTGTCTATGGTCTGACAATTGAGGGTATCAAACTGTGTTGACATTTCTGATCAGTAATGTTTGACAATTCATATTGAATCGTTTAACGCCAGAACAAGACTTCCAAATTGTGGAAATATACTATGAAAAAAATAAGTCTGTTCGCCAAGTTCATAGAGAACTTCGTCCATTTTACGGTCAACATTTCTGGTTAAATGGCTTCGTCAATAAGCAAAATTGCCGTATATGGAGCGAAGCCAATCCTCAAGCCATTAACGAATCACCATTACATCCATTACGGTGAATGGCGAGCGCCATCGAGCCATGTTGACTGATTTTTTTTCCAAAATTAATCAGCTAAATATCGAAGACATTTCGTTCCAACAAGATGGCGCATCTTGCCATATAGCGCGCTTAACCATGAATTTATTGCAAAATCAATTTGGTGACAACTTTATTTCCAGAATTGGTCCTGTTTACTGACCCCGCGTTCGTGCGACTTAACGCTTATCGATTACTTTTTATGGGGCTATGTTAAGTCATTGGTTTATGCCGATAAACCAGCAATTATTGAAGAATTGGAAGCCAATATTCAAGCCACCATTGACGCCATACGGTCTGATATATTGGAAAAAGTAGTGAAAAATTGTACTGATCATATGGACTATGTAACTCGTAGCCGCGGTGGACATATGCCGGAAATCATATTTAAAAAATAAATGCCATGAAATTATCTACCAGATTATAATAATAAAAAAATCATTCCAACAATTTTTCTGACTTGTATTATTATTAAAAGTTCTCAAGCTCTTAAAAAAAACACCCTATACATTCTCTCTTGCTCATACAAAAGCGTGAGTGTCATTTTATTTAATTTCTCTTCCGCTTTTTTAAAATGTTTTTGAATGTTTTTTTGGATTTTTAAATTGTTTGCCTATAACCTTCGCACCGTAATTATCTACATAAAAAAAAAAAACAACTAATGGGTTGAAAATTACGGACAACAGAGGGGAAACATACGCTTTTTGCAATTTGTTTTTATAAATATATAGATTTATTACGACATCATACACTACATATACTTGTTCTAATCTTTATTACTCGTTGTTATTTATTGACTACTTAATTTCGTTAATTTATAATCTGATAAATTTTTCTAATACTTATTTACAATAAAAAATTAGAAACTGAAAGTTTTTTAATACGAGTATATTGAAATTTTTCTTTATCTATAGTATTAATAGTATTCTAGCGGAAATATGCTAGCTGGTATTTGACTTTTGATAATTCTATACGATCTTAATGGGGTTGATCTTAGAGTTGGTCTGAAGAAATATATTATAAAAAGTTCTAATTAATTTTCAATGAATTTCTTCGTTGGGAAATACGAGTAGTAGATCATAGTAATTTACCCTTCAGATATGTTTCATGTTTGTTGATTTTTTTTCGAGTTTCACCTGTGACCTGTGATAATAACTTTCAGAAGAATAAGCAAAAATTTTGGTTCTCAGATGAATAATAATGAAAACTATCAACAGAATGCTAAATAGGTGTTTGAAGTTTTGTTAAAATTTGTTTCAGGAAGATTCATGATGTGGGAATTTTCTTCATGGGGGATTGAGAACTATAGTAAATTGAACTTTCTGAGAGTTTTCATGAGTGGGCTGAATAAAGCCTTTTCTAAAAACCTATTCTACGAAAACTTTCTTACGAGGGGTACTACTTATATTTCGGGAACTGGCAACACTAATGTCAATAGCTAAAATCTGGCATCACCATAATAAAGTTTGACATTTGTTAGCATAAATGTACTCACAACGTTTTGATGTACAAGCGCTATTTGTTTTTTTTTACAGTGAATTAAGAAAATCAATTTGTTCAAAAAATGGAAATTTCAAGAGAAGGTTTTCGTTAGATTATTTTTCACAACTTTCTTATCTTAACAAGAATGTGTCGATGTCGACTCAGTTCTTTGACGATAAAGCACCATCAAAACCCAGAGTATATCGCTGGTATAGTGACTTTAATCGTGATCGTAGTTCGGTCACCGACGAATTTCGTGAAGGTCGTCCAAAATCGGTTGTTGTGCCACAAAACATCGCTGCAGTGTGTGAACTAATAATGCAAGATCGTCATGTGACATATCGTGAGATAGAAGCATCCTTGCACATTAATTCCATTTCAATACATTCGATTTTGCATGAACACTTATATGTAAAAAAAATTTGCTATAGTTGGATACTTTATAATTTATCAATCGCTCAAAAAAAGTCTCGCGTCGATCGGTGTAAGGAAATGATTAAAAAGTTCAATCGATGTACTTCAAAAGACGTGTATAAAATCGTGACAGGTGACGAATCATGAATATATGCGTATGAACCAGAAACAAAACAGCAATCGACCGTGTGGGTATTCCAAGACGAGGCAAATTCAACAAAAGTTGTTCGCGCACGAAGCACTGCGAAGCATATGGTCGCCTGTTTTTTCCACGGAATGGGTCATGTGGCCACTGTTCCCTTTGATCAACGTAGGAACGGTCAATTCTGAATGGTACACGACCTTTGTTTGCCAGAAGTCTTCGGAGAGATTCGAAAAACCAACCGCCAAAGACGAATCATTCTCCATCATGACAATGCGAGTTCTCACACATCTCGTCAAACATGTGCATTTTCCTCCACACAGTCCTGAATTGGTACCCAATGACTTCTTCTTATTCCCGTATATCAAAGGTAAACTGCGTGGTTAACGATTTAAGAGAGCCGCAGAAGCAGTTGAAGCGTTTAAAAACCATGTTTTGGAGGTGTCTCAAGAGGAATGCAAAAACTGCAATGACAAATGGTTTGAATGAATGCAAAAGTGTATTAATCATCAAGGGGGATATTTTGAAAAACAATAAAACCTTTTTCATTAAAAATTTTTATTACTATTTGCTATTCCCGAAATATAAATAGTACCCCTCGTATAAGGGAAATAAGAGAAATTTTTTTAATTATACAGAAGCTATGATTCCTCATTTGGCTGGTTATGAAAACTTGGGAGATGACCTTTTTATTGAAAATTATAATTTCGATGCAGCTTAACATATCTGTCAATATATGTTCGATTACAAACTTTTTTCATCGTGATGAAAAGTTCCGTTCATATAAGAATGGTAGTTTGAAAGTGAAATCTCCTAGGATGGAATAAAATTTGATACAGATTAAAGAGTTTAAAGTGTTAATATATCATTGCGGGGATTCAAATATCTAAAAAACTAATTAACCGATCGGCATCAATTTTGGTACAGTCACAACAGTTACTCAAAGACTAGATTGATTGCATGTGATCGATTGTTGGAAGGATTTTATTTTATAAAATTGTGTTTGACGATTCAAAAAACCACCATTTAAAAATGGAACAAAGAATTTTTGTAATAAGTTTGCAAGATACTTTCATCAATTTTTATCATTGTCAAAATCGAAGGGCACCAACTTAGTTTTTGACGTGATTACATTACTTCAAAATGTCGCGGATTTCCATAAAGTTCTGGAATGGCATTTTTCCAAAATTTGTCAATAAAAACTATTATACTCCAGTAAAAAAATCTTAGAAGAATTCTTAGCTCTCAAGGCAAAAATAGAAAAAAAAAAAACTAAGAGGTCTTGAGGTTACAGAGGAAGCCGCACCTAGATAGAAAGTTCAACAATCATGGAGCAACAACAAAAGCAAAAACAAAATCAAAAGCAAAAGCAAAAGCAAATACAAGAATTAGGATAAAGATAGAGGACAATGACTAGGACAAGGATAAGCATAATGCTTTGGACAAGAGTTATGAAAAGGATTGGAAAAAGGATTTGAGCAAGGTTTTTGATAGGGTTTGTGAAAAGGGTAAAGATTAATTTTAGAATAAGGATTATACTGCAAATTTAGACACATATATTGCAAACATAAGGACAGAGTATGGGACTAGGATAAAGACAAGCAATATAATTTCATCTAACAATAGAAAAGTTGGTCTCGTTTGAAACACAAAGAGACGTCTCTAAATTCTAATATAAAGGGTGTTTTTTTTAGAGGTATAGAACTTCGAATTGAAATAAAACACAAGAAAATCGGTTTAATGTCCATCAATTTGGCTTTATTGGAAGAATAATTTTATGCCATTAATGTTTAAATATGATTACGGGCATGTAGCCGCCGCGGCTGGATCGAATAAAGCCAATTCTACAGGTCCAATTTTCAACCACTTTTTCGAGCATATGGGGCCGTATGTCAGCAATAACGCCACGAATGTTGGCCTCCAAGTCCCCTTACGTTTCTGGTTTGTTGGCGTAGACGAGCGACTTCACATATCCCCAAAGAAAATAATCCAATGGTGTCAAATCACACGATCTTGGTGGCCAATTGACCGGTCCATTCCGCGAAATTATGCGCTCATCGAATGTTTCCTTCAATAAATCGATTGTGACGTGCGCTGTGTGGCATGTAGCGCCGTCTTGTTGGAACCACAACTCATCCACATTCATGCCATCCAATTCGGGAACAAAATAGTCAGTTATCATGGCTCTATACCGGTTTCTATTAACGGTAACTGACTATCCAGAATTATTTCGGAAGAAGTATGGCCCAATGACTCCACCAGCCCATAGAGCACACCAAACAGTCAGTTTTTGTGGATGTAATGGCGTCTCAAGGATCTCATGTGGATTCTCTTCACTCCAAATGCGGCAATTTTGCTTGTTGACGTAGCCATTCAACCAAAAATGAGCCTCATCACTGAACAAAATTTTGCGATGAAAATCAGCATCGAGATCAATCTCATTTTCGGCCCATACACCAAAATCACGACGCATTGCATGGTCTCGCGGCTTTAATTCTTGCACAAGCTGGATCTTGGAAGGTCACAAGCCAAGATCTTTGCGCAAAATCTTCCATAAAGTTGATGGACAAAGCTCCAATTGCTGTGCACGGTGGCGAATCGATTCATTCGGGTCCTCTTCAACATTTTGCTCTACAGCGGCAATTGTTGCTTCGGTGCGCACTGTTTGACGTCTCTGCGGATGCGTATTATCACATAGAGTAAACGTAGTGCGAAAACGACCCATGGTTAACCGAATTAATTGCTCTGATGGACGATTATGTCGACCATAAAATGGTCGGAGCTTGCGGTAAACTTCGCGAACTGAACCATTATTTTCGAAATAAATTTGCACGATTTGCAAGCGTTGTTCTTTTGTCAACCTGTTCATGATGAAATGGCAAACCAAACTGAACATAAATGACATTAGAGCTGCCAGATTTGACCACAAAATGCCAGTTTTATCTCTATTCGAAAAACAAACCCCTAAAAAAAAAACCCATTACAAAAGAACAATAAGGCCCCACAAATATTGCTTCGATTTTGTTTATTTTTTGTATTCATATGCATAAAATTTATTTCTAACGGGTGTTTTTTTTAGGGGTTTGTTTTTCGAATAGAGATAAAACTGGCATTTTGTGGTCAAATCTGGCAACTCTAATGTCATTTATGTTCAGTTTGGTTTGCCATTTCATCATGAACAGGTTGACAAAAAAACAACGCTTGCAAATGGGCTGAAAATGAGATTGATCTCGATGCTGATTTTCATCGCAAAATTTTGTTCAGTGATGAGGCTCATTTTTGGTTGAATGGCTACGCCAACAAGCAAAATTGCCACATTTGGAGTGAAGAGAATCCACATGAGATCCTTGAGACGCCATTACATCCACAAAAACTGACTGTTTGGTGTGCTCTATGGGCTGGTGGAGTCATTGGGCCATACTTCTTCCGAAATAATACTGGAGAGTCAGTTACCGTTAATGGAGACCGGTATAGAGCCATGATAACCGACTATTTTGTTCCCGAATTGGATGGCATGAATGTGGATGAGTTGTGGTTCCAACAAGACGGCGCTACATGCCACACAGCGCACGTAACAATCGATTTATTGAAGGAAACATTCGATGAGCGCATAATTTCGCGGAATGGACCGGTCAATTGGCCACCAAGATCGTGTGATTTGACACCATTGGATTATTTTCTTTGGGGATATGTGAAGTCGCTCGTCTACGCCAACAAACCAGAAACGTTAGGGGACTTGGAGCCCAACATTCGTGGCGTTATTGCCGACATACGGCCCCATATGCTCGAAAAAGTGGTTGAAAATTGGACCTGTAGAATTGGCTTTATTCGAGCCAGCCGCGGCGGCCACATGCCCGAAATCATATTTAAACATTAATGGCATAAAATTATCCTTCCAATAAAGCCAAATTGATGGACATTAAACCGATTTTCTTGTGTTTTATTTCAATTCGAAGTTCTATACCTCTAAAAAAAAACACCCTTTATAGCATTAATTTACTAAGCAGTTGATACTTTTTTAGTCTCACTAGATTTTGTCATTTCCATTTCTCCAGCTGTAGAGATATACAAACAACCACTTTTTTACTCAGATATTGGACCTAGGATGTGAACCTTATCTCTTAAGAAAGTTTGTACAAATATAGATGACATAAGCAACTCATACTATGTATAATAAACGTTATGTAAACGATAGTGGCGTTCAATTTTGGAGTAACTACAAAACATAATTATCTCAGAAAATTATTGTCCCAGAAAATTCTTGTCCCAGAAAACACGATCTCCGAATTTTTCGCAACTGCGAATTAAACTTCAAGATAGCAAACTACAACATTTTCAAGATTAGGGACTTTTGCATGATTTGCCACTTCTTATACATCTTTGTACTATTAACGTCAACATTAATGAAAAAAAAACCTTGGAGGCCAAATACCTTGATTTACTTTATTAATCGGATTTACGTATATAAATTAAATATGTTAGGACTGAGATACTCCTTATCGCATGTACCGTGAATGTTTTCAAATATTTGCAGTCTATAAACAACTGCTTTCAGGAGAAATTTAATCTATCATGTTAACCATTATCAAATGACAGGATGACAGACAGAAGAAGAAGTTTTTGTTTTTCGCACTTTTATCAGCCAGCAGCATAAAACTGGATAGCTCTTGTCTAAAAAATTATATGAAAATGTGTTTCAAGAGTGTTCATGAATATGCTTAAAGATTTGTATAAATTTATGTAAAAGCTTTATTTATTAGCTGTCAAAATATTTGAAAACTTATTTCAGCAATATGTTAATTTTGGCAGACCTTTTTTTATTCCTATTCCATAGAGCTTTAATAAATCTTACTCCACTAGGCCGCCTCAATTTTTAACTTGACATGAATTCCCTTTTTATTTAAATATGTCTAAAATTCTAAAAACAAAAAAAACAAAAAACAAAAAAAAAAACAAACATTTCAATTGCCATTAATTCAAAACATCATCTCTCATCAATTGGCTTGGCACCAACAATTAATTGAGAACCAAATAAAAAACATACAATGCCAATGATTAAATATTTATGTCAATCATGAACATTAGAAACACGAGTATAAACAAGCAAAACAAACTTTTGATAATACCCTACAATCTAAGTAGAAAAGTTTGTTAAACGTTGAGTTTACAATTCAGTTGGCAATTCAAATAATCGTATCGAAACCTTTAAACTTTACTGACAGTTGCCAAACAACCCGGTTGTCTCTATCCAACACAATGTGAATAAACAACTGGTAATGATAATAAGTTTATCTTCATAAATGAATTTGTCTATACTTAGTCTTCCTTAGTTAAACGTAGAATAACCAAATGTGAGTTCCACTTTTGTGTAGGGTTCGAAACATTATGTACTGCTGTACAGAAACCAGTTATTTTATTCAGATAAATCATGTATTTCTACGCATGAAGAGCTTTTGAAAGCCTATGGGCAAAAGATAATTACTTATGAACAATAGTTTTCAGAGAAATGATAAATGAACTCTCAATTCTACAAACGCTGTCTATCGCGGCTTCTCATATTCACAATTAGGGATGTGGCGGATGTTATTTTGCGGCTGCGAATATTAAAAAAATTCAAATAATAGATACTAGTTGATTATTTTATTAATTTTAACCATTGCAAAATTGTAAAATTCGTAAAATAGGAAATTCGTTAAAATTCTACATTTTATTCTAAAGAAAAACAAAAATGGAGATTAGAACGACGCTACTTATTGTTCGCCCATAATCCAGACAAGTATTTTAAATTCAAGTTGATGTTATTTTTCAACCATCTGACGTTGACCAGTCAAAAATGACTAAAAAAAAAATTTAATATTTATATAAACTAACTTTAACACAAGAACGTGATTTGATCATATAAGGCTACTCTCCTTTTACACTAGTCAAGAATTTAATTAAATTTTTTGACTTTCTCTTTTGAACTTGACGGTTTTATATTTGTCAGGTGTTGAATTCAAGTAATTAGAGCACGAAACGTTATATAGGTATTCATGTACCTGGTTAAGAGCAATTAAAGTCTCTACGATTTCCTTAGTCCATTCAAAACATCTTTTTAGCTATACTCGTAGAAAATGATAATTAAAAAGAATTATCTTTAAAAATTCATCGAAATACCTCACACGCAAATTCCAGCAAAACAAACTCACGATGATATGTGTAAAATGAAAAAAAGAGCGCTGTCAAAACCCCAAAAATAACAAAAGGAACACAAACAAATTGACGTTACAGCGCATGGTGTAATAAACGAGGTGAATGTGACATTTAAATTTTTGTTTGGATTTATCCATGGTATAATAATACAAGGTAGCATTGACAACTGCTTATTTTCTCTTCTACAAGAAAACATCTCCTGTCAAAAACATCTTTTTGTGAAAATACATCTGCAGCTGCTGAGGTTGTTGCTTTCTTTCACTTCAACTTTTTCAACATTGTTTGTGTTTTCAATGGCGGATTGTGAGCGCTCTTTTTTTGAGTAAATTTTTTTACAGGAGATGTTTTCCCAAGCAACTGTCAATGCTACCTTGTATTATTATACCATGGATTTATCAAACTTATGAATGTATGAATGAAACGAAAAAGATGAGTTTGCATGGATTGATAGCTCAAGAGTTCGATTTTTGAGAGAAGTAGAAAATTCGCGACCACCTTGTTTATAACATCATGGTCAGCGCAAGTTTTGTTTTTTCTTTTCGTCATCGCCAAATCAGCCCACATACCGTGAAAATTGAAGTCAATTCTTGACCTGTGTGAATGGGCACTTAACCAGATATTTGTCCCAATTATCCCAAAAAATGAAATCGGTACCACTGATATCATATAACAAGGTAGGTTTGATTGGGCATGATATAATTACAAGGTAGGCTCATACTCGCATTGGAGGAAAACCTGAGCTTGAAGCCAAAATCAGCTGTTGATTTTAAGTTTTACTAATTCACGTTATTGCTTTTGACGTTTGAAGTTTGTGGCATTAACTGCTTTGTTGTTGTAAAATTTCACATTTGAGTAGCCATTTTAAAATGAGCGTTCCTTGTTATTGTATCATGCGATAGGGACTGAGGAAAGAGACTGTGAAAAGTATCGGTTATTTTTATAAAAAAAATAAAAATAAATAACTGGCCATTTCAGCCCTTGAAAGGACTTTGACCTAGCTTCTTTTGATCAATTGTGTTGTGCGTGTTATTAAGTTCGTACACAATTGACCGAGAACCGGACCTACAGGTTTAACGCCGACTCCGAACGAAATGTTCTTGTTCTCAAGAAGCTTTACATGGCATTTTGATTACTCTGTGAGGTTTGCCATTGTCTACAGAGAGGTGGCGGCCGTACAGAAAAATTATTTTAACTCAAATAATTTTCTGTCACAGCTGGGGTTCGAACCCGGGTCTCCAGGTTCGTTGACATAGAGGCCACGCACTTTAACCAACTACGCCACGGACCACGGCCACCTCCCATTCAAAATGACTTTATTAAAACTAAAATTTCTTAGAATTCCACAAAAATTAATATATGGACTTGAAATATACATATAGGTATATATTTCATATATATGAGCTCATGTATAAAGCTTTAATATTTAATATGCAATATGAGTATTAAATTCAACCAAATCGGATGAAAACCACGCCTAACTTCCATATAAAGTGACTTTATCAAACATGAACATTAATATATGGACTTGCAATTTTGCATATTCAATATGCATTCCGAGTATGAAATTCGATGAAATCGGGTGGAAACCACACCTACCACCCATACAAAAAATTTTATTGGCTTCTTAAGACTATGAATATACTTCAGTTCGGTCGGTGGGGTATTTTATCATTCATATCTAGTTTTAATTTTTCAAACTAGATATCTAGACAGATTTCTAGATAATTTTTTAATAGTTTGCTTTTTTTTTTGTACAATTTTGACAAAACCCACAAATCCATCGAAAAAATTTCAGACGAAAATAACTCAACTCACAGCCAGAGTTGTCGAAAGTAGCACTATTGTAGTTTATCTTTTTTTATCTTTTATTTATTACGCTACTATTACTACTTTGTTTAAATACTATATGTATAGGGTGTTTTTTTTAGGGGTTTGTTTTTCGAATAGAGATAAAACACAAGAAAATCGTTTTAATGTCCATCAATTTGGCTTTATTGGAAGGATAATTTTATGCCATTAATGTTTAAATATGATTACGGGCATGTAGCCGCCGCGGCTGGCTCGAATAAAGCCAATTCTACAGGTCCAATTTTCAACCACTTTTTCGAGCATATGGGGCCGTATGTCGGCAATAACGCCACGAATGTTGGGCTCCAAGTCCCCTAACGTTTCTGGTTTGTTGGCGTAGATGAGCGACTTCACATATCCCCAAAGAAAATAATCCAATGGTGTCAAATCACACGATCTTGGTGGCCAATTGACAGGTCCATTCCGCGAAATTATGCGCTCATCGAATGTTTCCTTCAATAAATCGATTGTGACGTGCGCTGTGTGGCATGTAGCGCCGTCTTGTTGGAACCACAACTCATCCACATTCATGCCATCCAATTCGGGAACAAAATAGTCGGTTATCATGGCTCTATACCGGTCTCCATTAACGGTAACTGACTCTCCAGCATTATTTCGGAAGAAGTATGGCCCAATGACTCCACCAGCCCATAGAGCACACCAAACAGTCAGTTTTTGTGGATGTAATGGCGTCTCAAGGATCTCATGTGGATTCTCTTCACTCCAAATGCGGCAATTTTGCTTGTTGACGTAGCCATTCAACCAAAAATGAGCCTCATCACTGAACAAAATTTTGCGATGAAAATCAGCATCGAGATCAATCTCATTTTGTCAACCTGTTCATGATGAAATGGCAAACCAAACTGAACATAAATGACATTAGAGTTGCCAGATTTGACCACAAAATGCCAGTTTTATCTCTATTCGAAAAACAAACCCCTAAAAAAACACCCCTTATTTATAAAACACACCGTCGTGAAGTATCCACCTTACTGAAAGAATACATTTCCAAGATAAAGTTAAAGAGACTGAAAAATAGCGCGTGGTACTTCCATACAGTTAAATATTTTGGTATTTATGAAAGCTTTTATACTATAAAATAGAATCATAGGTTGATGTTATAAATGTTATCAGAACTCATGACCAAAACTCTAATAAACCCAGTTTTGGTAAATGTTTCTTTCAAGGAAGTGCCTAATAATGTACTTTATTGGCACCATTTAATGTTATGTAATGTAATGGTATAATGTTAAAACATATATGTACCTTGAAACTTAATAACATTGTAGTCATAAAATAAGAAATTTTATTTAATTCAATAAAATATTTTTGAAGCACAGCAACATTATGTTATGGAAAATTTAAATTTTTTTTAAGATTATTATGGAAACTGCTCGATTTAAAAAATAGTAACCTTTGAAGTTAAAAATTTATAAGCCATTTATAAAGACTATAAGAAAATAACGGAAAATGTTATTTATAAACGTTTAAAAACGATAAAAACCTCTTTTAAAGGCTCATAAATGAGAGAAGTTGTAAAATGTTGTAAACCATCTATCAACTCTTGATAAATTTTAAAATTTAAAAAAATTTGTAACACAAATACTGGCAAAATAATTCAAACTATTTCAAAAACTTTGAAAAAAATTTTAAAATTTGTTAGAACATTTCAAAATATTTACAAAAAAAAAAAAAAAAATAACATTATATAATAAAGTAAGTTCAAATATATCAACATATTTAAAAAAAAAAAAACCAATTATTTTAGTATAGAGGGTAGCTCAATACTATTTGAGCTTGAATTTTTGAATCCTCAAGGAAAAATTGAAAGACTTCCATATGGTAGTGAGGGGGAAACATTCCTCATCGTATCTTTTGCAAACCTATGGGTGGTTTGGAATTGATATTATTCCCAAATCGCTTTCTTAAGAACGCATGTGGAAAAAGAAGCAATGCGTGACGATAGACAACGCAAATTAAAACTAGTAAGAAATGATCTTCGACTGGGCCGAAGTTAAAATACCCTCACGTCCGAACCGAAGTATATTCAAAGTCTTAAGCCGTCAATAAAATGTTTATTTGTATAAAACATTTTTGTTATACCTACAAACATAGTTTTAACAGAAAATATTCGCTTTCATTTTTTATAAAATCACTTTGTATGGGGGGTGGGTGTGGTTTTCACTCGATTTGGTTGAATTTTATACACAAAGTGCATGTTATATATCAAAGTTAATAAGCAAACTTTCAAGTCCATATATTGTTTTTTGTGGACTTTAAACAGATTTTTACCTTTTTGATGAAGTCACTTTGTATGGAAGGTAGGCGTGGTTTTTATCCGATTTGGTTGAATTTCATACTTAGAGTGCATTTTAAATATCGGAGCTCATATGCAAAATTTCAAGTCCATATATTAATTTTTGTGGAATTCTAAGAGATTTTACCGTTTTGATAAAGGCACTTTGTATGGGAGGTAGGCGTGGTTTTCATCCGATTTGGCTCATTTTTGAACTTGACCTTAGTTTTGTAGATAAAAGCTAAAATATTGAATTTCGTGATGATAGCTTGAAAATTACGGCTGTAATCGTCACGACAGACGGACAGACGGACAGACAGACGGTCATGGCTAAATCAACTCGGGTGGTGATGCTGATCAATAATATATATACTTTTCTATACCTACCACGCCTCCTTATGGGCGTTACAAACGGAGTGACAAAATTAATATACCCCCATTTACGTTTTTTAAACGTGGGGGTATAAAAATACTTTTTCCAAACCGCTTCCTTAGGAATGCAAGTGGAAACGCTTGCTTACTGTGAGGCAACGACAATAGAAAATATTGTTTCGAATAATTAAATCTTGAATAATAAAAACAAAATAGTCGGTAAGGTTACTGCACTTTCTGTTTTTTTTTTATCTTTCAATTTTTAATTGTTATTTATCTTTATTATATATATATAATTCTTCTGTACTTGCTTTATCAATGAACTCCTCCTAAACGGCTAGGCTGATTTTGATAAAATTTGATGTGTGTGTGCAGTTGGGTCTGTAGATGGTTTAGGTCTAAAGTTTAAAAGTATAACTCAGAAACGAATTGAGAAATTGTCATGATTCTTTCAGTACACCATTACTTTTTATCAGAGATCCAGAAGAAGAACTATTCTTTTTTTTTTTGAGGTCGAAAAAGTTGTCGATATTTTAAAAAATATTTTATACGTTGCTTGATAATAGTCATTTTCAATGTGTATTTTTTATGGTGCCTCTTAACAGTAGTAGACGAAAAAACATTTTTGATGCTGCTGATAACTTTTATTTTCGAAATTTTTTTTTTTTCGTTGCCTGATAAGAGCTTTTTTAGGCATTAATGTAAGTAATTCAACCAATTAAAAGGGTCATTAACTTTATTTTATGAATTTAATTTAACAAACAAAGTTTGCAAAAGTGCTTCGTTCCCAAATTTCATCTTTTGTCTGTCAATTGCTTAAGCCGTTCGCACAGGTACTATCATGAGAAGTGTCCTGCGAGCCTGTTTCTCTGCAGTTTTGAGCTATGTAAATTTAAAGCTAATCTTTACCGACATTACTCTTCACTTTCCACCCTCCCACTAAATATCACCCTTCTTCCGAATCAACACAATGTTTTTGCATTTATACGGGGCATCCTCAGAGCGTTGGTTAAGTCTAAAAAAAGAAGGTAGCCTCTACTTATATCTTTAAAAAAAAAGCCTCTGTTAAAAATATATCTTTTTGGTAAAAAAAAAACAAACAGAACATGTCTGGGCAGTATTACCAACCTGAACCTGAATACCGATAAAATTTACTCAAAGGTCTATTTTTAGCTCTGCTAAAAAAATTTGGTCTTGGAAGATAAGGTCCCTTTTCCTGATAAGCACCACATATAATACATATTGCTATAAACAAAACACAAAAAAGCTACGAAAAAAAACTTTTTTTTTTTAAATAAAAGTTATGAGCAACGTAAAAAATGTTTTCTCATCTAAACTGTTATGAGGCAACGTACAAAAATACAAATTGAAAATAAACGTTATCAACAACGAAAAAAAAAATTTCTTCATTTATAATTGTTATAAGAGAGAAAAATAAGTTTCTGTTGAACATAACAATTTCTCAAAGATCAAAATTTTTCTTCTTGCAATATAACAAATATGGCCCAATTTATTAAAATAATTCTTATAACAGTTATGTCTCTGCAAAATGAATAAAAATAAAAAAAATCTTATCAATTACAAATCAAAATTTTACATTTTTTCGCCCGAGTAAAACAGGGTATATCATTTTGTTTGTTTATAAATCTATCTTTCTATCTATATATATAAAAAAGGAGTTTTTGTGTGTAACTATGCAATAGACTCCTAAACTACTCATCCGATTATCATGAAAATTTGTGTATAAAAGTTTTTTGACACGGTGCGTGTTTGTGGGCTATCAATTTTTATCCACCTTGAACACCAGAGGGCGCTGTAGCACAAATTTTTTGCAAAACCACCTAAAACTCCCAAACCGCTCATGCGATTACAATGAAAATTGGTACATAGGGGTTTTCAGGTACGCTGAGTTTTTTTAGCACTATCTTCTTCCATCTTGGACACCAGATGGTGCTGTAGTACAAATTTTTTATAAAATCGCATATTTCTAGTTGTTTTCTTAAGTTACATATGCAAATATATACAATACATAAAATATTTCTTAAATTTAGTAAAATTAAAAAAATTTCCGTTATTTTGATATAAAAAACATGAACATATCTTGAAAATTATGAAAAATTTTACTACAACGATATATTCAATGCAACATCGTTGCTCAAAAATGAGAAAAAAACAACAAAAATAATTTAAATTCAAATTCGCAAATTTTTAACTCTATTTAAAAGTTATAACATTTATAAAGAAAGTAATTTCAATTTTACGCAAAAATTAAAAACTATTTTTGTGATTAAAAAAACAAAGCCTACCCCTTGATTTTTTCAAACAAAATTTTTTTTCCACATTTTTTTCAAGTACGAGATGGCTTAAATTTCTGCCTCACCCCCTTTTACCGCCCACAAATCAATAAAAATGCTATATTTCCTACGGTTTTCGTCGATTTGGCTACATTTTGATAATTTAGTTTGTATGCTCACTGTCGACAACCGTTCTAAAACTGGGTAATTTCCGTCTCTTAGAAAACTGGGATGGGCATTATATAAGTGGGTGTGGCTCCGCCCATACAATTAAAATTTGTATTATCGAATAGCTTTGAAAGTAAAAGTAGCAATACTTACATACAAACTCAAAAAGGAGTTACTATTTGGTGATCTGGGAAACTATAATGGGCAGTGGAAAATGACAGTGGTGTCAAACTATGAGTCTAAGAAAAGTTTTGAACACACTTATTATGTTCCCATATGGTTGCAGGGTGCAGCAACGCGCGCCGGGAAAAAGATAGTAAATGATAAAATAATCGGCTATTGTTTCCACAATAATTTTTATGACTACGGAGAGAAATCTGTCCAAATTAATTTTTGTTCACAACATTTTTAATTTTTTTTTTCTTTAGTTTTGTTTTCTACACAAATTTAATTTAAAAATTAAATTTTAGATATTTTGAACCTTTTTTATTTTTCAGTTAACTCAGTTAACACACTCATAGTCGCGTCATATTATCATCATCCAATTAATCAAAAAGGAAATTGCTTAGATATTGCTTAAATGATAATTTCTTTAGTTTTACCCTTACGAGCATTAATTAATTTTCTATTTTATTTCCGAAATTTGTGATTTATGATTAATTATATGTATATACATAAACAAATTAAATACACTTGAAGCAGATAAAACGAATATTCGGATTTTGGAAGGAACATTCTATTTTTAGATATGTATTTGAAGGGTCTTGAGTAAAGTACAATAGTTTTTGATAAGTGTGCACTCCTGATTATAGTAAACGTTATTGAATTAAGATAAGTATATTTTTATTAATATGCTTTATTCACATTAAACTCAGTGAAGTTGAGGAAAGATGAGTGTTCTCAATTCACTCAACTTTATTAAGATCATCCATTTATAAAATTGTGACAAATAAAGGCATTAAATTTATCAAATCCACAAACCATAATTTACGCTCTTCAAATCCAAAGTGTTTATATTTTAACTGCAAAGCAGTTAACATGTTTATGAAAAACAAAACGGCTGTATTCATTAAAAATTATGAACCTCTTATAAAGCCTTCATAAGAAAAAAAAAAAAAAATGAAAAAACAAAAAACATTCAAAAACGTTCAATAGCGTAAAAATCTCTTTAAATTCTTCATAAATGAGAGAATTTTAAAAATGGTTGAAACCTTCAATAAACCCTCGATCATGACAAAATTACAAGGTAGGCTCATATTCGACGGTAGTTTCGAGCTTTTCTAATTGCTGTTGTTGCTTTTTGTCGTTTGACGTTTATAGCTCCAGCTTTGATGTTGCAAAATGTCACATTTGAGCAGCCATTTTAAAATGAGCCTACCTTGTAATTGTATCATGCCCTCGATAAAGCATTTAAAATTTTTTTTGTTCTCATTTGAGAACAAATATTGTCAAAATATATAAAATAATTTCAAAATATATGTATCAAAAACAAACAAAATGTCAAAAAATTATTAAAAATGTTTGTTTATAAATTAGACGATTTTTAAAAATAGCTGAAAAGTGGTATAAACTCCTCGTAAAGCATTTTTAAAATTAGTTGCTCTCATATGAGCAAAAATATTGTCAAAAATAATTAAAAATATTTCAAACATTGTGGCGTCCGTGGCGTAGTTGGCTAAAGTGCGTGGCCGCTATGTCAACGAACCTGGAGACCCAGGTTCGAACCCCAGCAGCGACAGAAAATTATTTGAATTAAAATAATTTTTCTGTACGGCCGCCACCTCTCTGCAGACAATGGCAAACCTCAGAGAGTAATTCAAATGCCATGTAAAGCTTCTTGAGAATAAGAACAGTCCGTTCATCATTTTTCGGTCAATTGTGTACAAACTTAATAACACGCACAACACAATTGATCATAAGAAGCTAGGTCAAAGTCCTTTCAAGGGCTAAAATGGCCAGTTATTTATTTTTTTTTATTTTTATTTCAAACATTTGGAAAATATATCACATGTCAAATTTAAAATACATAAAAAAAGTTACAAAAAAAAAAAAAGAAAACAAAACAAGAAAATTTATCAAAACATTTAAAAATATTTACAAAACAGCAGGACGAAAGCTTCAGTTTGAAATTCTCCGTTCATGAACCAAGAAATAAAGATCATGCAAACAAAAGAGCCGCCATATTGTAAACAAAACAAAGCTGATAGGTCTGACGTCATCGGTCACAAAATCTTTTATTAACAAGAATTTTATAATTTTCCACTTTTATCTAAGTTTTCACATATTTTGCATGAAAAACGTATGCAATATAGCTTTTTTTGTGACCGATGACGTAGCACGAAAAATATACTTTTTCTCGCACTGCTGATTGCTTGATCTTGTCTTGTTGGTTCATGTTCTCCGTTGAGCAGACAATGTGTATGCTGCTCGTCTGCTTATGCGCTCAGTTTTATCAGATCGTCTTCTTACACTGAATAAAATTTTATTTTATTTAATTTATGTAAAATTTAATTTTCAATATTTAACACATAATTTTTTAATCATGTAATTCAATTTCACATATGTAAGTCTTTGTAATAATTTTCTTTTTTTTATTCATCCATAATTTTTAATTGAAATAAGTAATTAAAAGAAATCATCTTTACCTAGTCGTTTCCATTTATTTTTTCTTAGCCCGTACCTTTTTTTATATACTTTTTCTAACTTTTATCAATTTCTTTTCTTAGATATTATTATTATTAGATTTTCTAGGTTTGGCTTTACCTTAATCTCGCTATTTCCTTATTAACCTTTGTTAATTCCATAAACTTGAAATATAAACTGTGTGCAATAGCAAGTCAACTTGCTAAGTCTTTTTGCAAAATAACATGCAATTTTCTTTCAGTGAAAGCTTAAAAGCTCCCTTGTGTTAAAGCAAAATGAGAATGTATTTGTGCGGCAAAGCTATTTAACACTGTTTTAAAGCTATTTTAAAATACTTTTATGAATACGCCTGTTCAACATTAAAAATATTTTTAATTTTTGAACTTCTTAATTTTAAAATATTTTTGTCATTCTAAAAAATTTACCGTAGCGGGTATAGTTACGGAGTTCTAATTCCATGACCTGTTTTTTTATTGTTGTTGCATTTTTACTACATTACGCGGTTGCCTCTGGGGTATCGTTGCTCCCAAATGGTTTTTTTTTTATTTTCCGTATGAGGTCAAAGAACCAATTTTTGTGGTAAAATTTTTCGTAGAACTCATACTTAGCGAGTAATAATTCTATGCAACAATGTTGTAATTTTTTTTTTCGCATAAGCTTCTGTCCCTGCGCCTCACACTGTGTCCACCGCGGCAATAAATCAATTTGGTCAATCTCTCCGATTTTGATGATTTTTGCACAGCTTGTTAAAAAATATCTAAAGTTCATGTCTGAAAAATTTCATGCAAATATCTCCATTGGTTTTCTGTCCAGAGCAGCGCAAAGTTGATGTATGTGAACAAGTGTCAAATGTGATAGTTTTCTAAGTCATATTCAATAGCTTGTTGCATATAAACTATACATCGAATGTACCTTATAAGTATTTTTTCTCTTAAAATAGACATTAAGCATTATGTAAATTAAAAAAAAAAATATTTTTTAATATGACAAGAAAATTTTTTTTTAACAATATATTTTGAACCAAAAAAATCAACATTTATGATTTTCCGGTAGACTTTTAGTTGTGTGCGAAGCAGTGCGACACATGGAGTCATATACCAAATTAAAGCTGAGAATCTCAGCTACCAGGTTATTAAAAAAAAACCTGCTCATTTTTGCGCCTCCGCGAAAAAACAATGAAAAACCAAAAAATGACAGTGCAAAAAACCCTGCTTATGCGTTATTTTGCGCGTGCAAAAACAACTGCGCATTATTTCTTTCTTTGCTACTCGTTGTTGTTTTGCATATGTTCATCTCTATCACTTTAATTATGTATTTATTCTTTATATAATGTTCATAAAAAACCTTTTTTTACTGTAAACATGATAAGAATAAAATCTTTATAGTTCTAAGATATATCAAAACCGAAACTTGCTTTACATTAAATTTGAGAGAGTTAAAGTGAAATGAAATTTCCTGAGAAATTTAAAATATATTGCCTAGGCACGGCGAAATTGTACATTGATTTGTATGGATGGTACTACATGCCCATCACAGTGCATAAAGTTTTGATACATGGTAGCAAAATTGTATCTGAGGCCATTCTACCTATAGGTAGGTTAAATATACAATTTATTTCATACATTTTAAATTAACATATGGTTTATTTTTCAAAGGAATGCTATCAGAAGAAGCGCAGGAAGCGAGGAACAAAGATTACAGAAGTTATAGGTTATATCACTCGCGCAAAACTGGGCGCTGCGCTACTAACCAAGACGTAATGCATCATTTGCTGATATCCTCCGACCCATATATCAATTCATTGAGAACGAAACTGAAGCTTAAAAAATTAGATTATCACGAAGATGTGAAAAACTTGTTAATAAATGAAATAGAGTGAAACTGTAAAATTTTTTTTATTGGAGTTGTATGGGGGGTGGGCGTAAAAGTGGACAGATTTTCTTCATATATTCAAAACAGCATTTAATAGATGTTATATACATTTTTGCGAAAAATAACCATTCTAGTTACAAATTTACAGAAGATATGGCCTTTTTTAAAATATTAGTTGTATGGGAGGTGGGCGTAAAAATGGGCGGATCAAGTTCATATTTTCAGGAGCAAATTCTACAATTATAATATTAACGTTCTGTGAAAATTGAGTTGATATATTTAAAATCATGGAAGTTAGGCCACATTTTCTATTTAAGTTGTATGGGAGGTGGGCGTAAAAGTGGGCGTATTTTTGTAAAAAATAAATTACAATTCTTAAAAAAATTTTAAAAAAATGTGTGCAAAATTTCATGAAGCTACGCCTCCTCCCTGATTTAAGACCGCCAAATACACTACACGGACACAGTGTGCGCCTTGACGACGATTTTTAGCTTCAGGCTAAGTACAAATTTTGTGAGTTAAACAGTGTGTGGACCACTCGATGCCAACGCGATCCAGGTTTGAACCCCAGCACAAACAACAAAAGTTTTTTCAATTGAAATTATTTTTTTTGATCGCTCCTCACTTTACTGCAGACAATGGCAAACCTCAGAGAGTAAATAATGCTAGTAAGTTCAGCTATTGATCTTTTGTGTTCAAACATTTAATAACACACACAACACAATTCGATCGGTCAAATTCCTTTCAAGGGCTGAAATGGCACATTTTGTTTAAAAAAAAAATAAATAACTGGCAATTTCAGCCCTTGAAAGGACTTTGACCTAGCTTCTTATGATCAATTGTGTTGTGCGTGTTATTAAGTTTGTACACAATTGGCCGAGAACCGGACCTACATGCTTAACGCCGACTCCGAACGGCGATGAACGGAATGTTCTTGTTCTCAAGAAGCTTTACATGGCATTTTGATTACTCTCTGAGGTTTGCCATTGTTTGCAGAGAGGTGGCGGCCGTACAGAAAAATTATGTTAATTCAAATAATTTTCTGTTGCTGCTGGGGTTCGAACCTGGGTCTCCAGGTTCGTTGACATAGTGGCCACGCGCTTTAACCAACTACGCCACGGACGCCACTTGTTTTTTTTACAACCACAAATTCTTCAGTTACGTTTTATAAAATTTACTATACCGAATATACTCAAAGAGTTATAACTCCATGCAACGCCGGCCCTCTTCGTGGCCTTATGACGTCATGAATTTTTGGTCTATTTTTGTCCTAAGGGCTAGAAACCAGCCTTTACTGGCGTTTAATCATTTTTAGCTAAACTCCTATATATAACGTGTTATAATTCCATGTAACGAATTTTCAGTTGCCTTACTTAAGTAGCTCCCTCCGCGTCCCAATGCCGTCATAAAGCCAAACAATGAACCTTTGGTGAAGTACGATTATTTTTATCATAGAGCCTATACTCGCGAGTAAGAATTCCATGTAACGCCGATGCATTTTGAAAAAAAAATGCCTTTTTCAATTTTTTTGGAAACCTGCTTGGTAAAATATAACATTCTCACATCAAAGTGAGCATGTGCAGTAAAGAATACGGAAGATGGTTGCCTATATCCAAAACATTTTGAATAAAGAGTTCTTCAAAAGCTAATCATTATAAATTAATTTTTTTAAACTTAGTCTTTCTAAGTTGCACATACTTATATACCTGGACTAACCGAATGTGAGTTCCACTTTTGTGTAGGGTGGGAAACATAATATTTTGTTGAAACCAGTTCTTTATACTCGCATTCGAATAAATCATGTCTTTCTATCTACGTCTTGAGCGCTGTACGAGTAAAAAGCTAATTGGGTAAGAGCTAATTATTCATGTATTAAAGTTTTTTGGTTGTTCATATTATGTAATGCCTTATATTATGTTACGAAATTTCGCCAATTTTAAAAGTGTAGAAATTAATCAAAATAAGTCTTCATATCATCTCATTAGAAGCGAAACTCTACCAGTTTATTTCGAACTCAAGCAAAAAAGAAGTTTAATTTCAATGAATTTATTGCTGGACATGTAATGCTTGTTAATGATTAACAAACAAATTGTTAATAAACAAATAATTGAACCCAACGATTTGAGAAATATACAAAAATTATCATCCATGAAGAGTGGTCAAGTGTGTTTTATTTCATTAATCAAACGACTATAAGTAGTCGTTCAATTTTTTTGTTTTTTTAATTAAAAATTTTTAATTAAAAATTCGTAAAAACAATGTTATTTATCAGCAAAAATTATCCGCTTCATATCTTATTCATCAAAGATTTTTACTAATATTTCATGCATTTCATTTTTAAAAAGACACTTCTTGAGGACTACAATCAGACAGAGAATAAATATGAAATAATTTTTGATATTTATGAACAAGCACTGCTATAACCATTCCATTTCCCATAAATAAAGAAAACCTTTCTATAATTACTTTCGACTGTTAGGTTTTTACTTAAAATAATTTGTTCCCGCATTATCTCTAATACATAAATATTTACAGCTGTGTTCGATGAAAAAGCAGTGGTTGCTTTAATTTTTTATTTTTTATTTTTGTTGCTAAGAATCAAAAGTGTTCAAATACAAAACAACTACAACATGTTTATAGATAAAAAAACATTTAAACATTAACAAGTTTCTCCTATTGAACGTTTTAAAGTTATTTTAAACTATTTTTATGAATAAATAAATAAATAAATAACTGGCCATTTCAGCCCTTGAAAGGACTTTGACCTAGCTTCCTATGATCAATTGTGTTGTGCGTGTTATTAAGTTTGTACACAATTGACCGAGAAATGGACCTATATGCTTAACGCCGACTCCGAACGGCGATGAACGGAATGTTCTTATTCTCAAGAAGCTTTACATGGCATTTTTATTACTCTCTGAGGTTTGCCATTGTCTGCAGAGAGGTGGCGGCCGTACAGAAAAATTATTTTAATTCAAATAATTTTCTGTCGCTGGCTGGGGTTCGAACCTGGGTCTCCAAGGTTCTTTGACATAGCGGCCACGCACTTTAACCAACTACGCCACGGACGCCATGATTTTTATGAATACCGCTGTAAATATTCAGTCAAGGAACCCGACAAGTTTGCAAACGTGTTCGATTGTGTGAGGCAAAAGTAACACGTTGTGTACTTTTGTACAGGAATACTTTCGATTTTGTTATTCATCAACATGTAGAAGTAGCTTTGTAGTTAAAATAGGAGCACTAATATAATGGTTTGTGTATTAGATAAATTCATTGACTTTTTATTTATTTGTCACAATTTTGTCAACATTTTGATATTCAAACATCAAAAGTTTTTAAAGCCAACTTCTGCACTGAAGAAATTGTCATTTCATTATCTTTTTTTTGTAAATATTTGCAATGTTTTGACAAATGTAATTGTTTTTGTTTTCTGTTTTTTTGATTATTTTTAAATATTTTGAAATTTTCTGACATATTTTGTAACTTTTTGAAATATTTTTGTGCTCAGGTGAGAGCATGGTAGAATAAGAGAGGTAGACGCATTTCGGACTGCACTCTTTTCCTCATAGCCAAAATTATCTTCAACAATAATTTGAAAATGAAAAAAAAAAAAATAAAAAAATAATCGCTTTCGGATTTTCTATGGGCTGTCAATTTCGTTTTGACAATTGCGGCAGTCTGCCTCTCTGAAATGCTTCTACCTTGTTTTCATTGTACCATGGGTGAGAGCAAATAAATTATAAAAAGCCTTATGAAAGCTTTATGACATGGTACAATGAAAAGAAGGTAGAAGCATAGTTGAATCATGATACAATTAGAAGGTAGGGTAAGGAGCTTTGACAACACCTACTGCTTATGTCAAAGAGCATTTTAGCGATGCCACTTTTCTGTATATTTCATAAATGTGGGATAAAACACATAGGAAAGGAATTTAGGGTAAATAAGAAAATTTTGAATCAATGTGTCTATACTTGAAACAACGAATTTTTTAGTTATTTTATAGCTTTATTTTCACTAATTTAATATTGCCCATAATTTTTTGCTTATCTTTTTGTATCCTTTATTTCTTGTTTAAAAATTTTATTCTAATGTGCATACGATTTCCTATAAAAAAATTTTTTAAATCTTTGGTTTTATTTATTGGTTTTTAATGAAAATAACACAACTATTCAATTGGAATTTATCAAAATTACTTTTTTGATTATCAACACACTAAATTTTTTCCAAGCACATCCAATTGGATAAATTCAACTTTCATTAATTTTCTTCTGGTTTCATTGTTAAAAGAGCTGATCTTGATAATTTTGGCTATGAGGAAGAGAGCGTAGTCCGAAATGCGTCTACCTTCTCTTATTCTACCATGGTTTGTAACACGTTTCAGTTATTTTTTTAAATTCTCTCACTTATAAAGCCTATATATGAGGTTTGTGAATCTCATTTAAACATTTTTTGACATTGTGTTTGTTTCTGATATATTTCCCAGCATACATTATGACTCTTAAAAGAGTCTTTTAAGACTCATATAAATGAGCTTTTATCGTCATAATGCGCTCAAAAAAGACTCTTTTATGAGTACATTTTCGTAGGTTTCGAGCCTCAAAATATGACTCATAAAATTGACTGCTTTATGCCTCATTTAAGACTCAAAATTTAGATTCTTTTAAGACTCATATTTAATACTCTTTTAAGACTCATAATAAAGACTCTTCTAGAACACATATAAATTTGTGTTTTTGGACTCAAAATTAAGACTCATTTAAGACTCATATTTAATACTCTTTTAAGACTCATAATAAAAACTCTTAAAAGGCTCATAATAAAGACTCGTTTATAACTCATATAAATGAGTGTTTTTGGACTCAAAATTAAGACTATTTTAAGACTCATTTTATATACTTTTTAAGATTCATAATAAAGACTTTAAATAAATACTTTTTTAGAACTCATATAAATTGAGTCTTTTGGGCTCAAAATTAAGACACTTTTTATAGTCATATTTAAGAATCATGGAATGGAATCTTTAACTACTCATACTGAGGAATCTTTCAGAACTCATAGGAGTAATTATGATCCGTTTAGGCTGAAATATATTTTTTGATTCAAATTTATTTAAAATATTTATAGTTGAAAAATAAAAAAAAAATGACAACAATATCTTTTTTTAAACATTTCAAATAAAAAGTAATAGTAGAATAATTTAAAGTCATTTTACAATCATATAAAAGACTTCTTTATGAGTCTTTTTATTGCATACTCATAAAACACGCATAAAAAATACCCTTTTTAGACTCTTATTTCTGAGCAATCATTTTACAATCATATAAAAGACTTCTTTATGAGTCTTTTTATTGCGTACTCATAAAACACGGATAAAAAATACTATTTTTTGAGTCTTATTTTTGAGCAATAATTTTAGAATCATATAAAAGACTCCTTTATGAGTCTTTTTATTGCGTACTCATAAAACCCGCATAAAAAATACCCTTTTTAGAGTCTTATTTCTGAGCAATCATTTTACAATCATATAAAAAACTTCTTTATGAGTCTTTTAATTGCGTACTCATAAAACACGCATAAAAATTACTATTTTTTGAGTCTTATTTTTGAGCAATCATTTTACAATCACATAAAAGACTCCTTTATGAGTCTTTTTATTGCGTTCTCATAAAACACGCATAAGAAATACTCTTTTTAGAGTCATTTTTTTGAGGCACTCAGAAAATGTTTGCAGGGTTTGAAATAATTTGATATATTTTTGACAATATTTGTGCTCAGATAAGAACAAAATTTTTTTTATATGCTTTATCAAGGGCTTATAGCAGGTTTGCGCCATTTTTAATGTTTTCTCATTTATGAACATTTTTAAAAAGGTTTTTATCGTTATTGAACCGTTTATGAATAACTTTTTGCGATATTTTTCTTATAAGGGCATTATAAGAGCCGTTAGTTTTTAAGGCCTCAGTTCCGTACTCGCTACAAGTTCAAATCAAAGAGAGCAATTTGATTATTTGTCAAATTGAGAAAATTTTTCAAAAAGTACGGAATCGCCTACAAGAAAGTTTCAAGCACAACAGCTGTTTTTGAAATTAAAATTCAAAAATACATATTTTAATGAATTGGTAGCAACATTTTTTTCAAAATACAGCACAAAAATTCGATTTTATATTTTGACAATTAGCTGCTTGAAGCTCGAAATTCGTGTTCGAAAAAATGTTTAAGTAAAGTTCGAGTAATAGAGAGTGACATGCTTGTTATTCTTCTCACTCGTTCTGGAAAAATGCACAAAGAAACGCTTTCGAGTAACTTTAAGTTACTTGAAGTGACTACGGAAACATACTTACTTATAATAAACAAAATTTGTGCTAACATAGTATTTTGATATTCGAACTTTCAAAAGATTTTTGAAACGTTTTGATAGATTTTTAAATTGTTTGAAATAATTTGATATATGTATGTATATATTTTTTTTTATATTTGTGCTTAGATGAGGGTGAAACATTCAGCTTTATCTACAAATTTACGAAAACTATCAAGTGTTATTGAGAAATCGAAATTTAGATTTGGGATACGATCTATATTTCCTCATATTTTGGGATCTATCAATTTTACACTTCATAAGAAGTTTGGTAGGCATAGGCGGCGTGGTAGGTATAGAAAAGAACATATATTTTTGATCACTAGCACCTCATGACTCGATTTAGCAATGCCCGGCGCTTTAATGGAATTTGATAAATAAGCTTTATAAAACCTTGAAATTTGCATAAGCTTTGATTGCAAATACGCACTCTACCTTTGAAATTTATCAAAATCAAATGGAAACCACGACTACCTCCCAAGCAAAGTGTGATGTCATAAGTTGTCTAAAAGTTTAATAAAAATTTATCTAAAACCGTAAAATTTTGTAGATAAGTTTTAGACCAAATACGCACCTCTTACCTCAAGGAATGGTGTTTATCATTGAGATAAGAAATTTTCCACGAACTCTAAAATTTAACAAGAAGTAGTTTTTAATAGTGATAATAGAATAGTTTCTTAAAGTAAATAATTTTATATGAGAATGTTTGATACACTCTGTGGCAATAAGGAAAAACAGCATAAGTCAAAATATCGTAAATATGTGATGTTTTATTTTCCTTACCCCGTCTGTTTCCCGTTAAAAAAAAGTGATATGGTATTTGTGCAAAATTAAAGAGCATTCATGTATCTACAATTTCCATGTTCGATTGTTCCATTAATTTCCAGAAAAGAGACGAGGAAAGGAAAATAAAACAACCCGTATTTACGATATTTTGACTTATGTTATTTTTCCTTATTGCCACAGAACTATTGACCACTGCTATTTACCAAGAACACCCTATTACTAGTAACTACGACTTTTTAAGGATATACTATTGTTGGGGACAGAAATTCCACTTTATGAGTTTTCGCTTTTGAGCTAAGAATTTTATTTATTAATAATACAAAATGTAATGATTTTTAATTAAAAGGTATTTTACCTAAGAACTTTAAAAAATTTGGTTTTTCTGCATCGTGCAATCGCTGTTCAAATGTAATGCAGGTTAACTTTTATTTTTGACATTTCTTTTGTTCTAAGCTTTTGTTCTTTTGCAATTGCACTAGAGGGTTGCCAGTAAGACCATATTTATTTTTAAAGGGAATACTATAAGAAAATAAAACTAAATAATAAATTTGACGGAGAGTCGATGCGTTGATAACAACTATGCATGCAAACATTGTACAGTGTACCCAGGCTGCTACTTATATTTCGGGATCTAGCAAAGCTTATGTCATTCCTGACAAACGTTGAAAAGCTTGACATTTTATAACTAATATCCAGCAGTAAACTGAGCGCTTCATTAGCGCATTTGAAGCGCTCCCAAAAAGCAGTAGAACGCTTTGTTCTCCTTATGGATAGAGCCTTTTTTAACATTGGCATGTCATCAGATGTAGGCCATGGTATAATAATACAAGGTAGCATTGACATTTGCTTGGAAAACCATCTCCTGTCAAAAAATATACAAACAATGTTGAAAACGTTGAAGTGAAGAAAAAAAACAACAACCACAGCAGCTGCAGATGCATTTACACAAAAAGCTGTTTTTGACAGATGTTTTCTTGTAGAAGATAAAATAAGCAGTTGTATTGACAAAATGCTACCTTGTATTATTAGCCGCGTTTTATTCGTTCTGGCTTAACCTGATGAACGAATAGATCGCATTAGTTAAACTTTTTTGAATTTTCCTCTTGACCGCTTGGGACATTGAAGCTTGGAGCCTTGACCGCTTGTGACACTGGAGCTTGGGGCATTGACCGCTTGGAGCAATAAAATTACGACTCTTTTGCATCCATTTTTATTTATTTATTGCAAAGGAATAAGCACAGCTGTTTCCTTTGACAGCAAAGGGTGACTATAAATCAGTGGTCATCAAACTCTATACAAGCATACTTTGTTTATGTATAAAAGCTCATTGAAAGCTTTGCACTGAAAAAAAAATACTTCTTGAGTCTCAGTCCAGCTTTCACTATAAATCAGTGGTCATCAAACTCCATGAACCAAGAGATAAAGATCATGCAAAGAAAAGAGCCGCCATATTGTAAACAAAACTAAGCTGGTAGGTCTGACGTCATCGGTCACAAATTGTTTTGTTTACGTGTAGCGATTATATGTGGAAAATTATTTCTTGAAGTTTAAAAGAATTATTAGTGTTTATAATTCAGTAATTTTTTGTGTTTTTTATAAAAATGAAGTGTGCTGTAGCGACGCGCAATAATTGCAACAGCAAAAAAAAATTACTTTAAATTTCGTTACTGCCTGAAGATATAAACAAACAAAGTATCAAAGTATTCAAACACTTTTTCGAGAATTAAACTTGATAATTTTATAATTTTCCAGTATTCCAGTATAGAGAATTAAAAGTATTCAAACACTTTTTTCTAGAATTAAACTTGTTAATTTTATAATTTTCCACTTTTATTTAAGACTTCACATGTTTTGCATGAAAAACGTATGCAATATAGCTTTTTTTGTGACCGATGACGTGGCACGAAAAAAATACTTTTTTCTCCCACAGCTGATTGCTTGATCTTGTCTTGTTGGTTCATGGGCATAGGCTTTGATGATCACTGCTATAAATCAATGAAAACAAAAATAAACAACGACATCTATAGAGCAGTAGCGGAACGAAAAAAAGTTTAACAAGATGATCCAGCTACTGAGCAGGTTCATCTTTTTATTAGTGTTCTGCATGTAACTTAGAACATTTTTGGTTAAACCAGTACGAATAAAACACGGCTAATATAGTAAATAACATAACGTAGCTAGAACTGAGCACTTGGACTAAAAGCAAAGCAAGAAAATTTTATTTTTTGTCACATGCGGGGATTGAACTCGGACTGCAGGCATTACAATCAAATATCTTAACGCTCTGCTATTTCCTTGCTTGATTACTTGTGAACAAAATGTATATAAAACTATGAGCTCCACAACTCTGAACTCTGAAAAGCGCATCCTCAAGCGCACCAAAAATGCGCATAAAATGCACTGTTTCTAGGAGCGCTTTTTATTTTCCCGCTGGGTACGTACTGACAACGTTTTGGTATAAGTGCACTTACTGTGTTGTTTACAGTGCTTTTAAAATTGTATTTCAGGAAATAAAATGGATTTTACACGTGAACATTTTCTCGCGATTATTTTTGACAACTTTCGACGTAAACAAGAGTGCATCGATGAACTCAATTCGAATTTTGACGATGAAGCCCTATCAAAATAAAAACTCTCTGTATACGTGGTATATAGAATGCAAGCGGGGTCGTTCTTCATTCACTGACAAATTTCGTGAAGAGCGTCCAAAATCTGTTGTGCCACAAAACATTGATGTTCTGCGTGAACTGTTAATACTTGATCATCATTTCACGTATCTTGAAATTGAGGCATCCCTGGTCCTTACTTCCACCAGCATACATATCTTTTTATATGAACATATAGTTGTAAAAAAAATTTATTCATGTTGAATTCCACATAATTTGCCAATCGCTCAAAAAAGGTTCTTTTCGAACGGTGCAAAGTAGTGATTAAGAAATACAATCGCGGTGCTTCAAAAGACGCAAATAAAAACGTGACTGGTTTTGAGTGTATGAGACCATATTTGACCATATATGTATATGGTTTATGTATATGAGCATTAAAGTAAACAACAATCGTTTGTATGGGTCTTTCAAGATGAACCAAATTCAACAAAAGTTGTTCGAGTTCGAAGCATTGCGAAACAAATGGTCGCAATGTTTCTTCAAATCAAAAAATCTGGTTCCGTGAAATAAGGAAAACAAAAAGGCGCTTAAGAATTAATCTTCATCAACACAATGCAATGCACACATCAGCTCAAACAAAGTCGTTTATGAGCACTCAAAACCCAGAGTTAATGGGTTATCCGTTGTGCAGTCCTGAGTTGGCACCTAGTGGCTACTTCGTGTTACCGCTTATCAAGGACAAACTGCTTGAATTGTCTTTGTTTTAGAATTGTCTCAAGCGGATGGGATAAATGTTATGACAAATGGTTTTGAACGCATGCAAAAATGTATTAATCATAAAGGAGAATATTCCGAAAAACAATACAGCTATTTCAATGAAAAAATTCTGTCTTCATATTTATTCCCGAAATATATGTATCAACCCTTGCATAAGTAGTTAATGATACTTTATGAAAAGAACATTAAAAAATGCAACCATTAACATTTAAATAAAACATTTCCTTAAATTGACCACTGTGCCCATTGAAATGTATCAGATCGATTCTGTTCAACGGTACTCTGCAAAAAAACACTTGAAATAAATTTTATACAGCACAAGCGATACAAAGAAGCTCAGGTCAAAGCCCTACTTTGGAAGCGTTGTTGATCAGTAGCCTGACTGAATCTACGTATTTGTCACTTTTAAGAGGCGTTCTTTTTTTAGATTTTTTTTATTTTTTCGATTTTGTTAATCTCGAAATTTCATTTTTAATTGTTAAATATAAGCTAATAAAATATATAAAAACGTTGTGTTGCATTTGGTGATTTTCATCGATCGCAATAAATTATTTGTTTGTTTTTATTATTGAAGTGTAAATAACATATGTATGTCATAGAGTTTTTGGTATCGAACAATAATTCTATGAATTGTCGCATATTTCTTTTAAGAAATATTTTAACAGAAATTAGCGTATTGGTCAGAGACTGAATTTCTTTGGAAACTACTATTCCCCTTTGAATATCGCTGTTTTGTTTACATTTAACATTATATTATATGAGCACTTTTGCACATTACATACTTATAAAATAAAAAATATCTCTTTCATAAACCGGAGATACCAACTCTAAGAGATGAACAAGAGGCAAGCTAATGAAATTTTATCGCATGCGACAAAAACAAAATTGTACACTAGAAGGTTTTTTTTTAATTTATTTCTATACAGTGAGTGTCAATTAATATCGTACAGCAACTATGAAATAAGAATATGTTTTTTAATTCCCAAACAAAAAATTTGTTTTTACACAAATTATGGCTAAAAACAATTATATTGCAAAAATACTTTAAAAATATGTTAAAAAAAGTGGAAAATACTATAAAAAAGGTATTGGGCATTTCAGTCCTTGAAAGGACTTTGACTAAGCTTCTTAAAATCAAATTGTGTTGTGCGTGTTATTAAATATTTTGTACACAAATGGCAGAGAATTGTGCTTACAAGTTTTATGCGGCTTCATGAAATAACCCCAAAATGAAATAACCCCCAATGAAATAAGACCCAACGAAAATGAAATAAACCCCAAATTACTGGAATGAAATAATGCCCCAAATGCAATGAAATGAAACCCAAACGGAAAACAAAATAAGCCCCAAGATATGGGGTTTTATTTCATTATGAAATAACACCCAACGAAAAAATGAAATCATCCCCAATGAAACATCCCCCAAAAAATTAAATCAGCCCAAAAATAAAAGAAAGGTTTAAGCTTAAAATTTACTCATTTACTTTATGAAATAAAACTCAAGAAAAAAATTAAATATCACCCAAAATTTGTGAAATAGTCCACAAAAATTGGGTGTTATAACAAATAATACCAAAAATTGTATGGACATTTTTTTGGGGCTTATTTCATTTTTTGATTGGTTTATTTATTTGGAGGTTATTTCGTGGAGCCGTTTTAAGCCGGCTCCGAACGGTTAATGTGCATGTTCTCAAGAAGCTTTACATGTCACTACTTATGCTTACTCTTTGAGATTCGTCATTGTCTGCAGAGAGTTGACGACGGCCGATCACAAAAATTATTTTCATATGAAAAAAGTTTAGGTGTCAGCTGGGTATCGAACCTGGTCTCGAATTGACATCGAGTGATTCATGGAAATACTTCCATGCTCTCTCTAAAATCGCAGCACGGTGAAATTAACGCAAGTGTGACGTCACTTAAAATCGTTCAGCTGATTATTTGAATAGGATTTCGGGGAAACCCAATAATTTGATTGGCTACTGATGAGTCGGAGTAGCGTCCGACGAAACCATGGTCTAGTCAGCTTGGTTTGTTCTGCAAAGAACATTGTTGTTGTAGCAACCTGTTGCTTCATGAATTATTTGGCATAAAGCTCTTAATATAATTCTTAAAAAATATGTTTTTTAAGAATTATAAAAATTAAGCCAATAATTTTCAATTTGAATGATAAAAAAATTGTCGCTTAAGGTGTCTGCAGTGATTTGCCATGAGTTTTCAAAGGTACAACCCGAGGAGCTCAAACTGGTAATTCGTCATCAAACAAAGAAAAAAGTTATGCAGAATTCGCAAGAAGTACTGAACACGCCCTTTTTTAAATAAAGTCAAAACTCGGTCGAATAAATAGTTCATGGTATAATAATACATGGTAGCATTGACAACTGCTTATTTTCTCTTCAACAGGAAAACATAAACTGTCAAACACAGCTTGTTGTGCAAATACATCAGCAGCTGCTGTGGTTGTTGTTTTTTTTCACTTCAACGTTTTCAACATTGCTTGTGTTTTCAATGGCGGATTGTGAGCGCTCTCTTTTTGAGTATATTTTTTGACAGTACATATATGATTACCCAAGCAACTGTCAATGCTACCTTGTATTATTATACCATGAAATAGTTGACTGTTAACGACGAAAGGTAGATATGTTAAGTGAAGGGCTCATATTACACGCTGTTCGTTTGCTCGGCGTGCAATGAACACTTTTATTCTCTTTTCTCAAATTGCACGTAGGTAGGTCACACGAGAGAAATATGCTCGCCGAGCTAGTTTTGCCATTTCATTCAGTTCCTTACTTTTTCTCCTACACTTTATTCCAACAAGACTTTCTTCATATTTTCTTCTTCATATTATTTTCTTCATACTGTTATAGTATAATAGTAGCACTTTTCTTCACAAAATGTCCTTTTCAGCTATTTAAACGCCCAAATCTTTAATTTCACCACACAGCAACACTGTTGCACGGTGCTCGCTGCATTGTACACCGAGCAAAAATGAACATATTTTGCTCGGTCTACAAAATGTTCATCCTCTCAAACTCTCACTGATTTTTGACAGTTTTGCATTGGAAACAAAAAAAAAATTATTTGCACGCCGAGCAAACGACCACCGTGTAATATGGGCCAAAGAAAATCCAATGAAATTTGACCCAAAAATCAACAACGATCTTAAAATTTACTTGGAAAAGGATGCCAGTGATTCAACGGTAAGATTAGTGGTTCGTAAAAACGATTTTCAAGACAGAATTGCTCTTAACAAGTCATTCATCAATGAGTGCAATAGACGCAATCGGCTGCAATTTGCCCGCGAGGATGAATCTAAGCCGAAGGAGTTATTTATTATTTTATTTGTTGATGACTTATTAAAACTCTGCACTTTTGTATTCGTTTGAACCAATTTTCGAAACAGTTTTGCCACTCAGAAGTTGGTACCTCCGAAACTAGGTTCTTTTAAGACCTCAACGACCTTGTTTGGGCATAGAAAAACGTTCGCAAGGAATTTTTTCTTAATGTGAGTGAACAAGATTAAGTGAACAAGATGATAAGTTCGGACTGTAAGGCGAATGACCCATTAATTGCATATTTTGAGTGCTCAAAAATTTTTTTGTTTGATCTGATGTGTTTTTCCATATTATTTAGCATTTCTTTATATCCATCTATACGAATCTTTTTTTGAGCAACCGTCAAGTTATGGGGTATCCAACGGGAACAAATCTCCTGACAAGTAAATGCTCATGTAAATCAAATATATGCTAGTCCCACTAAAGCCCAAGGATGACTTGGTCTTACGGTATGTTACATGCCGGTCTGCTTTGAACAGTTCACGCATAGCATCGATGTTTTTTGTTACAACAGCCGTTCTTGGACGGCCTTCACGAAATTCGTCTTGGAGAGAACAATGACCACGCTCAAACTCATTGAACCAGTGTCTTACAGTCACTGGATGAGGTGCTTCATTACCAAAAGTCGAACTAAGTTGGTCGATACAGTCTTTACTTGTCAATCCATCGTAAATCGCAAAAATGCATCACACAAAAAAGTTCACGAGTTAATTCAGTTTTTTGCTGAAATACAATTTTTTGTAAAAAACTATCAAAACGTTGAGAGTGCGTTTATGCTAGAATTGTCAAATTTTCGTTGCGGAGGAGCAAGATTTAAAAGGTATCCTTGTACATGGTCTTACAATAGGGACTTGACAACTTTGAATTAAATTTTTGAAAGGACCCTTTCACTAATCATCGAACTGTCACTATCAATTTATTCAGTAAACTCGTAAATGTTGAGTTCATGGTAAACTATACGAACGAACAACGTCTGAAAATTATAAAAATTTACTACCGAAATTCGGAGTCGGTGATCGCAACTTTAAGAGCGTTTAGTGACGAAGCTCATTTTTGGCTCAATGGGTGGTTCGTCAATAAGCAAAATACATATGCGTTATTGGTCGGGTAAAAATCCACTTCATGAATCAAATCACCACTTCATCAACAAAAAAAAACTGTTTGCAAGCCGGCGAAGTCATTGGACCATATTTTCTTGTCGACGATAACGATCGTAACGTTACTGTGAATGGCCATCGTTATCGCGCCATGATTACCGATTATTTTTGGCCCGAATTGGAAGATATGGACTTAACCGATATGTGGCTCCCTCAGGACGGTGCCACAAGCCACATAGCACACGTTACTATCGATTTATTGAAGAGTAAGTTCCACAAGCGTGTTATCTCAAGAAATTGACCAGTCGATTGGCCGCCTCGTTCGTGCGATTTAACGCCTCTAGACTATTTTCTTTGGAGCTACGTCAAGTCATTGGTCTATTCCAACAAGCCGACGACGTTGGAAGAGCTCAGAGCCAACATTGAACTCGAAATAGTGGCCGTTTCGGCCGATATGTGTGGCCGAGCCATCGAAATTGGGTCCAACGAATGGACCGCTGCATACGTCCCCGCGGTGGCCATATGAACGAAGTCGAGTAAATTCATAAATGTTTTGATTGTAAATCAGTGTCGGCCAAAAAAATACATACACAGTTCTTTCAGTTTTGTAGTAGTGTGCGCCCAAGTGAGAGCAATGAATTCCTCTTTGGCTTACACTGTCAAAATTTTACTTCGCAGGAGTCTTAAAGAATTTTTTTATTATTAACACAAAGCGGCATTCTAAATGAATACAGATATATGAAAGTGAATTGAGATTAATGAAATTTCTTACTAGGTGAATAATGTGCAATATTATTTATTGTCTACGGGCCGCTTTATTAATAATAATTAATAATAACATTAATATTAATATTTTATTAATAATATCAATATGCATATATTTATTATTAATATCAATATTACATATTTA
This sequence comes from Pherbina coryleti, assembly GCA_943735915.1. Lineage (NCBI taxonomy): Eukaryota > Metazoa > Arthropoda > Insecta > Diptera > Sciomyzidae > Pherbina > Pherbina coryleti. The sequence goes on along the minus strand of OX030949.1, from coordinate 20,874,352 downwards.
TTTGGAAAGTAATCTTTTACTAATAACATTTACCGACTCCTTATAGTACTAATATTGTTTATATTGCAGATTACTTCAAAATAAAAAAAAAACACTGGTAGCGCACCATACTTTCTTCTGACAAATTAAGTTTTCGCTTCCCCAGAACAATTTTTAAAGAAAACATATTCTAATTCCCACATTTGGTTGAGAATTTTTTTTACGTGTAAGCATTTAAAATTACGTAATAAATTGTGCGCATGTGTTGCATAGAAGCGTGGTGCTAACTAGCCAAAAGCGAAACATCGAGCGTCGGTGTAAAAGCACGACAGCTAGTTTTATGTCAGTGTAAATACACGAAGTTGCACGAAGCACGCGTGCATAGGCGTCGGCTGACACTGCTCTAGAGCAGTGGTGTCTTAATTTTGTGTTTGCGATGTGACAAATTCAAAGAACGCATGCAAAAAACTACAACACAAGCATCACTCGTTCAGTGTTCAGCACATTTTCCAGCGACCTTTATAAAAACAAATGCATGCAAAGCCAAAATAAAAAAGGCACACTCGATGTTGTCGATGCTGAAGCATGATTGTACCGTTACTTGTGTGTCGAGTAATTTTTCATACAAGCATTGTTATTGTAATAGAAATTAAGACTGGCAGTGTACTTCACGATATGTAATTTCAGGGTTTAAATTGCTTTCAGCAAAACAGCAAAAGCAACGAAAATTTTGCTGCGTAGTGCTACCTAAAGTTTTTCAAGACAAGCGTATGCTGCTCATTTTGCTTTGCTTTCTGAATCTTCGAAAGGCTAAGCAAAAGCAGCAGCACTAAAAAGAATTTGTTTTGCTGCGTAGTGCTACGAGAGCATAAGAAATTATTTTAGTGCTTTGATTTTCATTTTGCTTTTCTAATTTGTCGCAGCACTACGAAAGCAATAATTATGCGCTTTGCTTCGTTTTGCTTTCGGAAGCATTTTATTTTCATTCGTTTGGCTTTCGGGATTTACTTGTCATCGTTTATATGCTGCATTTCAGAGACGCATGTCTTTTTGTACGTTGTTGTTTGTATAATATGCGCACTTGTACGCAGTCGCGAATGCTTGGTGTTGTTTTTGTTGTGTGTAACGGTTTTGTTATTGCATGAGTTTTTATGAGTACAATTTTTTTTGTGATAGTGCTTTCTGCTTTGGCTGTTGCTGTTTGATTTTCAATAAGCACAGCAAAGTAAAAGCAAAAGCAATTAAACGTTTTTAAGTTTTTTAAACACTGTGTAATTTTATTACATTGTAATTGTTTTTTTTTTTTTGTTTTGTTTGATTTTTTGCCAAAAGCAGCGATGAGCAACATTTTGTGTCTGTTTTGTTTTTTTAAACATTGGCCAGCGCTTAAAATTTCTTGGGCCCCACTGCTCTAGAGAGAGGTGACGGCCGATATGTGTGGCCGAGCCATCGAAATTGGGTCCAACGAATCGACCGCTGCATACGTCCCCGCGGTGGCCATATGAACGAAGTCGAGTAAATTCAAAAATGTTTTGATTGTAAATCATTGTCGGCCAAAAAAATACATACACAGTTCTTTCAGTTTTGTAGTAGTGTGCGCCCAAGTGAGAGCAATGAATTCCTCTTTGGCTTACACTGTGAAAATTTTTCTTCGCAGGAGTCTTAAAGAATTTTTTTATTATTAACACAAAGCGGCATTCTAAATTAATTAGTAATAACATTAAAATTAATATTTTGTTAATAATATCAATATACATAAATTTATTATTATATCAATATTACATATTTATTTGGAAAGTAATCTTTTACTAATTACATTTTACCGACTCCTAATAGTACTTATATTATTTATATTGCATATTACTTCAAAATAAAAAAGCACTGGTAGCGCACCCTACTTTCTTCTAACAAATTAAGTTTTCGCTTCCCCAAAACAATTTTTAAAGAAAAAATATGCTGATTCCCACATTTGGTTGAATATTTTTTTACGTGTAAGTATTTAAAATTACGCAATAAATTGCGCGCATGGAAGCGTTGTGCTAACTAAACAAAAGCGAAACATCGACTGAGCGCTCTTGCTACGAATAATCGGAAGCGTCGGTGTAAAAGCACGACAGCCAGTTTTATGTCGGTGTAAAAATACGAAGCACGCGTGCATAGGTGTCGGCCGACACTGTTGTAAATAGAAATCCTTAATTTCTGTTTTATTATATTTAACGTACCGCAAACACTCATCGAGTAATAATGTCATGATTGATGGATTTTCGATATTGTAGCGGCTCTCGGCGCAGCCCCATGACATCATGTATTTTTCGTCTATTTTTGTCATGAGCGGTAAACCTCTTGAGACCTCTACCGCAATGTCACAATCAACGACAGCCAAATTATGCACTCTTTGCCCCTACGTCAAATTCCTATAAATTCTCTAAAGAATTTTTATATGACATTTGTCTTTTGTTTTTTTTTGTTGAAAACTATTTGGCCCAAACTTAAAGGACCATTACGAAATTCCAAAGAAATCTTAGATCGTATTTCACGTATTTCGAACATGAATTAATAATTTTATTGTCCTGTGTTGATTTTGATTATGTTAGAATCACTTTTCTTAGTAAACGGATGTAATTCATCTCCAACTCTTCTATTGCAGGTGGATGATAAACACATTTAAACGTGGATTAAAAGGACCTTTTGCCGATGAGGACCTCTACGAGAATCGTAGCAACCTAGATAGTGAGCTTGTTACAAATAAGTTCAGCAAATTATGGGAGGAGGAGAAGAAACGGAAAAATCCCAATGTTGTGAGAATGATCATACGTGCCTATGGTGCAGTCTTTCTTCCTTTAGGAATAATGTACTCAATTGTTGAGTCGGTAACAAAGTGAGTATTTAGCATAACCATACTGTATAATATTAAAATGAAATGTTTTTTTCTATCCACTAGATCTCTACAACCGCTCTTTCTAGGTGGCTTGGTTGGCTATTTTGCAACCGGCCAGACTACCATATCTGAGAGTGATGCCTATAAATACGCAGGCGGTATTGTGGCTTGTTCCGTCTTTCCTGTGCTCTCATTTCATCCCTTCATTTTCTACATTTTCCAAATGGCCACCAAAATACGTTTAGCGCTCTCAGGTCTCATCTACCTGAAGTGCCAGCAAATTTCAAAGAGTGCCAGCAATGACGGCTTACGTGGGCGCGCCATCAATATACTCTCGAACGACTTGGGCCGTTTTGATGTTGCGCTATGCTTTCTTCACGACTTTTGGAAAGGCCCGCTCGAGTCACTGATCATCGGCTATCTCATGTATCGTGAAATTGGTGTTTCGGCGGTGATTGGCGTTGCCTTTATGTTGAGTTTTATTCCGCTACAGGCATGGGCAGCGAAAAAGTCGGCCTACTACCGCCAAAAGACCGCAGAGCGCACAGATATGCGTGTTAAGCTGATGAACGAGATTATCGAAGGTATTCAAGTGATAAAAATGTACGCCTGGGAAAAGTCGTTTGCGCGTGTGGTAGCCGATGTGCGTCTTAAGGAGGTGCAGGCAATACGTGGTACTTCTTACATACATGCAGCACTCGGTTGCACCTCCATGATTTCGCCGCTATCTGTGTTTTTGGCGCTGGTGTCGTATGTCTACTTGGGTGATATTTTGACGGCGAAGCTAGTTTTTATGGTGTCGTCCTATTTCAACATGCTAAACGACTCTATGGTGCACTTTTGGCCACTTTCCATTAAATTCATGGCAGAGGCCTATGTTTCGGCCAGACGTTGCAAGGAGTTTCTTCTCGATGGCGATGAGGCACAAGCACCGATATTGAAAACGGAAAAGCAATTAAAAAACAATAGAAAACCTGTAAATGAAACACCAAAAAATGAATCTGAATTGAATGGTAATCAAGGACTCATAAAGGACACGTTAATTTATACGACAACGGAAACGAACCTTCGCGTGGTAGACATAGATGCAGAGAAAAAAAGTGTTATTCTCAAAAATGCCAATGCTGCTTGGGAGGCAGTAGGAAGTGAACATTCATCGGCAGCCATCGAAGATTTTAACTTAGAAATCAGAGACAAGACTTTGGCGGCTATTGTGGGACCCGTGGGTTCTGGAAAATCGACATTATTGAACGTACTGCTCGGCGAGGTGCAGCTCAATGGGGGTCAAGTGCTGATAAATGGCAAGATATCCTATGCAGCCCAAGAGCCTTGGGTCTTCGAGGGAACCATACGCGACAACATAGTCTTCGTCGAAGACTTCAATGAGCGTCGTTATAAGCGCGTGGTTAAGGTATGTGCTCTGGAGCGTGACTTGGAGCTGCTGCCCAAAGGTGACTTAACGTTTGTTGGGGAACGTGGTGTAAGTTTGAGTGGTGGTCAAAAAGCACGTATCAACTTGGCTCGAGCTGTTTACCGTAAGGCAGATATTTATCTGCTGGATGATCCACTGTCTGCGGTGGATACCCATGTGGGCAAGCATATCTTTGATCGTTGCATCAATGACTTTCTTTCAGGCAAGATTCGTATTTTGGTTACTCATCAGTTGCAGTATCTGTTCGACGTTGAGCAGCTGATATTGATGGGTGCTGGTCGGGTTATTGCCCATGGCAGTTATCAAGAGCTGCAACGCTCCAAACAGTTCCAATTTTTGGCACAACAAACCCACGATGAGAGTGGCATGGGTGCCGATACTGTGAGTCTCTCAAGTCGTATGTCGCGTAGTGATTCAGAGAAAAGCATCGATCAGCATCATCATCCATTGTTGAATCCTAATGAGCAGCCAGCAGAAGATCAGAACAGAGAACTACAGGCCGAGGGTTCGGTGAAGTTAGGCATTTACATGTCCTACTTCAAGGCGTTGGAGAGTTCATTCATTCTGATCTTTATCGTGAGTCTCTTTGTATGCGCTCGCTTTATGCTGACAAGTGTGGACTACTTCTTATCAAGATGGTGAGTTTTTTCTCAAAAAGTCACTCATTAATTTCACGGATCTATTAATTGTAGGGTAATTTGGGAGGAAAATGTTGCGCTTAGAAATGATAGCATGGAGACTACCACCTTGTGGCCGAATACCTTTGACACTAATGTAACAGACAATACAACGATGCTTAGCCAAAGTGAAGTCGACGAAGCGCGTCGAGAGGAGTTGGTCATATTTTACTCTGTACTTCTTGGTGCAACGCTGATTGTTTATTTATTACGCACATTTGGATTCTTCCATATGTGTCTACGAATTTCTCTAAAGCTACACGATCGTCTCTTCCGTGGCATCACTGGCACATCCATGTACTTCTTCAATACAAACTCTTCGGGTAGAATACTTAATAGGTTTTCAAAAGATATTCGTACCGTGGATACAGATTTGCCTTACACCCTCATGGATTGTCTTTCGGTAAGTGGGGAATATTTCCGATTTCGACGAATCGGCTTTACCATGTTTATTAATTTTATATTTCTTCTCTGTAGTTTGCCATGGATGCTTCTGGTGTGCTAATCATTGTTGCAGTTGCCAACTATTGGCTTTTGTTGCCTGCTGTGTTCATCGTTGTCTGCTTGATTTCAGTGCGTTATCTCTATGTGAACACGAGTCGCAGTGTGAAACGGCTGGATGCGATAAGTAAGTTATTTGGGCGAAAAGATTGCCCGCACTCTTCGATTTATTTATACATATAATTAACCGTATTAAAAAAATCATATATATTCCAAGGGAATGATTTAAGTTCCTTACGATGATAAGATCGTGCTTTTTTAAGGGAAATAAAACTGCACCATTTATTTCTATAAACTCGAAATTTATGCATATCTGCACAGTATGATAATTTTCTTTTTTTTTTTAGATATAAATCATGAAATGCGAAGATTTATTTAATCACATACATATATTTTCTCCGCAATTGTCCTTTAACTTACTAACAATTGTCTTCTTCTTACAGCTCGTAGCCCTCTGTATTCTCTCACCAATCAGACATTTCAAGGTCTAACAACCATCCGCGCGCTGGAGGGCGAGAAGGCTTTAGAGAGCGAATTTCATGATTATCAAAATGCCAACTCTTGTGCCTGGTTCCTGTTTCTCTGTTGCACACGTGCCTTTGCCCTCTGGTCCGACATAATCTGTGTGATCTACATTACTGCCGTCACCTTTAGTTTCCTCATACTTAAAAATGAGTTCAACAGCGGCGATGTTGGCCTCGCAATTCTACATTCCATTACTATGATCGGCATGTGTCAGTGGGGCATGCGACAGACGGCTGAATTGGAGAACGAAATGACATCTGTTGAACGCGTTATTGAGTACACGGAACAGCCACCAGAACCACCACTCGAGACGCCAGAAAAGTTCAAGCCCAATGGTGAATGGCCCAGCAAGGGGCAAATTGAATTTATCAATTTTAAGTTGAAGTACTCGCCGAAGGAGAAATACGTGCTCAAGGACTTGAATTTCACCATTGAAGAGAAGGAAAAGGTTGGCATAGTTGGACGCACTGGTGCCGGCAAATCTTCCATTATACAGTCACTCTTTCGGCTGGCCTGCAATGAGGGCATGATCCGAATTGATGGCGTCGACATAGAGAATATGGGGCTGCATGACTTGCGCAGCCGCATATCAATTATACCGCAAGATCCGGTTTTGTTCTCGGGAACGCTACGTTATAATTTGGATCCACTAGAGCAATGCCAGGATAGTGACATGTGGAAGGCACTTGAAGATGTGGAGCTACTCGCGCATGTGTCCACGCTGTTAGGCGGTCTTAGTTGTCGAATGTATGATGGTGGCTCCAATTTCAGCGTTGGTCAACGGCAACTGGTTTGTCTCGCACGCGCCATTCTAAGGAATAACAAAATACTAATCATGGATGAAGCGACTGCTAATGTTGATCCAGAGTAAGTTCAGCTTCTTAGCAATCATTTCTAGTCAAATAACATTTATATTTTTTATCTTGCACTTACAGAACAGATAGTCTCATTCAGACAACGATACGAACTAAATTTGCCGATTGCACTGTGCTGACCATCGCACATCGTCTGCATACCGTAATGGATAGCGATCGTGTATTGGTAATGGATGCCGGTCAAGCTGTAGAGCTAGGTCATCCTCACGAGCTACTGCAGCGTCCTGGCGGCTATTTGCGTCAACTGGTCGATCACACTGGTTTGGCGACCGCAAGTGCCTTGTTTAAAGCTGCTGCCGAGAGTTACAAGGAAAAACTTAACGAAACTGGGTTCTCAGACCTCGATGTAACTATTTAAACGAATTAATTCAGGGATAAAAAGCATGTGATATCTTAATGAATTTATTTAAACAAAAAATAAATTTGTACTTAAATCCATTGGAACTAGCCATGTTACTAGTTACTCAATAACTTAACTACCGCATTCAAACTAATGTATTAAGAATTTATTTTAATGTATCCTAAGTAAAACAATTACTTAATTTAAGCTGCATTTGTTTTTGAGTGCTTGTATTTTTCCACTTAGTGTTTATATAGTTAAAAATATTTTTTCCATTTCCACATTTTTGTACCTATTTATAAGAGTTGATAGTATTGACTTTTTTGTGATTCTCGAAAGAAATCTTATCAAACTATGTCTCGATAAAATAATATATAAATAATTAGCGAATTTTGTATATTAAAAACGATGTTTATTATTAAAATAAAACTGCAAACGCCAAGGTGTACTTTACTCACATTGAGTTTATTTTTATTTTATGTATAATTTCAACTATATACTCCCGTGGCATTTCTTAGTGAAGTTAGGTTGTTTTTCATCTGTTTTAGATAAATATTAAAATTTTAAATTTAAAATTATGTAAATATTGAAGTCTAATTTTGTTGAAGGTTGTGCTTGCTTTACATATATCCCCATAACCATCAATTTAGGTTAAAATAGGTTCATTAATTACACTGAGTTACACTGAGAGAATCTTTTCTGAATATTTTTTTATATTAAGAAAATTTAATTTTTAAATGAATATAGAAGAAATAAACCCTGGATCGAAACCAGCATTCTTCTCTTAAAAAGTTGAAAATGTAAATTTTTAACTCTGTTCGATTTTTTTAAATGCCGTTGGAGTATTCTTGAATTGTCTAATTTATTCATGTCAGTTACAAAACCATTTCTCCAACCAGAAGAACCATAAGAGGAATAAAGTCACTTCATCAAATTACTTTTTAAAATAGAATTTCAGGACCCATTCGAATGAAGAAGCCTTAAATATCACCAAAGTTCACCATAAGATTTTGTTAATTGTTAGGTGTTTTTGATATGGGACCTCCATTATGATAATACAAATTTTGACTATTTTTGGTTGAAAATTCTGAATTTTAAAAATGCTATATATCTTCTCCAAACCCGCTCAGAATTTTGAAATTTGAACATATTTAGAAGAAAATTTTTACAAATTTAACTTTTTGCTGCATGCCAGGTGAAGAAAACATGTCTGAGAGATCAGTTAGAAAAGCATTCATCATTCGCTGCTGCCTATTAATTGTTATCAAAAGCGTGGCCGCTCCATTTATGCCTAGCTCTAATGCCTACGATCTCAGTGAATCGCGTTCAACTCGCAACTAATGAAAAAAACTCGAATGGAAAACCCAAGTAAGTAAATTATGTCATACACGGCTTTTTGAGAGTATGAACATTAGTCGAAGTTGAAAAAAATTAATTTAAATTCAATTTGGGTCACTTGTGTAACTCTGAGGCTCTCGGTTGAAGTTTGTTTTGGGCCTTATTTAAGCATTTTTAGTTTTATTTTATTTATAAATATATCTAAAGGTATTTTAACCTGGATTAAGCCTAAAATAAGGAGTATATCAAAAATTCAGAAAAAAATTGTATCCAAATGAGTCCATTCATATTCAAATGCAACACTGCTTATCAATTTTTCGATAGCACAATTGATTCAGAAGCCTACAAGTATGCATTGATTTAAAACTTTGTTTTAAAAAGACTATTAATGCAAAGTAAATTATTGAATGAAGTTATTCATATATACTATATACTAGCGATACCCGGCGCGCGTTGCTGCACCCGACAAGTTTATTGGAAATAATAAGTAAATTCAAAACTTTTATTAGTCCCTTAGTCTGACTTATAACTTGAACTGAATGAGGTAAAGGCATAACACTTGCCTCAGATTCATATTCACATGTTTCTGCGGCTTTCTACCACGCTTAGAACATCCTAACATGTTTAACTTGGTTGTATTTCCCCTCCCCCACTAATATATCACCCCATTTCGAACCAAGACAGACTTAAAGCTCACGTTCGACAAAATGGAAATATAGATATAAGGTCTGTTTCCGTACTTTACACTGTGTAAGATTTGTGTAAAACGTGTGCTAGAGAGTAAAAACGAAATGTGAGAATAGTTGCAAAAGTACGGAAACAGCTTCTAGTAAGTTTCGAGCATAAAACAGCTGATTTTGACTGCAGACGGCAGCACAAAATTTAAAACACTTTCACTCAAATTATTAAAAGCCATTTTTAATGCAAAACTGAACAATTACTTAATTTTTATTTATTACTATTTATTTATTGTACGTAAATTTCTTTTTAGGCACAGAATTTGCGAGTTTATTTATCGCAAAACATAAACAATTATGAAATGTAATTTGACATTTGCTTCTTCTTATTGATGCTTATTCTTCTTGATGCTTGTTCTTACTTTACTCGAAGTCTCGAGTTCTAGCACTCTCAGTGCACTTTGTGTGCTCGAGAGAGCGATTTTATGCTTGTTCTTCTTCTCCCATTTTAAGCACAGAAAGTACGGAAACAGAAAATAGCGTCCCACAAGTTACACAGTGTACGTACGGAAACAGACCTATAGATATAGATATAGATAGAGATAGATATAGAGATTGAGTAGATATAGAGATAGAGATAGAGATAGAGATAGAGATAGATATAGAGATAGAGATAGAGATAGAGATAGAGATAGAGATAGAGATAGAGATAGAGATAGAGATAGAGATAGAGATAGAGATAGAGATAGAGATAGAGATAGAGATAGAGATAGAGATAGAGATAGAGATAGAGATAGAGATAGAGATAGAGATAGAGATAGAGATAGAGATAGAGATAGAGATAGAGATAGACATAGAGATAGAGATAGAGATAGAGATAGAGATAGAGATAGAGATAGAGATAGAGATAGAGATAGAGATAGAGATAGAGATAGAGATAGAGATAGATGTATAGATATTGTCAAGATAGTTTTAAGTTTTAGAAAATTTAATTTATTGAAAGTTAATCAAATACATATTGATACGAAATTATTCATTAATCATTCAGACAACGTTTAAATATGCAAATTAGAATAACAAAACAAATAAGGCGGCACAGCTTGAGCACGACACGTCCGCTCTGTTTAAGCGCTCTTCGATCACTGACTGTTCAAATTTTCAGCCGTTGACAATATAGAGATAGAGATATAGATAGAGATAGAGATATAGATATAGATATAGATATAGATATAGATATAGATGTAGATATAGATATAGATATAGATATAGATATAGATATAGATATATATATAGATATAGATATAGATATAGATATAGATATAGATATAGATATAGATATAGATGTAGATATAGATATAGATATAGATATAGATATAGATATAGATATAGATATAGATATAGATATAGATATAGATATAGATATAGATATAGATATAGATATAGATATAGATATAGATATAGATATAGATATAGATATAGATATAGATATAGATATAGATATAGATATAGATATAGATATAGATATAGATATAGATATAGATATAGATATGGATATAGATATAGATATAGATATAGATATAGATATAGATAAAGATATAGATATAGATATAGATATAGATATAGATATAGATATAGATATAGATATAGAAATTGATATAGATATAGATATAGATATAGATATAGATATAGATATAGATATAGATATAGATATAGATATAGATATAGATATAGATATAGATATAGATATAGATATAGATATAGATATAGATATAGATATAGATATAGATATAGATATAGATATAGATATAGATATAGATATAGATATAGATATAGATATAGATATAGATATAGATATAGATATAGATATAGATATAGATATAGATATAGATATAGATATAGATATAGTTATAGATATAGATATAGATATAGATATAGATATAGATAGAGATAGAGATAGAGATAGAGATAGAGACAGAGATAGAGATATAGATATACAGTTATATCTATATCAATAACAAAAAAATTAAATCAAAAACAATAACAATATTCGTACAAGTGATAAAAACAACAAAAAGAACATTATTTCATGGCCAAAAAAGTTTAGAAACAAATTTAGAGTTATGCGGAAAAAATTAAAGAAAAACTACTTTTTTAATATTTTAGTACTTCGTTTGATAGCCTTTCGCATCAAAAACCACTTGGAGTCCATTTTTCATTCCCAAAAGTAGTTTTTCGATTTCTTGTGGGGTAATTGCATTCTATTCGTTTAATATGGGTTGTACAAGCGACTCTTTGGATGTAATATGATGGTGCCTGATCCTTTTTTCAATAAGGTCCCATACATTTTCAATTATGTTGAGATCTGGAGATTGTGGGGGTGTATGTAGCTGGTGTGGGACTTTGAAAAGCAGCCACTCCATGACCAAACGCGACTTGTGCTTGCGGTCATTATCTTGTTGGAAAAAGAAACTGATTTCATCTAGCCCCATTTTGTTCACACTTTGCAGCAAATTTTCTCTCAAAATGGCTTAATATGTTCTTTATTCATTATTCCTTCAATGAACTTCAAGTTTCCCACGCCAGCTGCTGAAACACACCCCCACACCATCACACTGGCGCACAGTGATTCGAGTCCATACAAGCGATGGACAAAAATAGAAGGAGGGGTCGGAATCGAATGAAATTTTGCTTGTATCTGAACAATGGTATACTGAATCGAAAAACGTAAAAAAATTTAAATAAACAATTGTTTTTTTAAATTTAAATAGTTTTTAAAAAACTGGGTTTTTATCATTTATTTTTTCTTCATTATTCTGCAAAGTAGTACTGCCATAAAATGATACATTTTTATGACTATCAGGGAGAAAAACTAGAGATAAAATGTATTATTTATAATATATAAATAAGTGAATTTAAAATTTATTGCGTAATGAAAAGTTGTTAAGGAAAGTGTTCAGAAACTTACATATTATGCATAATGAAAGTTATTAGTAATAATATTAATATAAAGACATAAACAGGATATGAAACGATACTTCTTTAGTTTTATCGAAGAAATAACAACCAAAGATTACATTTTTTCAATAAGGTTTTAATCAAAAATATAACTTTCATCGGACGAGCTTTCTTCTGCATCATTTAACATTTCTGCAAAGTTATCTAGTTCGCCTGTCCCTTCCATATTAATTTCAACTAAATATTTTGCTATACAATTATCATTTCGCTTTTGCACTTTTGATATCAAATTCCTTTTTGATACAATCCCTCGATCAGATGACAAAATTAAAAACCGCATAAGGTCTTCATTTGTATTTTCACGACTTGTTTTTCTAGTGTGGGAAAGTCTAGCATTTCTAATAATTTTATGAGTTGATTCCAAAGCTTCCTCAGAAAGGGAACCTGCAAAAGATTTTTTCCAAATTTGAAGAAAATTTAAAATAATTTGTAAATACATATATCATATTTAAATAAGCTATTGGCAAATCGAAGTACTTGATGACTTCTGTTTCGTGTATTAACACCTTATGCAATGAGCTGGGCATGTAGTACCAACTATAGTTTTTAAGATATAAATCTCTTGTTCTCAGCAAGAGCAAATCAAATTCTTTAATATTTATGGTTTTTCCACACGACAAAACTTTCAATATTAAGGACATATTGTAAAGCAAGTCCTTATCCAACTTTGTTATTCTTGCTGCAGTATCCACATTGGAAAAGAATTTACGAGCAGTGTTTCCATCGTTCGTAGTACCGTATCCTTGCTTGACTTGGTCGATAATCAAACCCATTTCTTCTTTAAATTCGCGCTGAATACGATATTTGTTTCTAAATATATTTCTTTATTTTCATTTCGCACTTGCCACTTTTTGAACGGAAGACGATATGCAATATGGATTAAGCATTCCAAAAATCGAAACCAACAATGTAGAATAGATAAGCCGAATTTGTAGTGATCTTCGTTGCTCAACCGACTGGTTGTGACAAGGTTCATTTCTTTGGGAGAGGCTTTACAAATGAAACATCTACTTGCATCTATTTTTAAATAATAAAAATATATTCGCATTTGATGATCAATTAAAAATTACTTAAGCGGCACAAAGGCAACCACAAACAAAAATTTATCCGTATGTTCCTCAATAGCAAACTTCTGTTTATAAAGACTGTGGCCTGAGCTGCCATCCATTCCCCATTTGGATATAAGAGCAAGCTTTCCCGAAGGTCTTCCATTTCTGCATTGCTCCAAAATTCCATTTGTTGTCATGCGCATGAGTGGCTGCAGATCAACTTCGGCTGAAATCTCTGTCACTTTTATTTTTGGTGTCAAAGTGCGTCTCAACTTTCGTATAGAATACAAACTTGGGAAACAATTTTCATGCAAGCGATTAACAACGTTTGCCAAAATTTTATATTTTTCATCAGATAAACCCAAATCAAAGCAAAGCGAGAGGGCTTCACTAGGTTCCAATTTTTTTGTTGTTTCAGTTTGCTTCTCTTCACTTCTTTTTTTGGATATTTTTTAGCAGCATAAGCAAGTTCTTCCGGACAATAATCATTTAAAAGATTTTCAACCCTTCTTAATTTTGATTTTTCTGAAGCAGTTTCGAAATTTATTTCAGGTCTGCCACGTTTTCCAGCACTAGTACTCGGTTCCTATTTAAAAAGGAAAAATTAATGTGTGATTTATAATATTATTTTTGATATCGAGGTTATTACTTACATTATCGGAATTAGTTTCCTTGAATATAGTCCACTTCAACCAAGCAGAGTGGTTTTCAAGTAACCTCTCTTTTTTATATTGGCTTTGACGCCACTTTTTGTCATCTCGGCGTTAAATCGAGATATATTAATGCGAAGTTTTCCGTCACTAAAACTTGATTCCCCGAGCTTGGAAACACAAAATGAATATATATTTAATGATCTTTTTGTTACATCACTAGTAAACCACAAATCAATAACATCTTCATATAATATTTGTTTTGGCATATTTTATAATGTTTGCACTAAATCAATCGCACTTTTAACTTTTTTGCCACTTGCTTTATGTCAAATGTAAACAAAATTAACCCAATAGTGGCTACTTCATAAATTTAAACAAAATAAAGCTTAAAGTTAATAAAAATAATTGTGGATAAAAATAATTCTAAGGTATTTAGGAATTTCTAATTAAATTAATCAAAATTTTTATAAAAAATTCTTAATAATTATGATATTTTAAGCCAATTTGTATTTTTATATTACATTACTTATGCTTTTCACATGCAATGCAATATAGGGTTAATTTTTTAACGGTTTTGATTTTATGTTTACAAAGAAAAAGAGTTAAAGCAAGAAACAACAAAAGTTGATGTTTGGAAAAAGAGTAATATTTTTAAAAGGCGGACGAAAGCGGAGTAAATTTTTTTAGTTCTTGTTAGTAGAAAGTTAAGACTAATGATATATGAAAAAAAAATTTACCGAAGTTTATGCATATTTTTTTAAATGTCTTAGTAATATTGCTATTTTGCAATTTTAAGTATTAAAAAGCGTGACTTTGAAGTGAAGTAAAATTAAAATTTTTTTTAAAAAACTTAAATTCGACCTTTTTATTATCTTTACAAAAATGTTATTATTTTTTTTTTTTTTTTTTTTTTTAAATTGCAGTTTTCATAATTTTTTTTGTCTTACCCGATTTTCAAGATGCGATAATACATAAAATTCATGAAAAACAATCAACTCTTAGAACCTATAGCGGGCGTAAATTAAACTCTAAACAAATAATTTTTATTTATATTTTTAGTTGATGTTTTACCTTCCAATTGATATCAAAACATTCTTATTCTCTGCCATAAATTTTTTTGATTTTTGTCTATGGGACGAATGACTGTGTGGCGCCTCCATGTTTTATTGTTGCTTGAATGTTTTCTTTATTGAACTCCGTATTTGCCTTTCTCCACACCATACGACGTCCGTCCGAACCAAATATGTTGTATTTCGACTCGTCACTGAATACCACAGTTCTCCAAAACTATGAAAGGTTTTTTTCGAGCAACTCTACCATGATAGCCAGTCTTATGGAACCTATTTCGAACTGTTTGGGCATTTACGTGGACATCATGCAATTTCTCTAGTGTCGCAGCAATCTTCGGAGCAGAAACGTTTGGAGTTGCTTTTATTTCTGACAAAATAACTCGTTCATGGCGCGCTGTTAAAGAACTTGGCCGACCAGATCGAAGTTTTGGTTGTGATGATCCCGTGTATAATTATTTATTTATAATTTTATGAACACTGAATGGCTTCTCCCAATTATTAAGCCAATTTCTTAGTTTTGTGTTAAAAGGGTAAAAATTGAATAAATATTTTTAAGAAACTGTTTTGTTTCTAAACTTTTTTTAATTCCAAGGCAGACTTAAAGCTCACGTTCGACAAAATGGAAATATAGATATAAATATAGATATAGATATAGATAGAGATAGATATAGAGATAGAGATAGAGATAGAGATAGAGATATAGATAGAGATAGAGATAGAGATAGAGATAGAGATAGAGATAGAGATAGAGATAGAGATAGAGATAGAGATAGAGATAGAGATAGAGATAGAGATAGAGATAGAGATAGAGATAGAGATAGAGATATAGATAGAGATAGAGATAGAGATAGAGATAGAGATAGAGATAGAGATAGAGATAGAGATAGAGATAGAGATAGAGATAGAGATAGAGATAGAGATAGAGATAGAGATAGAGATAGAGATAGAGATAGAGATAGAGACAGAGATAGAGATAGAGATAGAGATAGAGATAGAGATAGAGATAGAGATAGAGATAGAGATAGAGATAGAGATAGAGATAGAGATAGAGATAGAGATAGAGATAGAGATAGAGATAGAGATAGAGATAGAGATAGAGATAGAGATAGAGATAGAGATAGAGATAGAGATAGAGATAGAGATAGAGATAGAGATAGAGATAGAGATAGAGATAGAGATAGAGATAGAGATAGAGATAGAGATAGAGATAGAGATAGAGATAGAGATAGAGATAGAGATAGAGATAGAGATAGAGATAGAGATAGAGATAGAGATAGAGATAGAGATAGAGATAGAGATAGAGATAGAGATAGAGATAGAGATAGAGATAGAGATAGAGATAGAGATAGAGATAGAGATAGAGATAGAGATAGAGATAGAGATAGAGATAGAGATATAGATATTTCTTCACTTGAAAAAAAATTTTGAATAATTGCTTAACTACCTTGTAAATAAGCTATCGACTTCATTTCTTTCTATAACCAATATTTTCAAAAAATTTAATCGACTTAAAAACTCAAATATTTTTATAATCAGGTAGCTTAAGTCTATCTCTTTTTGGAATATATGACCAAATATGACCATGTCATGTTTGTATCTAATGTGTTTTTGCTTTTCACATTACATTGATGTGTAGCTGTCATCGGAGTATTAAGATAAAAGTCATATATTTTGTGGAGCAGCAGCATCGAATTTTTATCTATATATTTTGGTTTTGCAGAAGGAAGCTTTTGCTTATCAATATTTCCAGTAGACAATAGTTTCATGTTTGACGAATAAAGTTAAGATATTTTGAGTTTGCCGAACATTTTGTAAGTGAATTTCGAATAGAATACATCAGGGAGAAATATTTAAAGTGTTTTCAAATAAATATATTTTTGAATTATATTCAGTTAGTATTCAGTTAGTATTCAGTTTAAAATATTCTCAGACATATGCCATGAGTTAATGCATTTAGCTACTCGTATAATTATTAAACGTTTGTTTAATGTAAAATGAACTGTTCCAAGGAAAATGAGACACGTAAACCTAATCCGATATTGAAAGCAAATTTTCTGTCGAAATGGTCATTTTGGTATGTACGAGTATTTTGTGCGATATGAAATATGAAAAATTCCCTAATTTGATTAAAAAAAAAAAAGGCAAACTTCTGTAAAACTTTGACAGTGTGCATTTATTCCTAATGTTGGAAAGAATAATAGTTATACTCAAGTGAATTTTTAGAAAACGAAAATAAGAAAATGAGTACTTATTAAAGCAATTGTATTCCACGGAATTCCAAGAGAGCTTTGAAGAAAACATTTTGATTTTATAAAATAATCTTCGAGCTGTTGAAAATATTATGTAACCTACATAAATGACCAAAATAATACTCGACTTCTGAAATAATTGTTTTGGATCATCATATACTGATAAATAAATTTGAAATGGGAAGACATTGTAGTAAGGTGAATGATGTGAAAAGTTTATTTTCAGCCGAAATTGTTGTAATATATTTCTAAAATTTTCCAGTGATGTTTTATCACCAAAGTGCAATAGAAGTATGATATTATTACATCAAATCTTAGAATATTATTATTAATATTCATATTTTAAAAGGGGTTTGTAAATACCCATACATACATAAATAAATACAGTAAGTAATGTTTATAACGATTTTTAAGGGACTGATTGCTTTTTTCGTTATAAGCAGTAGATCGTTATAAGCGATGTTGTAAATTTTTTTTTTTTGTTTTATATAAAAAATCAACAAAAAGCGTTTTTATTTACATTTATGTCTTCTAATAAGCTTCAATATCTCGATTTAAAGAAAGGATTTGAATTTTGCTGTAGTGTTCTTTTAATGATTTTATTATTCCTTGATCTATTGGTTGCAATACGGCAGTTGTGTTCGCAGATAAAATTTAAAAACTTGATAGCTACAAAGCCTTTGATCGTTGGATGTGCTGGGCAGTTATCTGCCTATAGCAACATCTTATCTTCTTGTTTTTTTTTTTGTAAATTTTCTGTCCCAGTTTCATAAAAACTTTTCAAAAATATCGGAGACCTTTGAATTGTTCTCTTATAAAACTGGTAACTTTTTTACATTTTTAAAATATCTTCAATTTTTCGATTTTCCAATGATAAGCAAACTATTTTTGTTTGTGCCAGTCATATTATCTCCAATCAGAACCTTTAGACGCTCTTTACACATTTGAACTACACTGCACGGTTCTCCTTTAAATCTTAATGTTAAATTTGGCATAATTTTTAGAAAAGTCCAGTTTTATCAATATTGAAAATTACATCGTCGACTTATCCAATCCGTATTTTTGGCCACACCGTTTGCAACCAATTGTCAACAGTTTGTGAAGAAACGTTTCTTGCTGTCCCTGAACCACTGAATCCAGGCAGAGGAGCTTAAAAAATAATTTTTTTTTATTTAACACTCTGTTGCGTTTGCTTACGAATTGTATTTTTAAAAATTCCTGATATTAAAGTAATAACAGTTTAATTTTTTAATTTGTTTTTACATACCGTTAACCCAACTAAAATTAAATTTAATTAATACCATTTTATTCGTTATTCTATTATTTACAAAAATCACTTTACGAAAAACTGGCTATTCTCTTGGGATCGGAAAATATTAAATATTTACGAGAGAAAGTCATGCAGCGCGCAAAAAGTCGAAGCGAACGGTATGCAATGAGTCCAAACGTGTCTGGAACATGTTTTCAAACAGATTTTAATTGGATCAAATTGTGTGAACTACCCATATCGGTAATGTTGTAGTTCTATCTATGAAAAGTAGCCACTTATAATGGTTGACTTATAATGGTTAAAATTAAGTTTGGATGAGTCCTTTCAAGACATTTGAATCATTATAATATGTTTTTAATAGAATTTACTAATATGTGGAACATCCTTCCATAATAAGCCAAGAAATAAGCCAAAAGCCATCATCACCTGAAGTTCTTTTCGATCAAATATACTGTCCGCTATAATGGGTAAATATTTGTTTTTCGAAAAGCGTAGTTATCATTGGTTTTGCAGATAATTATGATGTCTTGGTGTTAACTTGTACATTTCCTATGCGAGTAAAATAATTAATAAACTGCATTGAAGAGTCATAAATAACGTTGTGTTGATGTATTATCAAGTGTCTGAAAGAGGTTTATTTCAATTTTTGCGATTGTGAATTTTATTGTATATGTTGATAAAGCTTAATTTATGACTTTTGTGGAAAATCTTCTTCTTGTCTGATTAACAGACAATTTGTTCAGCGTTGTCTGTTGGTATATGAAGAGCTACGTTGATATATTTGAAGAATCAAAAATGAGGAAGATAATGATTTTGACGGAATAAATTGAATTAACTTAGGGAACATTCGCTAAGAATGAAGTTAAATTAATTAAATTAACTGCGTAAGAGGTACACCCAGTGCAAGATCCAGTTTTGGTGCAATTCGTAGTTTGAGTCCATCAATAACCTTTTGAATTATGTGTGTACAGTAGAATTATAAAAGCTTAATATAAGGGTCAATTGCAAACAAAACGTACACAAAGAGGTTTTCATGTTTTGTTTTTAAAGTTTTTAAATTTTCCAGTTAGAGTAGTCAAATTAAGTGAAAATTAATGGAGAATTCGAAGTCTAGTTTTCTATGGTTTTTATTCGATTTTTGTATTGAACGTCACACAGCAGATATACGAGAAAAATCACTAAAAATTTGAAAAATGTTGTTAATTAAAGCTTACTGTGATGCTTCTTAAGTTATTTAATAAGTTAAATCAGCTTTTGCAAAAATCGCCATTTCAGTTACAGAAATAATAATTTTTTACCAATGATACCTACATATTTTACAATTTTAACGGGAAAAAATTAAAACTTTTCTCCAAAAAGACACCAACATAGAGGTTATTTTCAAAGTAGTAGACTTGCAGTGGCGTCCGTGGCGTAGTTGGTTAAAGTGCGTGGCCGCTATGTCAACGAATCTGGAGACCCGGGTTCGAATCCCAGCAGCGACAGAAAATTATTTGAATTAAAATAATTTTTCTGTACGGCCGCCACCTCTCTGCAGACAATGGCATACCTCAGAGAGTAATCACAATGCCATGTAAAGCTTCTTGAGAATAAGAACATTCCGTTCATCGCCGTTCGGAGTCGGCGTTAAGCCTGTAGGTCCATTTCTCGGTCAATTGTGTACAAACTTAATAACACGCACAACACAATTGATCATAAGAAGCTAGGTCAAAGTCCTTTCAAGGGCTGAAATGGCCAATTATTTATTTTTTTTTTATTTAGACTTGCAGTAATCAATATTAAAAAACTGTTAATAATAAGCAATTTCAGAAAAAACAACAGGGTGACGTTCAAAACATTTTGTGACGTTCAAAACGTTTTGTTCCGCTTAACCAAGTAATGTAAATAAAATTGGGAGTTTAACAAAAAACAGGATTATTCTTTTACAAAAAAAAAAAAAAAAAAAGTCAATATAAAGTATATAATTCAGGTATACATAAAATTTTCATCAAATTTTTTTTTTTTATTTTTTTACAAAAAAATTAAAAAAGTCAATAGCTAGTTAAATTTGTATTGAAAGAGTTCACGTTTTACAATATAACTTCTGAACCTTTTAAAACATCTTCATTTTATATCATTGGAAAGGTATAACCTAACGTATAAACGTAAAAAAATGAAAATTATAAAAAAGAAAAAAATTATAGCACATGTTGCTGGCATGGTATTGAACTTAAACAAATTAAGAATAAGTCAACTTATTGCATTATTTACAAAAATTTGGCAATTTTCCTCAAAATAGATTAAATAACGTTTCCAATGATACTATATTACCTGTAATCGGTCTTAAGTTGATTGAGCTACGTTGTCTCCAAACAGACCCTATTTTGGCCGCGAACAATTATTCTAAAAGTTTATAACTTCGAATTTGGTTTTCAAATCAATAAACCAATGCAAGAAAAATATTCGAGAGAAACTTCAATGTGAAATGGGCGATATCAGTAAAAAAGCAAAAATCAGGTCAAAGTCATACATAGGTACCATTCTTTTTGCTTTCGTTTATATTCTTCATTTCGTTTCGTTCCTTATCTAGCTTTATTTTTTCTCGATGTCTTCTTGCTCTTTCAGCAGGCGTTAACTTTGCTATTTTACTCTCAAATATACAAAAACGAAATACAAAATGAATACTTCTTTGAATACAAAATGAATACAAAATGAAGTGACGTTCAATACATTTGCCACTTTCTAGTTTTTTTTCTTAGGAATTTTATTTTGCAAATATACGAAAACAAAGATATTAATCAAAACCTATGAAACAATGATTTTAAACTTGGAGTTTTTTGATTTACTATTTTTGCTTTAATAAAACTCCGCGTGACGTTCAATACATTTTTACACGTACTTATCATGATGAACTGAGAAAACACAAAAAAATGTACTTTAATATTATTTAATCAAATTAATTTTTAGAATTTCGTGAGAACTAATCTCTGAACTTTCTTAATATAACCTTCTTGCCATCTTTACCAGACCTAAATTAAAACTAACGAAGCGTAAAAAAAAGTGACGTTCAATACAATGCGCGGGGACTAAATGTAAATCGAAAGACAAATTCGCGATGACAATTTTTTGAGAATAACAACAAAATAAAACATAAGAAATAAATGCTATCATTACAAAACAGTTATTATTTGTTTTATTTTTGCATTGTTTTCAACTTTTTTTTCACGTTTTTCATCAAAAAGTGTAACTGGGGACGAATTAAGCGAGTACGAGAGAGCAATATAACATTCTTCAAAACAAATATGCAAACAATTTCAGTATTCTGAAAAATATATTTTGTCAATAAATATTCTTCAGTGATCACTTTCTTATGTTTTATTTGTTTTTTCTAAAGTTTTTACTAAAAAACAGAGTTAAAAGAGCGGGGACAAAAAAAGAGCATTTTGTATGCAATTGACCCATAAACGATTTACGATCAACAATTCAAAATACATTTTTAACCAAACATCCTCCAATTTCAGCTATTTTACCACTATTAGACCAATCATAAATGAATATTTTTAAAAATATGAAAGTATAATTTTTGTGAACATAGAAAATTTTTCTGACCAATTTATTTATAAATTATTAATTTTTATTAATAAACAACAATATTTATCTTTTTAATAATTTTTAATATTTTGTGAGCCTTAATGACACTATTGATCCTGTTGGGCATAGAATCAAATAATGCTCGCAAATATTCTGCCGTATTATATTCATACCAAACTTTTACAATGGTTTCCTTCAGCTCTACCATGGTTTTGGGCATAATTTTGGTTCCCGAGATCATAAAACTAATACCCATATCATCCTTTAATTGTACAGTCTGAGCCATAGACATAAAAAGACAAATTAACTCAAAAAGTGGTGAGGATATAAGGGATTGAAGTTTTTACTTACCGAGTGAGCTGTATCACAAGGAGCAGAATCGTCTTGAAAATGGGATTCGCCTCCATTTCTGTTATCGACTCTAAGCTTGGGATAGCCCGTTGAAAATTAATTCTTAGTATTTTTTAGCACTCACTGCACCCTCTAGTATTAAAATCGCCACCACTTTGCATTTGGAAATGCATCCCCATACCATGACATAGAGTAAATGCTTGACGTTCGGAAGGATGCAATTTTCCATAAAGCATTCTTCTACTCTACGGCACACTGTGCGAAAACCATTCGGTCCTATGAGGTTGAATTTAGATTCATCTAAGTATATGACTCTTGAGCAGTCAGATTAAGTCTAATTTGTTTCTTAATGTTCATTGTTCGTTTTTCCTCCATTGTTCTAGTTAAAAGTGGTTTCTTGAAGGTTTTCTGGCCAACATACCCATATCCTTCAGCCAATATTGGGCTGTTCGTATAGATATATTAATTTGATGTGATTGCTGTACCTCTGCTCTAATATCACCTGCTTTTTTGAAGCGATCTAAAAGAAATTTTTTTAACCTTCGTATACTCGCGCATTGGTCTCTCAGACCAACGATTTACGTTTGACAAATTTTTTTTCTAAACAAAAGACGTTAAAATACTGTTATTAGCTAATATTATGTAATTAGCTAATAATGATATATTACTTAAAACAGCTAAAATGGGCCTAGGAATTTCGGTCTTACAGACAAAGCGCGGGTATACTTGTTACACTATTTGACCAGAGTATACGAAGGTTAATATTGTCCGGTCTTCCCTCTGACTGGTGCACTTCTTGCGTCCAGAGCCTTTTTCTTTCCGATTGACCAGTTTCCCGATATTTTTTCCAAAAACGCTGCTAACCTACGATTAGGGACGTGTTCATTGGCTAGAAAAATAATAATGCCCTTCTGATTTTGTAAAAACTGTGCTCCTCTAACCATGATGTTAATTGTACCATTTTCCAAAATTCAATAAAAATTCTATTCAAAAAAAAGTACACACAACATTTCGAAAACGTAATAAAGAAGTTTATATTCGAAAAAAATCCAACAACGTAAACTTTGACATTCCAGTATTATGTGCGGCTTTGTTTTTGCGTTGGGTGCAATTATACTAACTTTGCCGCCACGGCTGTAATGCCCAGAAGGAGGCGTGACAGCTGTAGATAACATCACTACCTGCGTCGATTTGGTCATGTTCAACTGACAGCGATCATGATTACAGAGTAATTTCGAAGCTACTCGTATTGTTATAAAATTAAATATCAAGTTCGAAAAGAAGAAAATTTAATAAAAACCATACATATCCTCCAAACAAAGTCACATCTTCAAGATAATATAACCTTCATTACTTCGAATGTACGTCAACGGGTGTGTGGGTATGAAAATTCCGAAGATAATTCCTTACACGGTTTTGTAAGTTTAGATGCGAAAAAAAAAATATAAAACCTATTTTTATTTTTTTAAATAACTATACTACTTTTTTAAAATATGGTCTCTCAAGACCTGGCATCAAACTTTTAAAAAAGTTTAAGAGAATATAAAATAAAACCCCTTTTTTTTGTTAATTTTCTGAACATCTTTATGGCACTGTCCAAGATAGAACAGAGAAAAAAATGACCTCCGTGGTTTGAACCCACGATTACGAAATAATAGTTATTCCGTTATATATTTCTCAATCCAGTGTAACGCCTTTTTTAAAATTTCTACCAACTTCTCTAGGTGGACCAGAGAAACTTTTAAAAAAGGCTATCATGAAGACTTAGAAGCCGCTGATCTATATGCACATATACCTAGTCTGGATAGCAGGCTAGTCTCCGATGCTCTCATTCGGCACTGGGAAAAAGAGGTGCGTCGGAAAAAACCCAATCTACTACATATGATATTTCGTGTTTTTGGCTGGAAATTTGTGCCGATATCCATACTTTACTCCATATTGGAGATTTCGATACAGTAAGTTTTCAACTCATTTTTGAAACTCTATTTTACAAATATATAAATATATTCTCTTATTAGCACATTGCAACCGTTATTTTTGGGCGGTTTGGTTTCCTACTTCTCGGACGCCAAAGACGACGTTACCAGAGGACAAGCGTATATCTATGCCAGCGGTATTGTTTTTTGCACACTGCTAAGCACACTCTGTCGTCATCCTTTTATGTTCTTTCTCTTCGAGACTGGAACACGCATACGTATTGCCTGTTCCGGCTTAGTGTACCGCAAATGCTTACGCGCCTCTGTTACAGCTGACAACACTGGCATGAGTGGCTATGCTATAGCAGTGCTCTCATCGGATTTGGCTAAGTTTGATATGACATTTCGTTGCTTTCACGATCTCTGGAAGGGTCCTGTGGAAGGTTGCATATTCGGCTACATCATGTACCGCGTGATTAGTTGGCCCGCCATAGTAGGTCTTGCCGCAATAATTCTATTTATACCGCTGCAAGCCTGGGCTGCCAAGGCGGCCGCACATTATCGTCATAGGTCCGCAGAATTCGCAGATGAACGCGTCAAAATGATGCATGAAATAATCATGGCAATGCAGGTGATCAAAATGTATGCCTGGGAGAAATCATTTGCAAAGCTTATCGCTGCAATAAGAAAGAAAGAATTGAGGGCTATACGTGGCACAATGAAGGTCTTTGCCGCCTTACAGTGCACCGAATTGATATCTAAGTTGTCACTTTTTCTCAGTCTGATCGCATACGTCTACGATGGAGAGATCGTTACGGCACAGAAGGTTTTCATTATCTCCTCCTATTACAATGTGCTCAATGAATCACTTTTGCACTTCTGGCCGCTGGCTGTAACTACATGGGCCGAAACATTGGTTTGTGCGCGACGGGTGGTTGTGTTTCTGCTGCAAAGCGAAGATCCTGCTGATGGTGGCATTGAGAACATAGGCGGCGAATATTTGGAATATAAGGGTAACTTTAGTGGGCGTGTGCATAATCCGCGCGCCATTAAGAAGGATGTGATTTTGCATAATCTCTCGGCAAGTTGGGACAAGATGGCAGATACGTCGAAGCGCAGAAGACACATACATGACATTAGCTTTCACATACTTGAGCCACAATTTGTGGGCATTGTCGGCAGCGTGGCGTCTGGTAAAAGTACCTTGCTCAATGTTATTCTAGGTGAATTGGAAATATTGCAGGGCAATGTTGAGGTTAATGGCGTGATCAGCTATGCACCGCAGGAACCGTGGGTATTCGAGGCCAGCATACGTGACAACATTGTATTTGTGGAGCCATTTAATGCAGAGCGTTATAAGCAGGTTCTGTTTGTATGCGAACTAGAGCGTGATATAGAGCGGATGCCCTTTGGCGACTCGACGCTTGTGGGTGAACGTGGCATAAGCATGAGTGGTGGTCAAAAGGCACGCATATGTTTGGCGCGTGCTGTCTATCGTCAAGCTGACATCTATATCTTCGATGATCCTCTATCTGCAGTGGATGCACATGCGGGCAAGCTACTTATGGACAATTGCATGCTGGGTTTTCTTCAAGACAAAATTCGCATTCTGGTCACACATCGTTTGCAGCACTTAGAACATGTTGATCATTTGATTTTAATGGATGCCGGTCGGGTGGAATTGCAGGGTTCGTATGTTGATCTCAAGAATTTGATACGATTTCGCATTTATCAAGAGCTAGAAGCTGATGTACGATTGAGTCTACATCGTGCTGACAGCATTGTGGCTCAAGAGAGTGATGACGATCAAGTACTCAAAATAGTAACCAAAGATACAGGCATCGATCGTAAAGAACTGCTAATGCAAGGCTCTGTCAAATGGCAAACATATCTGGTCTATTTTGAGGCGTTGGGGCTGCCCTGGATTGTGTTATTAATTTTTACCCTGTTCATACTAGCACGGGTTCTTCAAGCTGGAATGGAAATCTTCATCTCAAGGTGGTAAGTACTTAACTGTTGGGGTGATTAAGGGACTCTAATTTTTTTTTTATATTTGTGGGTCAATAAACCATCAACGCACCCAAAATAGGAAAAATCGCATTGTTATTCAATTACAAAAATTTTGTCTAAAAATGTTTTTAGCTGTATAATCTCAAAATTTCAATTGTTTTGCTCTTCAAGCTAATTAATCTCAAATCAATAACAGTTTGAGTAGAACTGGGATAGTTTAAATTAAGCACCTAACCAGAGCAGATTCCAAAAATAACCGAGTTGTGATATGAAATTACGAATAAGAAGCTCCGAAAACCCACAATCTTAACCATAGATAAAGTTTTAACTTTAAAAACAAATTTGTGATCAGTAACTCCGAAAACCTCCTAGTATAATTTTTAATAGATAATAAGTCGAAAAAACCATGAATATTTTTTCTCCATAACATCTTAGTATCATGAAATAATAAAATTTACCCATATAGTATTATGCAAAATATATGTAATAATGGGGTTCGAAGAAAAAAAAAAATAGTTAGGACATATTTTCCAAAGCCCACAAGAAGTACTCGTCCTGGATCAAAATTGTGTACACAAATTCGGGAGTTACGAAGACGTGGCATATTGTGACTGTACGCTTCACGTGAAATGCCCCATATATGTCTTCCTTAATATTGGAGTACATCCTAACATTAAGGCAGTCTGTTTTTATATGTCAGAGAGTTTAATCGCTTTGATCTTCAGAGCTTTCACTTTATTTTACGAATTAAAGGTCGACGATACCCCCTTCCCATCTTAAGTCGATGCCTTGTTTTTTTGTTTTTAGAGAATGAGCATATTCCATCATTCACTATAGTGAAGCAAGGTCTTAGGTGAGCCTTAAGTCTTTAGAGTACTTTTAGAAGTCCCGTTAGAATTCTGAGTCATCTATTCTGAAGTTATCTTTTACTTTAAACTCTTTTTGTTCGCCGTAGCTTTGAAAGTTGTTAGAATCTCATTGCACTCTAATTTTTCTCCACTCTTTAGTCATTTTCAGATTATCTGACTTCTTGTTTCCCAAAACATTTCTTAATTTGTTTATAAAGTTATCATCTAGTATTCTTCTTTTCAATGCAATATAAACCCTTTTCAAATAGTTTTATCAGATGCCTCGCTACAGAGTGGGTTGCAATGTTGTTTCTATTCTATTTAATGTTGTTTTTAATAGAACCAAACTGAGAACTTTTGCCGCAGTAGCCTTATATTTTTCCATTTTTATTATTATAGGCAGTAGCCTTATATTTTTCCATTTTTATTATTATTCTTTTGAAGTGAAACGTCTTTAGCCGCGATGGGGAGTAAAACCGATGAATCAATTCGCCGATGTAACACTACATCCATCCCACCATCTTGAGAACGTAACTTCAACGACTCTACAGATGTGAACAGCGCCCTATTATAGCAGTTTCAATACCGGATACACAACACACCTTCGTATATTTAATTTTATAAATATACTCTATAGACAGTTACCAGTACACTAAGGGAAAAAAATATTAAATTTATCCAAAAACTTTTTTAATTTATCCAAAAAGCGAGTCATTTTTGCACCAATAACGCATTTGCATAAATCGACTACGTAAATATTTAAAATTCATTTAAAAACTTTTTTAATTAAATAAAATATTAAAATATTTAAACAGAAATAATAAAAAAAATATATTAAAATTATGCACTAATTTTTAAATATCTTTTAAAAATTTACTATTTGAAAATAAAACTATCACATCTAAAGGAAATTTATATAAAAAATATTGAAATTAAAAAACAATATATTCAAATATTTCTCACGAGCTGCGTCCATTATTGCCATTAGCATGGTTACTTTATTTTCTTTTTTCGTTCCTTGATATTGTACTATTTTTGATAGCCGGCGCAATATTATGGCACCAAATGTCATAAATAATATAAAACTATAAAACGAAAAATTATAAAGCAATATATGCAAGCAAATGACAATCTGTGCGACAATTTCGTGGGAAAATGTCGAGTTGTTACTCCAACCTACATAATCGCATAAGCAATCGCTCATATGTACGACCAAATATTTCTGTTATATTACTCTTGCAACAAAAACGAAATGAGAACTATAAGAACTAAGGTTGCAACTGCAAGAGAACAGAGTGCGATGCTGTTGCTGCTTGTCGGAATATGTGTGTACGTGTGCGATGCTGTTGATGCTTGCTTGTATGGAATATGTGTGTGGTATAAATAAAATTCAAATACGGGGAAAAAACGAGTTGTAAGGAAAATATTTGATTTATCCACGTTAATATTTAAATAAATTGATACCCAGGCGTGGATAATGTTAATATGCATTATTTCCCTTAGTGTATTGGAACGCAACAGTACCAATGAATGGATTGAATAAGTGAATTAAATAAATAAAAAAGTAGAAATCGAAACCCATCTTAAATCTTTGACAATGTAAGTCTACTGGAGCGACGTTGGGCTCCAGCCAGCATGATACTGCCCAATGGGCCAGCCCTGCGATAGTCTTCCTGGGAAAAGAGTTTGATACAACACTTCAATATCATTGACATTTAACATTATCATTCATGACTGCAACGACATATTATTCGCAACTATTTCCATTATATTCATCCTGAGCTACTTAATATCACCAACAGTGCACTATCATTAAGTGCACTATAGCAATCACCATGGAGTAAACTTAACATCTCTATTTCAACGCAGCATCGATGCATTTCTGAAATTAAAAATTGTGACGATGTAACGTCTTGGTGAAGACTATTATTGGCAGGCTAGTCATTAGTTCTTTGCTCTCAATAGTTTTTGTCCATTGAATAGGTTGTTTCATTCGGATCATTAATATGAGGTATGACAGACATGAATTCCGTATGTGATATTGTACAGTATAACATTTTCAATTCAGAATAGCTTTCTTACGTCAAGATTGCTTGTCATCCTAACCTAAAAATGCAGAAGAAGACACGATTCCCTATATACAGAACAAATAGGTCAGATACTAATTTAAATCACCAAAAAACCGATACGAAAATAGAAAAATTTTGAATTCTCTTGAAAAAATCAAACGTCAAACTCAATCACGCTCAATACTTAAGGGAGGCTATCTTAACCTTCTAATGCATTTTTCTCAATTTCCTCTTTTAGGGCTACTTGGGAGGAAACCATACCCATGAAGTATGAGACCCATGGCGAGTACTCTGGCAAGCGGATTGAGATGATTTTCATCTATACGGTATTCATTGTGGGTACGTTAACCTTGTATGTTGCGCGTACTTTTGGATTTTTTCTGATGTGTCTGCGTATCTCGTTGCGACTACACGATCGTCTTTTTACTGGAGTCATACGTGCATGTATGTCTTTCTTCAACAATAATTCATCGGGACGTATATTGAATCGATTCTCCAGTGATGTTGAGAATGTAGATATTGAACTGCCGCAGGTGATGATGGATTCCATTTCGGTAAGTTGCTTTTATTTTATAAAAGATAAAAAATTCATAACGAAACCTTATTTCGTTTTATTTTGTAGTTCATTTTGGACGCTTTCTCCGTGCTAGTTATTGTGGCCATTGCTAATTATTGGCTGCTTATTCCAGCCATTTTAATAATTTTTCTACTTTATCTGTGTCGGGGATTCTATATTGGAGCCAGCCGTAGCCTAAAGCGGTTAGAAGTAATGAGTATGTTTGTCTCTTTTCTTAATATTTTAAATTAAATTCTGATATCCTCTTATTATCACTCGTTCGTATATAGCTCGAAGTCCTGTCTATTCACATACTAGCCAGACATTTCAAGGTCTAACAACGATACGTGCTCTTAACGCCACGCGTCACTTGGAGCACGAGTTTTACGATCACCTAAACAGCAACACCTCTGCTCTGTACCTTTTGACAAGCACAAATCGTGCCTTTGCATTTTGGTCCGATCTTATTTGTGTCCTCTATATTTTGGTCGTAGCTTTTAGCTTCTTGGTTGTCAATCGTGACTTTCTGAGTGGCGATGTTGGCTTGGCAATTACGCAGTCGCTTAGTTTGGTCATCATGGTGCAGTGGGGTATGTTGCAATCAGCCGAGATGGAGAACAACATGACCAGCGTAGAGCGTATTATTGAATATGCAGAAACACCATCTGAGCCGCAGTTGGAAACAAGTTTAACTCTACCTACGAATTGGCCACGTGAGGGGCGTGTTAGTTTTCGAAATTTATACCTACGTTATTCAGAAAAGGGCGACTATGTGCTGAAGGGATTAAATTTCTCCTTACGTCCCATGGAAAAATTGGGTATTGTTGGACGAACTGGTGCCGGAAAGACCTCCATCATACAGGCAATATTTCGGTTAGCTTCATATGAAGGTATTGTCGATATTGATGGTCTTGATATAGCGACACTGGGTCTGCATGGTCTACGTAGTCGCATTTCCATCGTTCCACAAGATCCTATCTTGTTTTCTGGAACGCTGCGTTGCAATCTCGATCCATTCGAGGAGAAGAGCGACGAAGAATTGTGGCAAGCTTTAGAAAATGTTAAACTTAAGGAGTATGTCTCAAGTTTAGAAGATGGTCTCAGCTGTCGCATGCATGATGGTGGCACCAATTTCAGCATGGGTCAGAGGCAGCTAGTCTGCATGGCACGTGCCATACTCAAACATAATAAAATACTGCTAATGGATGAGCCTACTGCAAATGTTGATCCAGAGTAAGTAATTAAAGTATTTGAGAAACTTTCTAAACATAAAAATTTAATTTTTTTGTCCACAGTACCGACAAACTTATCCAGGAAACTATTCACACAACTTTCGAATCGTGTACAGTGCTGACGATTGCCCATCGTCTGCACACTGTCATGGACAACGATCGTGTGCTGGTTATAGATGCGGGTCAGGTTGTAGAACTAGGTCACCCCCATGAGCTGCTACAAAAACGAGACGGGTTTTTGTTTAAACTCGTTGCAAAGACTGGCAAAGGCACAGCTAAGAGTCTGCGACTTATAGCCGAGCAAAGCTACAAGAAGCGCGTCACTAATAAAAAATCGAGTTAATGTCAGATTTATAGATTTAAATAAGAATTGGCATAATTTCTTTATAAATTTAAAATTTGTTAGGAATCCTTTTTCATGCTAGTTTAATAGTTTAATTAACGGTAATAATTCTATATGACTGCATGAGAGTTTTTGTTAAACAACGACTTGAAAAAAACTTAGGAAAAGCTTAACATTTTAGTGATCGGAATAAAATAAGTTTTTAGCAAAGATTGTTTAGATCTAAACTTTTTTTTACCTTTTTTTACCTTTTTTTTAATTTATTTCTTTTAATAAGAATACAAATAGTTAACTTTTGTCCAGATCGAACAACTAATTGATCTTAATTTGATCATTTGGAAATAACATTTTATTAAATTTTTATTCTCTTCTAAAAAAAACGTGAGCCTAGGCATCCCTGGGTCTTACTTCCTCCAGAATACATACCATGTTACATGAACAAATAGTTGTGAAAAAGATTTGTTCACGTCGAATTTTACATAATTTGAAAATCGCTCAAAAATAGCTCGTGTTGGATGGTACAAAGAAACGCTCAAGTAATACAATTGCTATGCTTCCAAAGACGTAAATAAAATCGTGACTGGTGACGAATCATGGATCGATGCGTATGAGCCTGAAAGTAAACAGCAGTCGATTGTATGGGTCTGTCAAGATGCGCCCAAATCCAACAAAAATTGTTCGAATTCGAAGCACTGCGAATGAAATGGTTGCCTTTTTCTTAAAAAAACTGGTCATGTGGACATGGTATCACTTGAGACAAATATAACGGTCAATTTGGACCGTACAGTCTTGGTTTGGTATTTTTTGGACAAACTGAGTGGACAACGATTTTCGACAATAAAAGTCATTAATGCGTTCAAAAACTGTGTTTTGGAGATGTTTCAAGCGGATGAGATATATCTTATGACAAGTGGTTCGAACGTATGCAAAAATGTACTAATAATAAACGAAAATATTTCGAAAAAAAATAAAGCTATTTTAATAAAAAAATTCCTATCTTAATATATATAAGTAGCTACCGAAAGCTACTTATGTAGCTACCCTCGTATTACGTATATAAAAGGCGTGTGAGGTAAATTTAAGAATCTATTTCTTTTTAGATAAACTTTCCTGCTAAATATAAATAAATATACATATTTTACGTAAGCATATATTAATAAATATAAATGCATTAAATGGCCAGAAACAAATCATAAGCTGAGCAGTGCCACAGCAGCAGTCGATGTGCTGAAACCTATTTGTCAAGCAGCTGATAAAAAGCTCTTATAAGCAGTGTTGCAAAGCTCACCTTACAACTGTAGCAGTTTTGATAAAGTGTTGCACTTATCAAGACCCATTTTTGGGCCTTTTTTTATGGGTAATAGTACCATGGTTACGACAACATAAGGCTATGCTAATTTGATGAAAGTTATTCAAATATATTTGCTGCCATAGCGGAATAGCCGATTAACATATTTTCTGCTGTCTATATACATACATAGTTTAACTATAAAAACTATAAATAATTTTTAATGTTTTATAATTTCATACCTTTTAGGTTGTTGGAGCAG
Organism: Pherbina coryleti; assembly: GCA_943735915.1. Lineage (NCBI taxonomy): Eukaryota > Metazoa > Arthropoda > Insecta > Diptera > Sciomyzidae > Pherbina > Pherbina coryleti. The sequence continues at coordinate 20,841,379 of OX030949.1, read as the reverse complement.
TACGTTATAATCGATTTAACAAATAACAGTTGTATCTCTAAAACTTCATATTTATGGATGAGTTATTCACAAAAGAAGATTACTATCCACTATACAAAGAGGTATGATTTCATTCCACTCTTATCACGAGGATGAGGTCTTATGGTGGACTGGGGTAGCAGTTCGTAGCCCAATTAATAGATTTTTGCTATGGCTACTACAGACGTGTGCGCCGCTGCATTGTCATGGTGCAAGACCACTTCCTTTTTCGGCTAATACCTAATGCTTAATGCCTAATGTCGTTTTTGCTTCAAATCAATGTGGAAGCTTTCTAACATCTGTGAATAATATTCGCCTTTTACTTCTTTAAAGGTAAACGATGTGAATGACCTCGTTGGCCGACGGACCAACGTTGGCCTTCTTTTGTGCACGTTCACCTGGAGAAGTGCTCTGTTTTGAGTCTTTCTTGGTCTCTGGTGTGTTGTGATGTATTCATATTTTATTTACGGTTACGAAACGGAGCAAAAACTACTTCGGATTGCGGTTGAACACCGCCAAACACTCCTTCGAAGTGGTCACACGGCTGCGCTTATGGTCGAGTGTGATCAATGATTAAATATTCATGTAAAATATGATGTACCCGCTTTGTTGAGATGCCTACACTCTCATCCACCTCATGCACTTTCATTTTCCAATCGTATAATATCATTCCATGAATTTTATCGACAATTTCTGACGTGACGACTTCTTTTGGGCGACCTGAATGTTCCGCGTCACTTGTGCTCAATAATTCCGTAAAACATTTTTTAACCATTGAAATTGATGGTGCAGAGTCTCCATAGTATTTATCAAGCCCTTTCGTGGTTTTGGTGATGGTTTTTTCAGCAAAAAATAATGCTTGATAAGTATACGAATAGGCTCGATAAGTGCATTGTATTCCGCTATCAGAGCAAGACAAACTATAAATGATGATTTTGTTGCTGCAAGATGAAGCTGAAAGGCAGATTTTCTAGTTAAATCATTGCCTTCTTCGGACAATCTTTCTATGCCTTCAACAATGATTTCGAACTTCTCCTTAAAAATATCGACGCTTTTATATTTTTGCGACCACTTAATTTCACACAACATATGTAGGTGTGTTAGGGGCGTATCTTCTTCTTAAAAAAGACTCGCGGAAAAATCTTATAATGTCCTTAATTGTGGAAATTGTATTACGAATTTGTTGGAATGCGTTCCGGTCGTTAATTACTAAATTTAGGCGATGGCTGGCGCAGTGAAAATACAAAGCTTTGTGAAATTTTTCTATAAAAAGTTTTTCCACACCGCTTTCTTTTCCAGCCATTGTTGCACATCCATCATAGCCCTGACCGACACATTTATTTTCATCGAGATTTTCATTTAAAATAAATTTGTAAACTGCAGAAGCTATAGTTTGAGGATCCATTGCAACAAACTCAACGAAGCAAAAAAATTCTTCGCGAATGATAATTTTTTTCTTCATCAAAAAAACGAACACCGATGGATAATTGCTCTTTACCGGAAATGTATGCAGATTCATCAGCCAAAATACTGTAGGCATGGGCCTTTTTAATATCGCGAACAATGTCGGCTTTAATGACAGAACCACATATGTCGATGATCTCATTTTGAATTTGAGGAGATGTGTAAGTGGCATTTTTGCCACAATTTATGAAATGATTTTTCAAATCTTGATTACCTGCCTCTATTTTTAGGTAGATTAAATCTTGAAAAATACCTTCAGGTTCAATGACAACAAAAAAACAGAAATTATAACTACTCAAAAGTCATAGAATTATTAAATCACCTGGAGTATTGGACGATTGATCTTTTCCTCGAAGCGGCAAATCGAACCTTTCGATTTTGTTCAAGTAACTTCTTGTGACCAGACAGCATCATTACATCAACAGTCAGGTCGGTCATAAATGCGTGAGCTGCTTCTGTAAATCCTCTGTGCCACTGACTTGAAGTGTGGCTTTTACAATACTCATGTACATTTTTATATTTTGTAAAAGGCTTTATAACGAGCGATCCTAAAACGCCTTGAACGTTTTTAGGTGGAAAGAGAACACAGTACAAGCAAAGTGCACCTTTTAATTGTTGGGAGTAAATTAACCACGGCGCATAAGTTTGTAGCCAATTGTGATAAAATTTACGTTTGGGGCCAATCGCGTTTGCCTTCAAATCGTAGCTTTGAGGAGGAACCCATGGGCATTTGCAGTTTCTGAGATGAACCCACTTGCCTAAATTGTTTTCGCAGAAACTGTCACTTGCATGTGCAAGCAGAAGTAGATTCTTTTGCAATTAAAAACTCGGAAGCGGGTGCTAGCAACTCATCTTTCTCTACTTATCTGCTCTCATTTATCTTTTCTTGGCTGTAAAGCAAATTGATGTGAAAATAAACATAGACCTCATAATCTTCAGTAACGTAATATGAACTTACCACCAAGAAACTTTCTTATATCCATTTATAAAAACAATTTAAATGCACAAATAAATTCAATCGAAATTTCAACTTGAACAGCTGATTTAGTTTCGTTAGTGATGACAACGCACGTTAGTGTTGTTGAAAAATTTACTATCGAATTGTGCAGTTTAGATTGCAATACCAATTGATTTAAATGAAAGTTTTATATAAACTTTTTTTATTAAATAATAAAAGTGTCAGTCCTTAGCTTGTAATAAAAAATAAATGAAGCGATAATAAATATTTAATTAATTAGAAGAAAAACAGTTTTGAATTCCTTACTTCAATATTAAAAAACATTACTTTTCTTTAGTTTAAAAGAAAAATTACTTTGGCAACGGTCCTCCCCTGCCCTACCCTCGCTACGGCCATGCTGTGTGGTAAATCCTTTTTCGAAAAATTCAAAACAGCTAGAAATGAAAAGACGTTAAACATGATTTTTTTTTTTTTTTTTTTTTTTTTTATAGGTAATGATATAATAATTTATTTAGTAAAATGTTTAAATATAATATATATATATATATATTTTTTTTTGTTTGTGTTTTTGATTTCATTTGTGTTTGTTTATTAAATAAACTGATACAATCGCCATATTGTTTTTGTATTGCTGCTGTTTTTGTTGTTGTTGTTGTTGTTGTTGTTGTTGTTCTCATTGTATTGCAGTGGTAGCTATGAATGTTAATTGATGTTGTTTATTCGAATGTTTGCTTATTTGTTGTTGGTTGTTAGTTGTTGCTTTTAAGTTGTTATAAGCTGTTGATCTTTTTGTTGCTGTTGTTTTTAAGAATTTATATAATATATATACATAAATAAGCCACATTAGTATACAATACATTATGTAATGCTATGAAAATTGTTCAAAATTGTGTTTTCACACTAAACGCATTTCACTTGACATCATTATCATAAAAATGGTGATTCTTGAGAATTTCAAAATGGCTGTTTCTTTCAAAACTATGCTGTTTTTGCATTAATAGTAAAATTTGTAATTTGTTTTTTTTTTGTTTTTTGTTTTTAACACTATTTGAACATAACTGCTCTAGATGGTTTCTATTTTTATATGATAAGATTTGTAAAGATTTTGTTAAGTTAGCAAAGTATTGAAACGAAAAATTCGAGTGTAGCATTAAATGTCTAAATGAATTTTTTTCGCCGTTGCAGTTGGCAACCCTAGGATGATTTTTGTGGTGTTGGAAATGTATTCACGCTAAAAAAGTTTGGGTCTTATGTTAAGGTAGAAATTTAGAGCTTTTTAAAAAAGACATATTTTTTATTTTTTGTTGTTAAGTTTTATTTTTAAATTTAAACTTATTTTTATTGTATAATAATTGTTTTATTTTATGTGCTAAATATATATATACACAAACATATATATACATATATTTATATACATAAATATATTTATATTTGTATATATATATATAAATGGATGTTAATTATAGAAAGCATAGATATTGAAAAGTTTATCTCAATGAATTAAATATTTTTATATAAGGATTATTTAAAAATTAGCAATACAAGCGTTCTTTTTTGCTTGTAATTTATTTAGTTTATTTATGGTCTAGTATTGGTACGTTCGTATTGCTGTGCAATTTCTTTTTTTTTATTTATCTATTTATCTTCTATGTATGCTTGTTCTAAAACAATACTATTTTGAAATTCTTCCCCAAATCTCAAAATCCGAATTGTTTTCAGTTTTTGTAATTAATTAAAGATAGTTTTTAAATATTTTTAGTTAAGGTTTTTTGTGATTGCATAAAATTTCGTTGCTTTAAAAAGTTGTTCTAGAAACTAAATGATATTAATTTTTATGAATTACTTTTCAATATTTAGCCACAAAAATAAGACTTTGTTTTGTTTGAAGTTTATTTTGTATTATTTTTTTTTTTAAGTTTTGATGGTTTTGCTACATGATATTGAACAAAACAAAAAAATTTTCGTTTGATGGCTTCAACTAGTTCTTCGTCTAGTGCTTAGTTTAGTTATTTTTTTTTTTTTTTAATTTTACTAAATTATTTCATATGTGCATTTTATATAAATATATATTTATACATATTTGTAGATTAAGAGTTACATTTTATAACTTTTAGTTATTTTAATAATTAAAAATGATTTTTATTCAATCATTTCATCCTCTTTAATGTACGAGTACGTTGAATTTTCTCACAGTTAAGCTTTATTGATTGAGCACAAAAAGCAAATCAAAAAAATATTAAAAAATTTGAAAATAAATAAAAATCAGTTACTATTGTTTTTTTTTATTATTTTTAACTATTTTTTCTCTTGATTGTTTGTTTTAAATAACTATTGTTTGTTTTTTATATTTTCATTTTCGATAAAGTGTGTATAGATGGCGCTGATTTGAAGAGAATTTTCTTGATCTCTGAAGAAATTCAACATATTTAAAATAGAGAGCAAAAAATCTTCCCCTACTTTTTGCCAACTATATTTCAAATCTATTGAAAATCTAATAATCTAGAGATAATCTAGAGTACTTATAGATCAAATTTTGTTCTATTGTTCAATTTTGAAGAAAATCTTTTCGAGTAAGAAGAAGAGTATAAAAAATGCTTTGTATATATACATATATACTATATATGTGATTGTGCTTGAATCTTGTCTTTAATTTGTAGTTGTTTTTGAAGTTCTTTTGTTTTTATTTTATAGTTACTCTCCATGCATTCTCTAAAGAAAAATACATTTTAACTTATTCTGTAAGACTTTTTGTTGTGTGTCAATAACTGCTATTTCTGTTGATTGTTGTTGGTTATAATGATAGGAGCTTCCAAGCTTCTCTCTTATGTTTAATGCATAAAAATATTCAAAAGTGTTTGAAAATAGTTGACGTTGTTTTAAAATTAAGATTGTTGTTTTTGATTTTTTTTTTTTTTAGTTTTCTTTTAAGGTTATTTTTTCAAATTATTTGCTTAACATGAGTTTTTCAAGTTTGTTTCTTCTATTTCTTGTTGATTTTCAAGCTAATTATTTATATTTTTTCCAACCACAAAGTTATTTGTACAGTGTTTGGTTGTTTTTTTTTTTTTGAGTTTATGGCTAGTTAAACTTAGTTTTTGTGTGTTGCATATTCTTTGTTTTTCTTTAGTGCTTGAAAGGCAAAGTGATGCCACCATTTTTTATTTTTTACTTCCCAGCATACAGTGGTGTCCACATAGAATCAATTTTTGATCATTAAAAGATGAGAGTCTCTCTTATTTTTTCAGAGCAGTGTTTTTTAAAAGTTTATTAAAAGGAACCAGATCGAAACTCTCTAACAACTTGAGTGAAGTGTTTTTCGAAAGTTTGTTGAATGGAACTTGAAAGGCGATCAATCAGAACTCACTATAATATCTGTCTTGGTAATAGAGATATAGACTTAACATTTGTGTTTTCATATTAAAATATTTAAATTTAAATGGTAATTTCATGTCATTTACCAAAATGGAATGAAGTCTGCTAATCTGTCGAAATAGAATGAAATTATTTAATAGACTTTTATTTCTAATCAGGCAATCATTTGTCTAAAGGATAGAATCGGTTTTTTTGCAATCAGCTAAGTATTATATAGTATAGCTCCTAAGTTTCTTTTATGATGAAAAAAGTTCTTAATAAGAGTTTAAAGAGAAATTCTACAACCTAAGATTTTGATATTTAAGAGCAAAAGCATTTTAATGAAGATTATTTCTGTTTTAAAATACTGATTGGAGTGATACTTGAGCATTCCAGTTATTGCATAAAAAGGGCTTCCGAAGACTCAAACATATTTTTGACTTCAATTTTTTGGTAACTACTCTTTAGTCTCAACTTTTATTCAAACTCCTTTAGTCGCCAAAATTTGATCTCCTCTAAATTATGGCGGTACAGAATATGATACACCTAGTATATATCAGTATAGTATATCATATCATGCGCTGATATAATACATAAAACAAAACAATTGGAATTGGTTGATGCCTCCAAAATTTGACTATTTTTTTTTATTTTTTCCATAGATGTTTATCCATGTATGAAAATTGAAAAGATAGTAGACAATCGTTAACTATATTTCAAATTTTTACAAATTCTAATTTTCAAAATTAAGAATTTTCAGAAATTAAAATGAGACTAACAAAGAGAGCATAAAAACTCTGCGATCTTCACCACTGGCAATGATGTGGTAAAATTTTCGTGACAATGCCGACTGATATTAAATAGAAATATTCAGATAAATTTTTAACTGTTCTCAACTCAGTTCTGCTCCAGAGAGACCTTTAAAGAGAGAGACCGTATAAACTACAATTTGATCTCAGAAGTATGGCGAATATTTAGAGCAATATTTAGGGAATGAAAAAAATAAAGAAAAAATTTTAAAAAATGTTCCCATAGACAGAACACCACTGTCAGCTGTAATGTTGTCTGCAAATTTCCAACTAAGCTTTCGCTGTGGTGAATAGATGATATGTAGGTAGATGTTGTAGACAAACATAGGTTCAAATCATAAAAAAAAGTTTTGGTTGAAAACAAAAAACCATTTCTCTTTTTAATTTTTAATAAAGAAAAAGTTTTCCAAATTTTTGTTTTTTAAAGTATCTTGCAACTATGCCAATTTTTGTGAAACAAAATTTCTAAAAACTTTAGCAGTTTTAGTTTTATAAATTCTTTTTTTTTTGTTAGCTTAATGTCAACGCTCAAAATTCCCTAGTTTCATTTTTATAGATATACTTAACTTTTCAATTTCTTACTTTTCTAAGTATGCTAAATTTTTTTTGTCGAAAAAAGTAGTATAAAGACCCAGCTAAGGCTGCTCTCATCATTTAAGCTTAGGTAAATAAATATTTATGTCTATATATATATATAACGTTTGAAACGCATATTTTTGTGTGGAAAAATATGGTCCCGAAGTTAACTACTATATAGATGAAAAATTTCATTAGTTTGTCTACTTTAAAGTTTTGATTTACGAATGTTTAAAAACGCGGCTAAGTTGAAAACGAAAAGATGAAAAAACGTTGAGAACGTACGATTTATATGATTTCTAAGGTTATATACTATTTTTTTTTTTAATTTTTCTTTTTTTCGGCATGCTATGTTTTGCTAAGATAAGTAATAAAATTCGCTTTAAGTTTAATATAAGTGATAATGCTGAAAAAATGGTCTTTTGACAAGCTTTTTTTTAATATGTTCGTTTTTTTGTTTTAGGCTTAAATCTTATGAATGAGGTTTTTATAGCAATAAAATGTCGCAGTTTTTTTCACACATTTATATATACTATATATATATCTATGTATATTCTAAAGAAGCTATTTTCTCTGAAAATGTGTTCATACGCGCATTCTTACTTAAATATTATTTCTTTTAAGTTTTTTTTTTTAAATTAAGTTTTAAATTTAAGATGCTTTTTTTAAAATTGAAATTAATTGTGTATGTGTTTCCCAAATGAAAAAGTGTTTGTTTTTAATTATAGAAAGTTTTGTGTTTGGTGTGTTTCTTAACAAAAGCTCTTTTTTTTTAGGAAACATGAATTTGTTATGCAAGGTTTTTTTTGTTTTTTTTGTTTTTTTTTATAATTTCTATATATTTTTGTTAAATTAGCATTTTTCGTTACAATACATATACTTGTTTGTGTCTGTGTGTGTGTGTTTGTGTGTGAGTTAGCAGCAGGGTTCACAACGCGCACTCGTAAAAATAGGAGTAGTAGCTAATTTGGTAAGAAGGCAGTTTTTATTTAATTTTTTTTTTTTTTTGTTTTTTATAACAATTCACTCTTTTCCAAGCGCCATTTAAACAGATGAGAGCTAGTAAATTAAGTGATATTTTTCAAACCGTACTATCTAATGCAGCAGAAAAGGTATATTACTGCTTCTACTACTACTACGCTTTGAGTTTAGGGCTGTGCACCCTGTGTCATATGTGTTTAAATAAGCAAAATACTTAAAAAATGTTTTTCTTGCCTTTAGTTCTAAAATTAAATTATTTTCGCATTTTTGTTTTATAATTTTTTTTTTATAGTTTTTAAAGTGCAGTTAGTAGGAATAAAAATATATATGTATGGATGCATTCTTTAGATTTTTTTTTATAAATTTTATTTGTTTATTATTTTTTTTTTTAATTTATTTGTAAACTAAGCCGAAAGCAGTTTTAGTTAATTAAAAATATTTTTTTTTTAATTTCCATTTGGGTTTAAAGTAACTTTAAACAGTTTTTTTTTCACTTTCTCTCCGGTACTATTATTTCAACCGTGACATTCTCATCAGCTGGATTTGCTGTTATGTTGGTCATAAGTGGTTCATGTGGTTCGTGTGGTTCGAGTTGTTGCTGCTGCTGCTGTGGATGATGCTGATGCTGATGCTGATGTTGATGATGATGTGGCTGATGTTGTTGCTGCTGATTGTGATGTGATTGATGATGATGCGCAGAGCCTTTGCGCTCATGATGACTGTTGACGGCATTGCCAGGTGCCACTGAGTTGCTGCGATTTGAACGCAACGAAGTGGCTGAAGCATTGCTGCCACTGTGTGAATTCGAACCTGTATTAAAAACGATTAAAAGTGTTTTGGCATTAATAGCTGGTGAATATATATGTATACATTTATAAGACGCTACAGAACATATTTACAACACATTTGTTTGCTTTTGACGCTTGTGGTTTTATATTTAATAATAGTAGCAATAAAAATACTTTAACACTTATTCCAACATTTTGGTTAATAACTTTAAGGTTAGGTTTTCTTTTTCTTGATTTTGATTTTGCATATTTGATTTTATCATCTAATAAAAAGTTAAAATATTATTCAATCAATTAATCATTCAAAATTTTGATCTTCAATATATGACTTTTATTTTCAATTAGAAAAAAAAGAAAAAGACCTTCTTAGGCTCTACACTATCATGATACAATAACAAGATATGTCGGATAGAAGAGAGGGTCCTAAAATTTAAAATCTTGTTCTTCTTCTCCTTCTGAATTGACAGATTGTTTGAGTCAGCTTATTCAATTCAGAAAGTTCAGAACAAGGTGTCGTGCGGTATTTGGTTTCCTTACTTAAAGTAGTGGAGCAATATATGTTTTAGTATGGATTATTGTGGAGTTGTTTGTATGCAGTGGCAGATCTACATACAGGTTGAAAGGTCTTTAGCCCCCCCCCCCCCCTCTGCCCCTTGGAGAATTTTTGTATAGGAAAAAATGCAAAAAAAGCCTAAAAAGCCATTCCAAGCTCCCTTTGGGGTACAAAACTGTAGTTTCAGCCACCCCCCGGCGAATCCTAGATCTGCCACTGTTTATATGTTAAAATTTCAGTATTTGAAGTACAAAGGTAACTATTGTTTTATGCAATTTCGTTAGAATTCAATTCCTTGTTTTGTGCTTCTTGTTTTATCTTGGTTTTGAGTGCCTCAAAAATTATCAATTAAAAAAATGCATTTTCTTGCTTTTCTGGTCAATTGTTGGCGTAGGTACCAAATTTTTAATATAATATATAAAATGTAGCTTTTATAGCACTTTTTAATTAAAAGATAAAAACCAAAGATAAGTCATATTAGCTTCTTAAGCCCGAAGTCGAGACCGCCTAAAATATCAAAAAATTTACTTCAGATTTACTCTCATTTTTCATTTGGAAACTATAGTTGTAATAAGTGCTTGGAAGTTCTGATCATAAAATATCCGGAATGTGAAATCGCATCGTAGTCGTTGCTATATCCAATCTTACGTTTGCATTTTGTTGTTGTTGCTTGTGTCAACATTTGGTTTGTGCTTTTTATAGTTTGTACGTATACATAGGTATATGTAATAAGGAGTAATACGCTAGGTGTTGTGGCTTTTATGTATGTATTTTTTGTTATTGCTACAGTAGACGTCCAATATAACGAATAGTTTCTTGTCCAGCCTTTTCGTTAAATCGAAAAATTCGTTATATCGAATGAATATTTTAAACAAAGAAATATAGATTTTAGTAGTTCAGTTTTTATTTATATATTAATAACATATTTGCATATTTTGTTTTTTTTTATAGTTAAAATTTCTCTTTAAAAATTGATTTTAGTGCAGTTTACATTATTTTCTGAAGTCCATTGTATAGAAGCCCTTGAGTGTTCGTTAAATCGAATGACAAAAAAAAATTTGAATTCTTTATATAGAATAGTCAATGAAGATATTTTGCCGTTCGTTATATTGGACATTTGTTAAATCGGGTATTCGTTATATTGGACGTGTACTGTATTTTGAAATTGTTATAGGAAATATCTCTCGAAGTTCTTTCAAAATAAAAATAAAGATATCTTTTACTGATAAGCCATTTTCTTAAGACCATGAATGCACAAAAAGTTTGACTATTAGTACCAGATTTGTGTAGGCGAAGACTGTTATTATTTTTTTAATAATTTTGAGACCAGGAGCAGATGTTTCCTTGCAGCTCAGTAGTGTTTTATTTGGAATCTTTCTAAAGAATAATCCGTACTCATCTGCATTATAAATCTGTTTTGTTGAAAGATTTAGCTCTTTGATTTTATTTCTTATCTGGATTAAAAATCGTTCGACAGATTCTGACTTGTTGGATAAATTCTATTTCTTATGTTGCGAAGGCCATGCCACTTTTGAAATTAGACACCTAACCATTACTTGCGTTCAAAGATCCTTCCTTTTCTTATAATTTCGCATGCAACTTGCGAGCTTTTGATTTGATGACGGAAATGGACAGTTTTTGATTTCTTTGTTTTAAAAAGCATTTGTAGAGAGCCTTATTCATTTTCAGATATTCACAGGATTATAGAGGTTGCTGTCTTCCTAGCTCAGCTTCCATACTTCCGGCATATTTCAGAACTGCATTTTATTTTTTTTTAGATATCGCCCATTTCAGATTGAGGTGACCTATCAGTCGCACTGACCATCTCCGATTTGGCTCAAATTTTGTTCCTAGATTGGTTTATTGCTTAGAAAACCAAATCCGAAGTTATACATTTTTAGAACCATTTTTCAAGGCTAGAATACGGTATATTTCGAAATGACGTAGCTCAGTCAATTTAAATCCGATTATCGTAAATAAGGTATCATTGGAAAGGTTATTTTGTCTTTTTACGGGGAAAATTGCAGTAAGTTGGCCCATTCTTAATTTCAAAATTTAATGCCATACCAACAACAGACGATATAATTGTTTTTCACTTTCTTTATTTTGGTTTTTTCACGTTTTAATACCTTTCCAACGATATAAAATTAAGGTGAGCTCTTGAAGGGTTCAGAATTATGGCGTAAAACGTGCAGTTGAATTTGTATTGAAACTTCTTTAACACTGCACGTTTTACGCCATAACTTCTAAACCCTTTAAGAGCACACCTTAATTTTATATCGTTAGAAAGGTATTGAAACGTACAAAAAACCAAAATAAAGAAACTGAAAAACAATTATAGCGTCTGTTGTTCGCATGGCATTAAACTTTGAAATTAACAATGGGTCCATTTACAGCAATTTTTTAAAACGTTTTATATTTTTCCCCTTAAATAGACAAAATAACCTTTCCACATCTATCAGTTTGTAAGTGCAAATTTACATACGTAATTTAGTTGAACAAAGAGTGTCTAAAATTTTGTGTTTCTAACAAAATATCATGCTGAAAATTGTGGAAAGACAACTCGTGGTCTCTTCAGCATAACAACGCAACGGCTCATACTCTATCTTGAACGCGACTATTTGACCAGAAACAACATTCATACCGTTCCGCAAGCTCCTAATTTACCAGATATGGGTGCTTTCCTAGACTCAAGTTACTAACACTGTTTCTTCGCGGAAAGCATTTCCAAACTATAGAAGCGATAAAGATAAAATTAGCAGAAGAAGCTAAAGGCGGTTGCAAAATCAGCCTATGAAAAGTGTTTTCAAGATTGGAGAAAGCATTCAATTGGAATATGTATATTGCTTGCACTGGAGATTACTTTGAAGGAAATAACATTAATATCGATGAATAATTGAACCGAAGGTATAACGATAATATCATTTCATCAGAAGGTATAATATTCCTTTATGATTATGGCACAGAAGTTGTAACTCTATGTTGTCCAATAGTAAATGTATGGAAAGTATCACACTTCATTGTCCGATTGCGCAAATGTTTATTCTATTGAGTGGTATTTAATGAATTGACTAATGCGAGATGTGTTAAATTTGAAATTTTGCGGGCTGTATTGGTCCGATTGGCACGATTTGTCGTGAAAGTATCCATTCATTCACAGACATATTTGTTGTTTACGTGTTTTGCTACTACAATAAGAAAAACTCCTTCATGTCAAACGGACCTATATAAAATTTATCTAGGTCCGTTTGGCATATCTCAGATATTGATTTCTGGGAGTTGCAATTGTGTGAGAGATATCACTTGTATGATAGTCTCCGTGGTCTGATCCAACCTTTTTTCTTACTGGCCATTATTTTTTGTTTAAATATACTTTTTTTTCTCAATTTTAAGATGTGAGCTTCCTTTAGTGCCAATGAGGCTCTTTACACTGAAGTACAAATACATTTTTTTCCAAAATAACAAGGCTCCGAGAATGAATTCTGGTAGAGGAGACAAAAGCAGAATATACGTGTATCGGCGTTTTGAAAGTTTACGTATGAGTCTTATTTTAGGGAGGATTTAAGTTTTCCACTTTTTGAACATTCTTATAGTGAATCGGCATAAGAAATTATGTTATCCTTACATTTTGGGTATAGAATGTGTACTAAGGACTTATGTAAAATACTACGAGGAATATTTTTGTGGAATATTTTAACCCCATAACTTCTCAATTTATGGGTCTTTTTTAACCCTTTTATGATAAAAGGCAAAAAAGACTAATACAACAAGGACATAACGGGTTAAAGTTTTCTATAAAAAATTTCTTCACAAGATTCTACTATAAGTTTCTGAACACAGTAAAGCTGAAAATTCAATTTAAATTCCAGAATTAGTCAAAATTTAAAATGAGTTTAAGGGTTATTTTCGTACTTATACAGAAAATACAGAAACTCATTTGGTGCGTAATATTTAGCAATAGCAACGAACCTTATGAGATGCACTTTGGCTGATAAGATCCATTAGGTTCAAACAAAAAACTATGAAAAGCAAAATCTAAGCAAAAGTTAAAAGAATCCTCTCCTCCGGTTTCCATTATTTGATTTTACCAAAACGCGTTACCATGTGTCCCATATACTTTTTATTGTGTTCACAATTTCTGGAATTTAAGTTGAATTTCCAGCTTTAGTGTATTCAGAGACTTACAGTAAAATTTTATGACAAAAATTTTTAGTAAACACTTTAACCAGTTATATCCTTGTTTTATGGGTCTTTTTGTCTTTTATCAAAAAAGGGTATAAAAAGACAAATAAAGTTAGGGGGTTAGAATATTCCACAAAAATGTTCCTCGTAGTATTTTACACAAGTCCTCAAAATAAATCCTATACCCAAAATGTAAGGAAAACATAATTTCTTATGCCGATTCACTAGAAGAATGTTCAAAAAGGGGGAAACCTAAATCCACCGTAAAATAAGACTCATACGTAAACTTTCAAAATGCCGATACACATATATTTTTTTTCGTCCCCTATATCAGAATCCGTTGTCAAAACCTTGTTATTTTTTTCGTGTTGAACAGTGTTATTTGTGTGGGCATAGCATACAAAGTACCACCACACATTGCTCAATTCTGCTCATATAGGGTTTTGTAATTAGTTCTAAATAGGTACCAAAAATAACAGTTATTTTAAAATTGTTCAACGAAAAAGACATCATGAAAAAGTTGCTGCTCGACTTTTACAAATATACCATTATAATTATAATAGCTGCAGCTTCACGAAAAAAAGATTTAAACGCCTTTTAGTTTCTCCACTGTTACTACACTGAAAAAAAACATAAGCTTAAAATTTAACACAATGGACCTTATCAATAGTCAAGAGCTGATACTAAGAAAAAGCTGGCACTAATAAGTATAAGCTTTTCTTCAGTAGTGAACTTTTTATTTCTCCGTACCAATAAACGAAATCAGTATTCGCTTTCAAAGTATGAGCTTTAATCCATTGTGAATGAGCTTTGCCTTGTTTGACAGATAAAAATTGACATTCCACTAAAATACTTAGCATCAGCTGAAGCCGATACTAATTTACAGTATGATACTAGAGCACATGCGATACTTTCTCGTTTATTGGTATGACATTTTTTAAAGTACAAGCTTTAATCGGAAATGTCGACACTTTCTATGAAAGTAGCAAACTATTGTCTTTTTCATATGTTTTTCAAAAGTTTTAAACACATTTGCTGTTACTTTCAGGAAATTGTCGTCAATTTTAAAACATTTTTTTCAGTGTATAAAAATGGAAATGAACTATTATTTTATTCCTTTTATTTTTTCGAGCAAAGATAACTGTTACTTTTGACTTTAATTTGATCGGTCCAAAATAACAGTTATGATCTACCTTTTTTTTTCGGTAAAAAATATCAGACAATTTGTATTTTTTCAAAGTCTACCGACTTAAAAACACCGATACAATTATATTCGTCTCATTACTTTGGCCTCTCTCTTTAATCGGTTAAGAGGCCCTTGAAAAAAAAAACACAGGTGCGTCACTGGACACACGAGAGAAGCGAAGCATTTTCGCAAATTCATAGATTTGATAATTTAATAGCGTTTTTTCGATTAAAATAATTTTTAAATTCAAAACTTTAAAATAACAAAGTATATATATCATATATATTAACCCTCTTCGGCCCTCCCTTAAAGCCCCCTGTTCAGTTGTAGGGAATAAATATACAAAAATCATTAATTTTGTTACAATTTAATCAACTTACAGGTTGTTTATTTTTAACGATATTTATAACGACCTTTAGTAGGAAGTAGAAACAACATCTAATACACAATCTTTAGTGAATATTTCTTTTAGTTCGTTCGTTCTTTTAGTTCGTTCGTTCTTTTAGTTCGTTAGGTCTTTTAGTTCGCATGGACAAACCGAAGATTCAAACCATAGCTCGGTAAATTTAGTTATCTTTGCTCTAGTTCGTTTTGTTGCTACTTTTGTCGGTTGGCTAGCCAATACACAGTTCTAGAATAGTAAAGTAATAAAATATAGTGATCTGCTGAAACATAGCTTTAGCTAATGTTTATCACTGAATCAACAAAATTATTAAAGAAAGGGTTTTAGCGTAATGGTTAGAGGAAAGTACCAACAAACGATAGAACTGTGAGTTGTGGGTTCAATTCCTGCAGCGCGCAAGAAATTATTTTAATTTAACATTTTCTGGTTCAATTGATGCAAGCAAAAAACAATATCAATTCTAAGAAAAAAGGTGTCGGAAAAAAGTGTCGCTTTTTCTGATTTCACTCTAGCAAATCGCAGAACGAGGCGTAAAAAGCTTCGCTTCAAAAAATGTAAATTACATGATATTTTTGAACGAAAAAAAAATAAAAGGTACATTATAACTGTTATTCTTAACCGATAAAATAAAAGTCAAAAGTAACCGTTTTTTTCCGAAAAAAAAATAAAAGGCAAAAAATAACTTGGTTTTTGTCAAGAAAAGTAAAAGCTAAAAGACTACTGTCAATATCTGACTTTTGATGGAAACCATAACCGTTAAGTTCCCCGGTTCTGAGAACATTAACCCATGATTCTTATTGTAAGACAATATCTTTCTAACTACCAAACTGATTTAACCGTTGGATTTTTGTGGGAGGTTCCACACGTTGTTTTTCAATTCCTTTGATTTTAATTTATAAACCTATCCTATTAATAAAATTGCAACAGCGAATGCCATCTTTCTAAAATAAAGGGTCTTTGTTGTAAAGTGCTCACACTTATTCACAATAAATGTAGTTAGTTATAAAACAGAGTAGAATAGTAGCTTTACAAGTTAAGTAAAACTACAAAAATACTTCTTTCGGCAATTTTGCATTTGAGCTCAAACGAACTTTTATTCTGAACTTTTTTTGACGGAATTGTAGGTATTTTCAAAAATGTTCAAATGAAAATACAAAATAAGGGGTCCTTTTCAAAATCTCTCTCTCGACCAACTTCTTTATTGTATCATATCAATAAATTCAAATTATTTTTATATATTTTTTCTTTCAATTTTTACTTCTAGTTTAACTCTAGTCAACAAGCACACGTAACAAAAAAAAGTATACAGGTTGGCACATATCTTAAACCTACTTTAAAATAAATATATTAAAATACATGTATCTAAACAGCATTACACATTAATGTATATACAAATTTGTGCGTTTTTTAAAAATAACACAAAAGCGGGCAAAATAATACGAATATTTCTTAAAAACAAACCAAATTAAAAAGGTCTCAAAAAAAAAAAACTAATTAAATGGCAAAAACACATAAAAGCAAAATCTTTTTAGTGAACTATTTCTTGAGAATACGTAAGCAGTAGTAGTTTATCTACAAATGAAAATTAGTAGCTATTTTTTATGCTAAGTTACAGTAGGTTTGAAACCGTAGTTTCAGCTGTGTTAGTAGTAAAAGCGCAACAATTTTATCTCAAAGGATATTAAAAAAAAAAAAAAAAATTCAAGCTATTTGATAAGGTCTCGCTTATAGTGCGCACTGAAGCTGAAGATGGCAAACTCTGCTGAAAAACGCTTTATGTAGTATGTAACCATATGAAAAAGCTTAAAGTGTTTACAGTGCAGACTTATTGTGAGCTTGAAAATTATTGCAAGATGTTTTCCAGCGGCTTTAACTTCTATCTTCTTTTTTATGTTTTGTCGTTCTGAATTTTTTAAAATGGTTCTCTGCACTTTTTTCTTCTTTTTCGTTTGTTTATTGGTAGTTCTACACACGCAGGAAGAAAATGGAGTAAATTCCGGCACGAATTTTTTTTATGTATCGCCCATTTCAGATTGAGGCGACCTATCAGTCGCACTGACCATCTCCGATTTGACTTGTTTTTAGGTTGGTTTTTGTTAAGAAAACCAATTCCGGAGTTTAAAGTTTCAAAAAATTTTTTTTGCCGAGCCACAGCCATTTGAATGCCAAAAAAGGGCCTAGTTTTAGACAACGTAGCTCAGTCAATTTAAATCACATTTAATTAACTAAGGTATCATTAAAATAGTTATCTCCTTTTTTAAGGATAAAATATAAAACTTTTAAAAAAATTGCTCTAAATGGACCCATTGTTAATTTCAAAGCTTAATGCCATGAGAACAACAGACGCTATTGGACGCGTTGGAAAGGCATTAAAACGTACAAAAAACCAAAATAAAGAAACTGAAAAAAAATTATAGCGTCTGTTGTTGGCATGGCATTAAACTTTGAAATTAAGAATGCGCCAACTTAATGCAATTTTTTCAAAAGTTTTATATTTGTCCCTTAAAATAGACAAAATATCCTTTCCAATGATACCTTATTTACGAAAATCGGAATTAAATTGACTGAGCTACGTCGTTTCAAAATACACCCTATTTTGGCCTTGAAAAATGGTTCTAAAAATTTATAACTACGGATTTGATTTTCTAAGTAATAAACCAATCTAGGAACAAAATTTGAGCCAAATCGGAGTTGGTCAGTGCGACTGATAGGTCATCTCAATCTGAAATGGACGATATAAGTCTTGGCAAGTAGTTTTATTTCAAGTTGATGACATTTTTCAAACAATCTGAAAGTGGCCAGTCAAAAAATTCAAAATTGAAAATTTTGGCCAAACGGAGGCCAGGGGATTAAGACCAGGAGATTGAGGATTCTTTAAATATTCCTTAAAAATCGCCAAAATAATGGTTTATAAAAGAAAAGTCCGTTATCATAAGACTGAATATGTACAAAGCATACAACTGAAAAATTACTTTTATCCAAAGTATTTTTCACGAAATACTGAGAAATTGACTGGACAAAGTACAATCTCGATTACAACGTCAACTGAGTTAATGGATACAACCTCAAATTAAGTAAAACATGTACGTTATTTTATTTATTAAATTTCAATTAGTTACCGTGACAAACGATGATTTATAAATTCTGTATATTTTTAAAGTGTTTCGGTTTGACAGGAGACAACTTGAAGGACAAAATTCAATAGAATACCTCTTAGTGAAAATATAAAAAAACAAAAACTTCAAAAATAGTACTAATATTACAGATACTACTGCAGTGTAATTTTTTTTTTTTTTTATAAATTCAGAAACAATACTTATTTAGTCTACTAACTTTCACTTACGAGAAGTGAAAGTGCCTTTCACTGGAGAAGGAGTATTGAGTATTTCACGTTTTAAGTGTTGTTTTAAATAAAAAAATATATTTCAAAACGGGGTTTATTTGAGGGGCATTTCAGGCGCCGTAACGGTTTACAGTTTCCATTGAGAAAAAAATGTATTTTTTAAAATATTTATTTACGAAATAAGCCGGACCGTCCAAAACTCTCTCGTTTGTAGAACCATCCTTGTATTTCGGTTGTCGTTGGTCTTGTTTTTCAAAAGTTGTTGTTTTTATGTTTTCAAGTACCTTTTTCAAACCTTTTTCAAACCAAAAACTGAAGGCAAAGCAGAAGCCAGCCACAAACAGTATAATCCAACCTTCAGCTCAATGAATCTACTCCAATCTACAAACAACAAGCGCGCACTACCAGCTAATTAAAGTTGCTCTATTTACGCACTATAAAGACCTCCAGCTCAATAAAGCTGCTCCAATCTACAAGCAACAAGAACGCACTATAATCACTACCAGCTCAATAAAGTTGCTTCCATCTGCGAGCACAATCTCGCACCAGTTTCAGCGTGATCTTTAAACGCAGCCTAATAACTGAGATCAATTAAAGTTATATACAGCCATGGACACATAAATAGCACAAATGTCAATTTATTTTTTAAACATTTCGTTTGAACCTAATAATGCATTCATTAACTGTAGTTATAATTTTTTGAGACTCCAATGTGACGTTGTTTAAAACTCCGAGAGAGATGTACCGTTACTTGGTTTTATTTGCTCAGGCCATCTCTTTCTGTATAGTCATATTAAAAGCACACATGTTAGTTGGTGAATAAAAGTTAAAAAGATCGGGTTTTTGTAAAAATTTTAGAGTTATATTCAGTTAATTTCGCCGATTCTAAATAAAATGGGTCGTGGCAAACACTGCACTCCGGAAAAAAGTCTATAATTCACGAACTAAGTCGAAAAGGCAAAAAACCATCTGAAATCGCGGATATGCTCAAAATTTCGCGAAAAATAGTCTATAATGCACTCAAGCTGGTTAAATCAAATGGTTCAAATAATTTCGAGAATAAGCCGCGCAATCCTAGACCGCGTAAAACCACCGCTTCTACTGATAGACTTATAGTTCCCAAAAGTAAGGCTGATCCTTTCAAGTCAGCAAAGCAATTTATGAGGGCAATAAATGAACAAAATAACCTGAATGTTTCAAGAAAACTAGCATCTAGGAGACTACATGAATCTAATCTTTATGGATGCATTAGCCGAAGAAATCCGCTCTTAACAAAAAAAAAAAAATTAAAAGGATCGTTTAGTGCTTGCAAGGGCCCATGTGAATAAAGAAGACCAATTTTGGAAGAACGTGCCTGGACTGACGAAAATAAATTTAATAGGGTTGAACCAGATGGAAAAACTTTTGTTTGGCGCCCCAAACGCCAAGAGTTGAATCCTAAGTATACAAAAAAATCATTAACGCATTGAGAAGGGAGTTTAATGGCTTGGGAGCTTTTTCCTGGCACGGCGTTGGGCCAATTTTTCGTATACCAGGAATAATGGACAAAAATATGTATTTAGATATTCTTAATAACCAGATGGAACCATTTGCATTTGAGAATATGCCTATTAGGTGGAATTTTATGCATGATAATGATCCAAAACACACGGCAAAGGTTGTGATTGCTTGGCTAAATAAGAAAAAAATAAATATTTCGAATTGGCCGGCTCAAAGCCTAGACCTCAATGCCATAGAAAATTTATGGAATGATGTGAAGGTCAGCATAAGCAACCGAAATTTTCGAAATTTAGACCAGTTATGGAGTGGCGTCCGTGGCGTAGTTGGTTAAAGTGCGTGGCCGCTATGTCAAAGAACTTCAGAAACCCAGGTTCGAATCCCAGCAGCGACAGAAAATTATTTGAATTTTTCTGTACGGCCGCCACCTCTCTGCAGACAATGGCAAACCTCAGAGAGTAATCAAAATGCCATGTAAAGCTTCTTGAGAATAAGAACATTTCGTTCATCGCTGTTCGGAGTCGGCGTTAAGCCTGTAGGTCCATTTCTCGGTCAATTGTGTACAAACTTAATAACACGCACAACACAATTGATCATAAGAAGCTAGGTCAAAGTCCTTTCAAGGGCTGAAATGGCCAGGGCTGAAATTTATTTATTTTTTTATTTTATGGAGTGGAATTGAGAAGGCTTGGTACTCTATTCCGAAGGATAAGGTCAGGAAGCTTGTGGAGCTCATTGTAAAATAAGAATAAATTACTGTCTTTTTTTCAGAATCCAAATTGTGCTCTTTATATGTCCACCTCAGCTAAGGAGCAATTTCAGACTTTTGATTAATTTTCTAATTTTTAATTCGTAGTTACAAAGTTATTACTGATTTTAAGTTTTTAATGTTTAAACTCAAATACCATGAAATAAATTCTTGTTTTCCTCTATGTATTTTATTTAAATTCATGTGAACTCCAAATGTACTTTTGTGCTATTTATGTGTCCACGGCTGTATATACACAATTCGAAAATTTTTCATCTAATCAACTTTAACAAAAATAACGACTGTGGACGGCGCGCGCTACAGAGCCATGATTACCGAATTTTTTTCTTCCTCAATATGACGATGCAACGGCGCACACTGCTCGAGCCGCAACCGATATCCTTAAGGAAGCATTTCCGGGTCGCTTAATCTCTTGTTTTGGTGATTTGCACTGGCCGGCCAGATCACATTCAATTTCGGCCAGATTTTCTTCAACACTGCCTTAATTTATATTTTTCACAATTTAAATTAAGGTAAATCTTAATGCTATCTTTTCCAAATATTCGTCATGTTTCTCAACTACGACCATTATTTGAAATAAGAAAATCAATAATTTTGGGGCCATTTAACTCCAGTTTACCTCACATAACACATGGTACAATAAGTCCCGAGACTAACTACTAGGTGGCACCTTTAACGAAATAACGATATAATATTTACATAGATAGTTCAATCCTTCAAACAATGGTTTCAAAAAATTGTAATGGCGTGTAAAGTTTCCTGACAATCTAACGTTTAGTTCAGAAGTTGCAGTGATTTAAGTGACGCTACTGTTGATATTTTTAAAATAATGGATTCAAAGCAATTCCGTGTGTTGATTTATCACTATTTTTTTATGGGAAAAAGTACCGTCCAAGCTGAGCAATGGCTTCGAAAGTGTTAGTCGGACTCTTCTCCGTCAAAAGAAACCATTTACCGATGGTATGCTGAGTTTAAACTTGGTCGTACAGACACAAATGATGCTGAACGTTCAGGACGCCCAAATGAGGCAGTTGTTCCACAAAACATAAAAAAAAGTACACAAAATGGTATTGGCCGACCGTAAAGTGAAGGTGCGCGAGCTAGCTGAGGCTCTGAAGATATCGAAGGGCAGTGTGGGAACAATATCACAGAAACATTTGTCGATGAGAAAGCTGCTTTCCAAATGGGTGCCGCGTTTTCTCACAACCGGACCAAAAACAACAACGTGGCGATGATTCGGAGAGCTATTTGGCTCTGATACCCAAAATAAACATGAATTTTTGCGTTGGTATGTGACAATGAATGAATCATGGATCCACCATTACACACCGGAATAATC
The DNA here is from genome assembly GCA_943735915.1 of Pherbina coryleti. Lineage (NCBI taxonomy): Eukaryota > Metazoa > Arthropoda > Insecta > Diptera > Sciomyzidae > Pherbina > Pherbina coryleti. The sequence goes on along the minus strand of OX030949.1, from coordinate 20,819,162 downwards.
AAAACGGTCGTCAGCTGAGTGGAGAGCAACCGATGAAAGCAGGCCAAAGCGATCAAAAACACAACAGTCGGCTGGAAAGGTTATGGCATCTGTATTTTGGAATCCGCATGGAATTTTGTTCATCGACTATCTCGAAAAGGGAAAAACAATCAACAGCGATTATTATATAGCGTTGTTGGAGCGTTTGAAGGATGAAAACGCGAAAAATCGGCCCCATTTAAAGAAGAAAAAATTCTTTTTCACCAAGACAATGCACCGTGTCACAAATCGATGAAAACGATGGTGAAAATCCACGAATTGGGCTTCAAATTGCCTCATCCACCATGTTCGCCAGCCAGTAGTCAGACCCCAGCGACTACTGGCTCTTTGCTGATCTCAAAAAAATGCTTGCCGGCAAAAGATTTGGCTCCATTGTAGAGGTGATGGCTGAAACTGAAGCGTATTTTGAGGCGAAGCACAAATCGTTCTACAAAACCGTTATTGAATTGTAAATGTATTGCTCTTGAAGGAGCTTATGTTGATGAAAAAAAGAATATTTGCAAAAAAAAGGTTTTTTATTACTTAAGCTGCGTTTTTTTCATAGGAGATCCGGATCATATCATCGCTTTTGCACGCAAAGCAAAAACAACACATGATCCAGCAAGTGAGCTGGATCATTTCAATTGATCCAATTCGATGTTTTTAATTGTTGAGGCCGCAACTGTAAAAGTAGGCAACACTTGGTCGTAATTGATGGCAAGATGGCGCTGGGTGTCCGAAAAATTGGCAGTACTGCGTCATTTGACATTTAAAAAGTTTGGCAGCATTGGTATTGCTAACGAAAAAGTTAAAGCGGCAAGCATGAATTTTGGGTTTGATTCAATGGAAATAATCAAAGAAGAATTAGTTTGGTTCAAATTTGTTAAAAATTTGACTACATTTGTTTTACAATACAATTTTGGTTTTCCGCGAAACTTATTTGTCAGCTCGAAAAGTGCATCAGCTATTTATCTTATGCATAGCATAGCGCCATCTGTTAGTGATTAAGAAAACATCGGCCAATTGATCCGAATCGTTTTTTTCATAAATGATCTGATCTTCCATGAAAAAAACGCAGCTTTAGTCTCGGAACTTATTGAATCATGTGTTATTAGGCCGAAAATGCAGTATAATACGCACATTGTGAAACAGGCTTCAAGATCTTATTTGGGCTTTCTGGGCCGAATTCATTGTCGTGCGATACAGCTAATAAGGGACCAAAATATTTCACCTTCTATTAAGGTCTTTGACATTGACGCCAAAGTCTAGTTGTCTTGACTTTATGTAAGGATACTACCTTAGGGTCAAGGAAGGCCCTGACGACGCCATCAGCTCACCATTGCCTTGATGCCCAATAGAACCTTGCATTACCGAAATAATTCGTTCCTCAGTGGCACAGTTAAATTGTGGAACAATCTCGCTGCAAGCTTCACCGATAAATCTACAACGACAAATCTTCACCGACACTTTCATCATTGGAAGATATTGATTATTTAGCTTCAAGACCCCTCCACACATACATAACCCTAACTCAAATTGACTCAAAAGCGCTGATTTCGATTTTCAACCAAGGAACTGTGTAACTACAAATGTTCATAGAAGATTCATGATAAGAACTTTGTGTTCAAGTGCAAGGAAACTAAAAAAATTCATTTGAAATATATTCTAAAGAATACTATTAGAACTATTAGAATCTAGTAGATCTATAAGCATGACTCATAACAATAGGTTGGACGCAGTACACAGTTAAATTACTTTGACTCAATAGAAATAACAACTAACTAACTAACATATAACAGAAAGTGTGTATATGTGTGTTTGTGTGTGTGTGTGTCACAGTATATATATATATATAGAGAAGTGATCGTAAAGTTATCAAGATTATTGAGTACAAAGAACTAAAGTGTAGACGCAGACATGTTGTGAATGTGTTAGTTTTGGGCAGACTGGTGAAAACATGTACTTTCTTTTAAGTTTACTACACATCCAAACTGCACAACAATAAGCTGTAGCGTCTGAATGTAGAATACTACTATATTTTCTTAGAGAAATAAAGAAGAAACTACTAAGTATCAAATTAGCTACAACACACTTTTTCTCTTTAAAACTACTACTACTAAGACATAACAATAGTACATTGGATATACCTCGACCGGAAATGGCTTTAACTCAAGTAAGTATGGTTGTGTTATGCACAAACACACACACACACACACACTCACGCACACAGCAAGTGGTACACATGTCACTTCATGTGGCATGACATCAATTTCGTTGATTGTGAGTGTGTGTCTGTGTGTACGTGAATACGCTTTAACGTAATGGCGACTACGGCGACATTTTTTATAATGACGACGAGTATTTATAAACGCATGTAAGTTGTTTGTAGCTGTGTTTGTTAGCAAAACAACGTTGAGTTAAAACTTGTTCGTTTTAGTGGAAACTCCTGGTGGCGCTGCTAAGGACATGCCACAGGCAGTAGTACCAGCGCCTGGTGATGTTACGTAGGTGGTCGTCGTATTGTTGGCAGCACTTGTTGATGGCAACGCCGCATTGTGTGCGTGCGTATGCGAATGCGTATGAGAGTGTGCGGTGCTGTGTTGTGTGCTGTTGGGGTGCTCAAGCAAGCGCGAGCAATTCGAAACATCGCTTACACGTGATTCGCTTGAGCGCGTATTACTCTTGGAACGCGTCATACGCCCTGATGATGGGAAGGTTTGAAAGTCTTAAGTTACGAAATACTTGAAAATGCTTGAAATAATAAATAAAATAATGACATAAATGGAAAAAAAGGAGAGGAAAATTGTTAGTAGCTAAAAACAAAAATGAGGAGAGAACCTTAACAAACAAAACAAAAACAAAAAATAAAAGCTTTGAATTGAGTTTTCCTAACTTAATAATTGCTGCGCTTTAATGGCATTCATTTGTTGCTGCCCATAATTTGAGCCTCCGGTTAAACCTCAACAACAAGCAGGGCATTCTTTGTTAATCGCTTTGCTTTATTGTTTAAACTTCGTGTCAATGCGACACAAACCTTAACTTTTTTTTTGTAGAGTCATTTTGCTTCTGGGTTTTGTTTTTTTTTTTTTTTGTTTTGTTAACTGCACGCGGCACGCGCTGAGTTTGTTTAAGTATTTTTTTTTTCCGTTATCATATAATTTCTTTATGAATGAAAGGTTTTAATTATAACTGTCAACATATTCACGCACGCTGTTTGTGGTTGATTGATTTTTTTTATTTTCTTTTCGCTAGGAGGATTATTTAGCATTAATGTCCCAATGAATTGCGATGGCAAAAGATTAAAACAGCATTAAGGCCATTGCAGTAAAAGTGCATTTAAGAGAAGTTATAAAAAAAAAATTCTACTTAATTGAAAAAAAAGAAAACAAAAATTAACTTTGAATTAGCTTTTGCCAAAGCGCGACACACGACACGCGACACGCGACTTGAGTAGTTTTTTTAATACAGAATTTTTAAGTTATTTCTAAAAGATAGAAGAACCAAACCATTACTAAATATTAAATTAAAAAAAAATTTGATTCAGACACTTCATTGCATTGTATTTTCTCAATATAAGTAGCTGTACCTATTCAAGTGGCATACAGCTGCTGACAACCAACAAGAAACGCCTTGAAGTTTACATTAAACACATATATTTCTTTCATATATATTTTCCATTTATTTCATCATGTTTATTTTAAATATCTTTAACAAATAAATACATCAAACAAAAAAAAAAAAACTTAATAAATTATTCCATTTTGCACACTTATAAAAATAAGTTACACTCCTTGAAATTTCGCCGCTTCACCTAATTAGAAACCATAACACAGGGTGTTTTTTTAGCTGCATGAGAAGTTTCGGTGGTTGTTGTCTATGGTTTGACAGTTCAGAATGTCAAACTGTGTTGACATATCTGTTAATTTCTGCCAGAACAACGCTTCCAAAATGTGGAAATTTATCCCCCAACAGTATTAAAGAAGACGCCGAAATGTCGATTCGTCGATAAAGCTACCGTTACGGTGAATGAAGAGTGCCATCGAGCCATGCTGACTGATTTTTTGTTTCCAAAAATTAATCAGCTAAACATCGACGACATTTCGTTCCAACACGACGGCGCAACTTGCCATACAGCGCGCTTAATCATAAATTTATTGAAAAATCAATTTGGTGACAACTTTATTTCCAGAAGTGGTCCTGTTAACTGGCCCCCTCGTTCGTGCGACTTAACGCCTCTCTATTACTTTTTATAGGGCTATGTTAAGTCATTGGTTTATGCCGACAAACCAGCAATTCTTGAAGCATTGGAAGCCAATATTTAAGCCGCCATTGACGCCATACGGCCAGATATATTGGAAAAAGTAGTGAAAAATTGGACTGATCAAATGGACTATGTAACTCGTAGCCGTGGAGGACATATGCCGGAAATCATATTTAAAAAATAAATGCCATGAAATTATCTACCAGATTAAAATAATAAAAAATTCATTCCAGCAATATTTCTGTCTTGTACAGGGTTTTCCAATAAGAGGTGTTATTCTGAATCGCCCGCTATTGTAAATTGCTCACTTTAAAAGCTTTTATTCTTTGACTTTTGACAAGTAGAAACTACGCCATTACTAAAAATGGAACGAAACACGCTTCAACAACGCATTCAAATTATTAAAATTCACTACAAAAATGGTGAAAATCTTGCAGTCACATTTCGCAAAACTAAAGCATTTTTTGGTCGTCGTGAAGCACCTTATCGGAACACAATACAGAAATTGTTCGAAAAATTTGAGCTGTTGGGACAAGTTAGTGATGTGAAGAATAAAACCCGTGCACGTCGCTTAAGAACAACTGAGAATATTTATGCTGTAGCCCAAAGTGTTGAAGAAAACCCAGGTTTGTCCATTTCTCGTCGTTCTTTGAAATTGGGCATTCCACATACCGCATTACACCACATTTTGCATAAAGACTTGGGTCTTAAGGCTTATAGAGTTCAGTTAACACAAGAACTCAAGCCGGCCGATCATCAACAACGTCGTGTCATTGCTGATTGGGTCCTTGAAATGCATGAAAATGATCCGGAATTCGGTGGCTACGTCAACAAGCAAAATTGTTGCATCTGGGGCTCGGAAAACCCAAGAGTTATTGTTGAGAAGCCTCTGCATCCTCAACCTGTGACTGTTGGGTGCGGTTTATGGTCCCGCGGGGGTCATTGGACCTTACTTTTTCGAAAATGAGGTTGGATCAGCAGTTACGGTGAATGGATTGCGCTATCGAGAAATGATTTATGATTTTTTATGATCGGAGTTGGATCGTATTGATCTGGACAACGTTTTCTTTCAACAAGACAGCGCTACGTGCCACACAAACAACGAAACCATTGAACTTTTACGGGAAAAGTTTCCGGACCGTGTTATCTCTCGAAGAGGTGATCACAATTGGCCACCGAGATCTTGGGATTTAACACCTTGCGACTTTTTCCTTTGGGACCACGTGAAAGATAAGGTCTACGCCAACAGCCCAGCATCCATTGAAGACCTCAAAGAAGGAATTCGTGAGGCTATCGAGGACATAGGGCAGTCACTTTGCGATTTGGTTATGGAAAATTTCATGAAAAGGATATTGTCCTGTAAGCGTGGTCGTGGTGGCCATTTGGCTGATGTTGTTTTTCATTATTAACGGGGAAATACCTTCCTCTTTATTATGAAATAAACATCCGATCATTTATCTCAAAAAATGACATTTTTTTTTTTAATACCAAAATAACACCTCTTATTGGAAAACCCTGCACATAATATTATTTAAAGTTCTCAAGCACTTAACAAACACCCTTTATATTATAAGAAGGAAAATACAGTATTAAACAAATATTCTTACTTTTTTCTCAATATTTATTGCAAAACAATTTTGTTTTATTACTGCCTCACATCGATTGCACAATGATGTTATGAGACTCCAACATCGCTCGATTATTATTGACTCCCAAACCACCTTTAATTCCTCAAAAAAAGTTGTCGTATTTGTTGTATTTTTAAGGCTACTACTACTCTTTTCATGTCACCCCACAGATGCTCTGGACCGGATGATGGCCACAAAAAAAAAAAAAAAAAAAAAATAAAAATGACGAAATTGTCTACTAAGAATTTCGGTTTGCGCCTAGCATGTGCTTCGAATCGTTATCCTGTTGGAATTTTCATATAACAGACAAAATTTTTTCAGCCCGCTGCAGCATGATATTGTTTAAAATGCCAACACACTTCTCCTTGTTTCAAATTCCATAAATTTTGTGGATTGGCCCAACACCAATCCTGGAAAAGCACCCCCATACCATAATGGACCCATCACCATGCTTCACTACGGGAGAAACATAGCGGCTTATCAATAAATTCTTGATTGATAGGCCGTTTAACATGTCTCCGACCATCAGGACCAAGGTCCAATTCCAATGAAACTATGCAAAGCATATTCAAAATTTTCTTAAAATCTTACTCGGAAGTGGCTTCTTTTACTCGGAAGTGGCTTCTTACGTGCTGCTCTGCCATATAGCCCGGCTCCTACCAAACGGGTTTAAATGATCCGCTTGAATATTGTGATATTTAATATTTCTTGAATATCGCGTTGAATGTCTGTGTATTAAAATTTTGGGTCGACTTTGGAGATTTGGGTTATCATCAGGCCCTTCTTTCATGCCAGGGCTCGCAATCGATAGGGGCCCCAAGTTTTTACATATCACCAACCGATAACCGATACACATATTTATTTTTCGAAAAGCGCTGTTCATTTTCATCAAATTATTATGAAAAAAATTTCTATTTTTTGAATATTAATGAATATTTCTATTTCCATCGATTTCTATGAAATCGAATCATCCAACGAATAGACAGAAATTTATATAGATTTGATGACAATTTTGACGAATGTGAACTCTCAACAAATCGTTAGTCAAATCGTTGGATAAGAACCAACATTTTTTTAATTTTCTGCTTGTTTGGTCAAAGATTTAACGAAAATTTGACAATGTAAAAAGTGCTCAAATCAAACCAATAGCGACTTAAAACTAAACACTTCCTTCCCAAGTAAACTGATTAAATCAAACGAATAGGGACGTAAAACTATACGCTACCACACCAAGTAAACCGATTCGACGATCGAGACCAGAGACCTGCAATTATTCATGTTTTTGAGTCATTGGTTGACTAACACAAGAATGAGTGTTAGTGGATTTAAGTCAAAGAAGAATTTGCACTCATATCCACTCATACTCGTTTGCTTACTTCACACAAAGCAACAAAGAATAAGTTATCTGCTGATATGAACCGGTGCAGTGCTCAACTCTCTCATTGACTCAATGTATTTATTTTTCATACCGTAATGACTCACAACACCAATAAACACCATGCGTTCAGTGCAATGACTTAAGTACTTAGAATCATTTTTAGTTCAGCTTTCTTGTTATTTGAATTTTTTTGAAACAAACTATAATTGTTTTGCAAAAAGCATAAGGCACAATACAAAATAATACTCTCACACGAAAAAGTTAAAAAAATCAGCAAAAAGAATAAGCAAAGGCAAAACACAAAATAATACTCAACTCACTCATACTTACTTTCCTCTCACATGAATAAGTGAGTCACATAAGATGATTAACCCAGAACCAATAGAGTAATAATTTGTCGATACACATGTGTGTACATGAGTATTTTTGGTTTTTGGTGGGAATAAGTCAAAGTATTTTGTTGAGTTGGTATAAGTACATACTTGAACTAATAGTCATGGCTCATGACTTAAGTATAATAATTTCATTAGTACTCATTGCAGATCTCTGATCGACCGGGATTCATAAGCACTTTCTTTTCGTGCGGTACTGAACATTTTATCGAATTTAGCATACTTTTATATATTACTCAAACTCAAATTTTGTCCGGCGTAAGACTTTTGAAGTATAAGTCCAAACTTAATAAATTTAGTATTTCTTGGTAGGTTTAGACCTGTAGATGTGCAAACTGGACTTTTTATTTCTTAAAAATTTATATTTTGTAAGTTATAGCGAGTTAAAGTTTGCATAAAATTGTTGTCGTTATGTTAATTCTGAGAGATTCTAAGATAACAACGTTATCAAACTCAGAGCAAAACTATTCACTGCTCACATTTCGCTCTCTTCTGTCTCTTCTTAATGAGCGTCTGTAAACAACAAAATGAAAGTCAGAAATATGTAAAGCTTACAACCAAGATACATACAAGTTTTTTTTATTGCAATTTTTCGCTCACATTTAATTTTATTCTGTCTCTTCTTGATAGAGCGCTTGCAAACAACGACAAAACTTTTAGAATGTACGCTGAACACAATGAACGACATCAGTGATCAGCGCCAATTATTATTATTATTATTATTTTTATAGTTAATGTTTCTTATTTTTATTGTTTATAGCAACGCGCACCGGGACACAGTGTAAGATTTTGCGAAAGTAGGAGCACTTAATTCATTTCTTTTTTTGCTAATTTTCTACATAATTATAATGAAACACAAAAGTGTATATATTTATTATGATATAAATATAAATATTTTTTAAATAGTATAGGTACCATTAAATAAACAATGGCACTGCGAATGTCAACATAAAAGAATTACTACAAAAATGATCAAAACAATGAAAATGTTGACTATCTGAAACGAAATTTTTCGCTTTAGAGTGTTTTTAAGTTATTTACATTATTTTTTTTTTTCTAAAATAATATCAAAATAAATTAACTAAAAAATTATTAACCATTAAAAAAAGCAACAATTGATTTTTTTCTGGCTTTTACAACATTGATCTTTTTTGTAAGTATTAGAAACAGTTAGCAATTGACCGAAAGCAAAATATTCTTATATCACAAAATATAACTAAACCACTATAATTGTGGGCTTATGTGATCTATCTTCTAACATATTTGCAAAAATTTGTTTGCCCCTAGGTACCTCACCCATATACAAAATTTTAAAAATAAACAATAACCTCAAAAATTTCGAGACAACAAATTTTCGATATGTGGTCATCTTTTGATAAAGATGATCAGTTTGAGCATACATTGGACTGGGTTTGTGGTAACATAAGCTTATACCATGTCTACACAGAGAGTTTAGTTTAAGTTTAGATTTAAGTTAACCATAGGTGTTCACACAGAGATGCGTCGGCAGAATTGTGCTTAGTGAGACATTTCTTTGTTAACTTTTGTGTTCTCATATTTTGACGACACATCCACCACCGTGACATCAATTCCACTTGAGGACAAGGCTGCAGCAATTTCTGCGTACACATGCGAATTCTTCCTTGCGTTACGCAATTTGGAATTTTTATTGGCCCATACGAATATGAAGACCTCATCTTCTACACTTACCCAAGTTCTTTTCTTCGCTTTTTTGTAAATTTTTTGCAAATAGTAAATTGCCCAAACAAACAGCTGTTTTTTCATTTCTCACCACAAAATTGTACAAGTTGCCTTTGAACGTACCTTTTTGTAAGAACATAAGCATATTTTTAGGGATTTCTCAAATTAAGTTTTGATAAACACAGAAACAAAGTTGAGTTTAGTTGAGTTTCATCCTTCAAAATTGTACTGGAGAACTCAAGAGTTTACGTTGCGTTCAGTGGCAAAACTCAACTTTGTACTGGAAACTCAAACTAAACTCTATGTGTAGACATGGCATTAGGATCATGCAATGAAATAAATTTTAATAAATTAAAGCCTTATTTGAGATCTTTGATTCAAAGACTTCAGCAAAAATGGATAAGACACACAGAACTAAAAGTCGCTTTATCACAGCTAATAGTGAGTGGCTTGAAGGGAAAATTAATTTATCAGAATTTGTTTGTGATAAAAACAACAGATTAGTGTTGGTAGACCAACAAAAATTTTTTGGAACTGCTGGAAAAGAGTTAATAATAGGAAAGTCACCTATTCGAAGGAAAGTACCGAAATATTCTCACCTGAAACGGCTCTAGCTTTAATGTTCGATACCATTTTGTCAATACTGCAAGATCAGAGAATATTTAGGACACAAAATGTAAGTTGTATTCAAGCTATGATAAAGTTTATTTAGCAAAGCTTAATTGTTACCCAAAAGATATATCCGTAAATGAATTTTTTGCTGAATCCAGTTGCAATCTTTGACTGATCATACAATATGATCAATATTATGTGCTGCTGAGGAGGATATATTTCGAATAAATTTGGATACCATCTATGGTGTGAATTAAATTATGAAATGGGGCTGTTATATGATGATGGTTAATGGATGATGAATAATGATGGTTCGCAGCAAAGTCGTTATAAACAATATTTTTCATCCGAAAATTGCACGGACGAAAATTTGTTTGCTTTTGCAATTGTCCCAATACAAATCTATAACCTCAGTAGTACTAACGAAAAAAAAAAAATGTATGGCAAAATCCTGTAAGGTCTAAAATAAAATACCGTCGACTAATTAAATTTCGATTTAAGTTATAACATTTTACTGAAGGTAGAGGCAAAACACACTCTATTTAGCAAAATATCACTTTATTAACCCTGTAGCACACTCTACGTTTTATCAATTTCAGTAAGTTTTTACATACATATAGACTATTATAAAAATAAAAAAATAAATAACTGGCCATTTCAGCCCTTGAAAGGACTTTGACCTAGCTTCTTATGATCAATTGTGTTGTGCGTGTTATTAAGTTTGTACACAATTGACCGAGAAATGGACCTACAGGCTTAACGCCGACTCCGAACGGCGATGAACGAAATGTTCTTATTCTCAAGAAGCTTTACATGGCATTTGTATTACTCTCTGAGGTTTGCCATTGTCTGCAGAGAGGTGGCGGCCGTACAGAAAAATTATTTTATTCAAATAATTTTCTGTCGCTGCTGGGGTTCGAACCTGGGTCTCTAAAGTTCTTTGACATAGCGGCCACGCACTAACCAACTACGCCACGGTCGCCATAGACTATTATGTAGGTAATATATGTGCAGAATGCCATTACTTTATATACATTTTTATTGATGATATATCCATAAAATGTCTTCACTTGAGCAATATACAAAAATTTGGCACCCTGTAGCACACCCTGTATGTTAGCGATTGCAACCTTTTTTTAATTCCATACAGTCAATAACTTTTGTAATACCTCTGAGAAATTTAATTGCTCTATCTTCGTTTCTACCGAAGATATAGAATTAAGTGACCCTAGCAATGCAAAATCTTACACTGTGCGGGGGTCGCTAGTATTATTCAGGGTGTTTTTTTTAGGGGTTTGTTTTTCGAATTGAAATAAAACACAAGAAAATCGTTTTAATGTCCATCAATTTGGCTTTATTGGAAGGATAATTTTATGCCATTAATGTTTAAATATGATTTCGGGCATGTGGCCGCCGCGGCTGGCTCGAATAAAGCCAATTCTACAGGTCCAATTTTCAACCACTTTTTCGAGCATATGTGGCCGTATGTCGGCAATAACGCCACGAATGTTGGCCTCCAAGTCCCCTAACGATTCTGGTTTGTTGGCGTAGACGAGCGACTTCACATATCCCCAAAGAAAATAATCCAATGGTGTCAAATCACACGATCTTGGTGGCCAATTGACCGGTCCATTCCGCGAAATTATGCGCTCATCGAATGTTTCCTTCTATAAATCGATTGTGACGTGCGCTGTGTGGCATGTAGCGCCGTCTTGTTGGAACCACAACTCATCCACATTCATGCCATCCAATTCGGGAACAAAATAGTCGGTTATCATGGCTCTATACCGGTCTCCATTAACGGTAACTGACTCTCCAGCATTATTTCGGAAGAAGTATGGCCCAATGACTCCACCAGCCCATAGAGCACACCAAACAGTCAGTTTTTGTGGATGTAATGGCGTCTCAAGGATCTCATGTGGATTCTCTTCCATTCAACCAAAAATGAGCCTCATCACTGAACAAAATTTAGCGATGAAAATCAGCATCGAGATCAATCTCATTTTCGGCCCATTTGCAAGCGTTGTTCTTTTGTCAACCTGTTCATGATGAAATGGCAAATCAAACTAAACATAAATGACATTAGAGTTGCCAGATTTGACCACAAAATGCCAGTTTTATCTCTATTCGAAAAACAAACCCCTAAAAAACACCCTTTAAAATCTTCGTTTGTTCTCCTGTTTTGTTTTAGGTATGACCGTGATGCGACTTTTTATACTTGTATGTATTTAACTTCTTGTTAAATAACACTAACCAAAAAAATAAATTTTTTCCAAAATAACAAGGTTCCGACAAAGGATACGGCGATACTCGTATATTTTATACTGTCCCCTCTCTCAGAATTCGTTGTCAGAACCTTGTTATTATTATTTTTTTTTTTGTGTTGAACAGTATTATTCAATAATATAAAGCTTCTTTGAATTTTATATAACGATTAAACTTCGAATCGTACGCCAAAGATTAATAATCATCGGTTTTGTTTATTTTTTCGCTTGAAAACTCCCTTGAAAATTTTCCAGTCTTGTGAAAATGAAGAAACTAATAGTATTTCAGGAATATATCATCTTTTGAAAGAGAAAAAATAAAGTTAAAAACACATTCCCAATTTTAGAAAATACATTAATACATTTTTAAGCTCAATCCTTCTCTAAATTCCAAAGAATAAATAATGAATTAAGAAGTACAATGCTTCAAAAAAGATAGACCACTGATGTATAGTTCGTCGCTGATGTAAGAAAAGAGCGTTACTTTTTCGGATTATGTTATAATTACCTATTAATTTTGTATGAATGTGATTGTAAAGAAATAAAAATAAGAGTCGATTAAATATAGAAATTTTGTTTATTTACTCCTTCTGCCTGTTTTAATAAAATAGTCCTCTGTCATAGTCATAAGAGCTCCATTATCCTAAAGTGCCCAGGGCCTCCAATAGGTTATGGACGGCTCTGGTTATTATTCGGTAGGTGTGCGCTGATGTTTTTCTGGGTCTCCTTTTTCGCGAAATATTACTTATGGTGTTATATTTGTTTATATACTGTAAAGTAATAAAAATAATTTTTTTGGATCACTTGGGTTGCTCTGTTATTTCTTTATACGACTTTCCAGCTTTGCGAAGTTAAAAAAAATGAGCTTCTTTGTGTGGGAGTGTTCAGCAAATTATAACGGCGTTTGAAAACATAAGAGCAAAATTAATAAATGAGAGAATGAAATATAGTTATTAATAAAATAAAACTTTTTATGATTTTAATAATCATTTTTTATATTTTTCATCATTGTTTATCAAGCCCTAATATTAAGAGAGTGTTTCTAATTAGTTGTCAACATCTGTAAGTAGCTGGTAATAGGTAACCTATGCAACCACTTTTGTATGTTAAAAAAAAAATAAGAAAAAAAATAATCGAACCGATTTTTAAGCAATTTTTTCGTTTGTCAATTATTTTAAAATAGTTTTAAGTTTCAGAATCAAAGTTTTGAAATATGTTTCAAACGCTGCAATTTGAAAAAAAGTCAATTTTCGCAGCTTAACCTCCTCGGTCCTCGCGTACAGCCCACTGGACATTTTTTAACTAATTGTTTTAAAATATTTTTGCAAGTGTCACCCAGGCATGACCATTCGTACTAACGGCGCGAAGTGTGTTTTGTGTGAATAGTAATTCAGTATTTTTGTCAACTGGCAACACCACAACCTTCTATCAGAAGTGTTGGATCAGCTGTACAGAAAGTTAATTTCTCGAATCATATTAATCAAAACAGTGAAATTTTAAATCTCTTCCGTTGTTTGCTGTTTAAAATTCTATTCGATTTGTTCAGAAGACCATTTTGTAATCTGGTATGAAATTTAGCAATTAAAAGTGAAATTTGACTTTAAATTCTTCTTTTTTTTTGCTCTGTCCAGCCCGCTGTACATTTGCAAACAAGTGCAAAAAACATGTCAACAAAAAAATATTACACAGAGCAGGAGATTAACGAAATATTGTTGAATAGCGATATAGAAAAGAGGAGTGATGATACTAGCGACAATGACGATGAAGATCTTGAGGATGAGGATTAAGATCGAAAGTACTGATGCAGCGCCTGAAATATTGATAACCACTACTAGAAACCTTAAGTGGGTTTCCAAAACTTTTGAGTCGAGTTTTGAGGATGTTCGAGATGAATTATGGGAAGTTGGTAACCGAGAAAATTGGACACCTTTCGATTATTTCATAGCTTACTTTAACGATGATTATTGGAGTTTTGTAAGTGAACAAAGTAATATATATGCACTACAATCCAACAAAACTTTAAAATCAACCCCAAATGAGTACAAACAATTAGTTGGAGTGCACATCGTAGCAGGTTGCATGAAGCTGCCAAGAGTTAGAATGTATTATAGACCATCAATAAGGATACCAGCAATAACGCAGATCCCAAGATCGCAGATCCCAAGATATAGTTTCTCGCAGATCCCAAGAAACTATATGCACTTTGTCAACAATTTGGGTGTATCAGAAGAAGAAAAGTAACTTTGGAAAGTCCAATCAGTCATTGACATCGTGCTTAATAAGTGCAAATCACTGCAAAAGCCCAAGAAGTTGAGTATAGATGAATAAATGATTCCTTTCACTGGAACCACCCAATTGAAACAATATGTAAAACGAAAATCGAATCCAGTTGGTCTAAAAAATTTTGTTTTGGCTACATCAGATATTGTGCTCAACTTTTTTATTTATCAGGGAGCTAAAACTTGGTCAAGTGGAAAACCACGTCCAGGTTTGGGCATCGGAGCTATGGTTGTAGAAAGACTGATTGAAAATGTCTCCAAAGGAACTGAGGTGTTCATAGATCGCTATTTTACTTCAATAAATGTACTGAATTCTCTTCTTGAAAGAGGTATTTATGTTACAGGCACAATTCAACAAAATAGGCTTCCAAAGGAATTGCGATCGAAACTTTCAACAGATAAAGCACTTTCAAAAAACGGTAGAGGCAGTTTTGACGAGTTCGTTCGCGAAGATGATAGAATGTGTGCTATTAAGTGGATGGACAATAAGCCAGTATTATTGGCTACGACGATGATTGGATCACCACCAGTCCAAACTGTTCGACGATGGGACAAAACAACAAGGAAATATTTAATTATTAAATGTCCAAATGTTGTTGCACGATACAACACTTCTATGGGAGGTGTTGACCTGGCCGATAGACTAATTTCATACTATCTTATTGTCATCCGTACATAAAAATGGCCTTTAAAAGTGTTTTGGCATTTGATTGATCTTGTCATATCTAATTCCTGGATAATGTACAAAAAAGATAAATTTGCGTGTGGACATTCTACGAAAGACCTTATGGATTTAATTGAATTCAAGTTTTATATCGGGGAATGTTTTTCTGCCTGCTCTATACCTACAAAAACGAATCAAGTCCAAAGATGCTCTAATAGCAGAACTGACGAAGAAATAGAACCACTTAGAAAAAAGCAAAGTTAACAAACTCGCTCCCACCAAGAGATGTCCGACGCACTGAGAATAGGCATTTTCCTGTTTGCGGTGTTGAAGACAAAAACAAATATATGCGATGCCGCAGAGAAGGCTGCCTGCAAAAAACAAGGTTGAAATGTATTTCGTGTAATGTTTTTCTCTGCATAACTAAAGAAAGGCTTTTTTTAATTTCATTTATAATTTAATTTTATATCAAACAATACGTATATATTTTTATTTTTAAATCAAAGTTTTTAAGTCCAAGTGAACTGTATTTTAGTTTTGATTTATTTGTAACCTGATTACATTTATTTAATATACGAGAAATTATCTAAAATATGTCATCACGTCACAAACTCATGTTATTACATATAATAAAATATTCAATAAAATAAAGTAAAACACATTCCATTTGTCCAGCCGGCCGCACCTGACGTATCTTGCTACCCTTGTACATGAAAAAGGCGAAACTTAGTAGTCTGCCTAATTTGAATGTCCCAAACCAAAAAAATACACTTTTGAAGCTGAATTCTGATAGAGACGTGCTCGAGGCTGAGGAGGTTAAATCACTGTCCCTATTCAAGTGAAGTGCAGTGTATATACGTATAGCAAATTGACTCAATCAACCGACTCATTGAATCAAATTGCTTGGATCAAAAAATATTCCCGTTTCAATTATGTTCTTTTTTCTATTTATTTAAGTTAAAACAAAATTTTGAATACATTAAAATTTAATGTTGCTCAAAGTAACGTATTTTATTACCGCGCATTACATGTACTTCAAGAAAACCATTGTGGCTAGGTTGGAAAGCTTAAGTAATTCGATACGATTTTGTTAAGTGGCATTTTTTTTTTGTCCTGCTTATTATTTGATCGTTACATGCAAATATTTCGACATCGTTTCGTCGCCAAGTTCTTGTTGTTGTTGTTGTTTTTAGGCTGCCTTATTAAATTAACGTTCGGCGCTAACAAAATATACATTTTTTTTTTAAATATAGACTTAAAGATAAGACGCATTAACTGTATTATGCTAACGAGAAAAAAAAAACAATTTAATAGCGATACCGAAATCTTTATGGCACGCACTTGCGCAGCACTTGAGTTAGATTGTTTTTACTTAAAATTCTTCAACCTTATCTCTTGGATATCTTTTAATTTGAGTTGTAGCTATTTGCGTTTTTTTGCAATTTTCTTTCAAGTGACCTAGCTTCGAGTTGAACTTTTAGGCATTTATTTATTTATTTGAAATTTATAATTGCTCAAATTTATAACGAAAATTAAAAATTTTCAACAGAATGGAAAATTATAGAAAATAATATAAAAATGAAGTATTTTACAGAGCTAGCAAGTGGAGGAGCAGAGCAAGAGAGAGAGAGAGAAAGAGAGATAAAAAGAAAAAAAAAAACAAAAAATGTGCACTATGGCTGTTTCGGAATACAAACCTGTCTTACCTAGCGACGGATTTGGCGAATGTGGTCGCAACGAGGCCATGCTGGGCTGACGCGATGGAGCACGCACGGACATCCGTGAACCACGGCGTTCCTGGCCATGTAGCAGCTTGCTGTCACGCAATAGCGAGACATTCATTAAACGTGGATTCGGGGTGTTGAAAATTGTGCGATTCTCACGCCATCTTGCTCTGGAATATTTAAATAATTGTTATTAATGTCATGTGTTATCGAAAATAGTTGTTGGTGGTGTTAATTTAGTATGCATTTGGAATGGAATACTGTGTATGGAATACATGTTTGCATAGAGCAAACAACAAATTGGTACTGAGTAACCGTAGAATGATTATTCGTTACGAGAACATTACAAAATACCTTTGACTTATGACTTTGTTTTGCAATGTTTGCGACACAAATTGTGCTCAATATCAAAATGGGGCCGAGAAGTTAGGTCATTGTATCAATTCAAAGATAGTATCTATTTAATACACTGTCAAAAACTGCATTTAAAATTTTAAATTTTTAAAACCAATTTTTAGTGTATGACTTAATTTTTATACTTCAACTATAGTTTCTACTTATCTTCTACTTCTCAAAATGGATATTCATATTTAATTAATAAGATTTTTCTGGTGTATCAACAAGAGATGTAAGATTTTATTTTTGAATAAAACGAACAATTGTTAAAATATCTCTTCAACTTTTATTGAACTGTAATGTAGGCACATGAAGTTTATGTATGAAATGCAATGGTCCGTATGCATAAAAAAAGTAAACACTAGACTTAGTAGTGAACACTTAATTTTTCACTTTTGAAATGCCTAAAAAGAAAACACTATATAGTGTTCATTTTCGAAACACTACTGGCTAAAGTTTGATATGCATAAAAAAAGATATGCACAGAAGCAACCAATTATTCTCTATGGAAGGCAAATAAAAATATAAAGATTTCAAAAGAATGCGCCTTTGATAGAAAAAAAATGGAAGATGGGCGAGAAGTGATCAAGAAAAAGCCTTTGTTTTGCTGAGCACTTTAAATGTGTGTTTCAACCAAATAAACCGTGTAACGGTCACGTGTTTTGAGATTCCTAACTTACCTACTCAACTGAGGGAAAGTCCATTAAAAGTGAAAGTCGAGGATATTGACAAAATTATTAAAACAAAACTGAATACAGGGTTTTCCAATAAGAGGTGTTATTGTGAATCGCCCGCTAATGTGAATCGCTCACTTTTAAAGCTTTTATTCTTTGACATTTGACAAGTAGAAACTACGCCATTACTAAAAATGGAACGATACATGCTTCAACAACGCATTGAAGTTATTAAAATTTACTACAAATATGGTGAATATCTTGCAGTCACAGAAAATGAGGTTGGATCAGCAGTTACGGTGAATGGATTGCGCTATCGAGAGAAGAGGTGATTACAATTGGCCACCGAGATCTTGTGATTTAACACCTTGCGACTTCTTCCTTTGGGGCCACGTGAAAGATAAGGTCTCCGCCAGCGGCCCAGCATCGATTGAAGACCTCAAAGATGGAATTCGTGAGGCTATCGAGGACATAGGGCAGCCACTTTGCGATTTGGTTATGGAAAATTTCATGAAAAGGATATTGTCCTGTAAGCGTGGTCGTGGTGGCCATTTGGCTGATGTTGTTTTTCATTATTAACGGCATACCTTCCTCTTTATTGTGAAATAAACATCCGATCATTTATCTCAAAAAATGGCATTTTTCTTTGAATACCAAAATAACACCTCTTATTGGAAAACCCGTTACAAAAAAGTACCAGGGTACGACCCTATTACTCCAAAAATGATAAAGGAGTCTCCGAGTATTGCTATTAAAATATTATCACATATATTTAACGTAATATTGAAGATTGCTTACTTCCCAATGTCTTGGAAAATTTCACAGATAACCATGATTCCCAAACCTGGAAAAGACCCAAGCCAAACATCACAGACCAAAAAGTTTACTGCCTATATTTTAAAAACTTTTTGAAAAATTACTGCTCACTTAATTAGAGCCACATATGGAACAAACTGGAATTATCCCAAACCACCAATTTGACTTTCGAAAAAAACATGGTACTATAGAGCATATGCATCGTATAACAAACGAAATAAGAAAAGCGTATGAAGAAAAAAAATACTGTTCTGCGATTTTTTTAGATGCTGCTCAGGCATTTGATAGGGTGTGTCACGAGGGTTTAATATACAAAATAAAACTTGTATTACCAGTTCACTGCCATAAGATTCTAGAGTCATGTCTAAGTGATAGAAAATTTAGAGTAAAATATAACAATTTTATAACATCAAATTTTTCAATTTCAGCAGGAGTTCCTCAAGGGAGCGTCCTCGGTCCAGTTTTGTATTTAATATTTACAGGTGATCTACCAACTAGCAATCGATTGGTCACTTCAACACATGCTGATGATACAGCTATGTATTTTGAGCACCCATTCAAACCCTTTAGTTGCATCCAAAGACCTAAATGAATATTTGGAAACCCTGGAAACATGGTTGAGAAACTGGAGAATATGAATTAATGAGCATTTACTCTGCGGACTAAAATATGTCCTACAATCATGCTCAATCAAATCTCCATTCCTCAAGCGAATAACGTTACATATTTGGGTATTCATCTTCAGAAACCCAAATGAAACTGAAAGCTCTTAAGTTAAACTGGCTTTTTAGTAGGAGTTTAAGGCTCCAACTGGAACATAAGGTACTTTTATACAATTCTGTTATAAAACCAATTTAGACGTACGGAGAGCAGCTTTGGGGAAAAGCCAAGATGAAATGGATTCAGCTAAAAAAAAAAGGAACAGCAATTGTAACTTCCCTGACGTTATCGGAGCTCTGGACTGTACGTGCAAATCCTAAAGCCAAAGAATCATGGGGATGAATTTATAAACCGGAAGGGACAAGTCTCATTTAATATGCAAGTGACATGCAATGCAATTGAGAAGGTGACAAGTGTCGACTGTAGGTCGATAAGATAAAGAACAAGTTCGGAAATGAGCCAAATCGGATGAAAACCACGCCTACCTCCCATATAAAGTGACTTTATCAAAAATATAAAATCTCTTTCAATTCCACAAAAATTAATATATGGACTTGCAATTTTGCATATGAACTTTGATATAAAGGGTCCGCCATCTAACTTTTTTTTCAACTAGTGCTTATTTCGTGAATGGTAACACTTAGCACATGTCTGATTTGACAGATAACACAGTGCGACAAAATGGAACGAAGTTGAAATACCTGGGAGATAATGTTATTTTTCTGGTAGGTCTTATTGAGTTAAAGAATGTTCCATACTTGAAATTTGCCGGACACCCCCAAAATCTGAACTTATGGTCTAAAAACCGATTTTGCCTACCTTTGCCCACTTATTGGCTTATAACTTACCTATTTGCCAACCGATTTTAAAAATTTAACCGGATCCTGAAAGACGATACTTGAACCTTTCCAACGATGTATATATTGTTTGGGAAAACTTGAGAAAGCTGTGTGTATTTACTCTACAAATACAACTTTTTTTCAATTTTTTTTACTTTTTTCAACTTTGACGATTTTTCTATACACTAAATTATATTGAGACCACACTAGTCCTCCACGGATTCATAAAAAACATTTATTAGGAATTGTAACGCAATTTAGTTTATGAAAATTGGTCAGTAATTGACAAAGTTATTCAACTTTTCATGAAAAGAGATTTTTTTCCAAAAATGCAAAGGTAGGCAAAATCGGTTTTTAGACCATAAGTCCAGATTTTGGGGGTGTCCGGCAAATTTCAAGTATAGAAAGTTCTTTAACTCAACAAGACCTACAAGAAAAATAACATTATCTCCCAGGTATTTTGGACTGTCGCACAGTGTAATTAGTTTTATTATTCCGCTGAACAAATATGGTTGTGTATACGCTTACACAACGCTGGGAAATATTGCGACATTACTTTGAAAATCATGGTAATGTTGCAGAATGTGTGCGAAAATTGCGTACGGATTTTGGAAGAACAGAAGCACCGTCAGCTCCGTATGTTCGTTATCTTGTGAAAAAAGTGAAAAAAACTGGCATCGTCATCGATAAACCAAAGCGTCAAAAGCCAAAAACAGTGCGTACACCCGAGAATATTGCTCGTTCTCAACAATTGAACATTTCGGAGACATCATTGAGACGAATTTTGCATAAAGACCTTGGTATGACGCCATACAAAGTCTAATTGGTTCAGGAGTTGAAGCCAACTGACCATCCAATGCGTCACTGTTTGGTGCGGATTTTGGTCCAGAGGCATAATTGGGCCATTTTTCTTCGAAAATGAGCAAGGAGTGGCCGTTACAGTCAATGGCCATCGTTATGGGGCAATGTTGAACGAATTTTTGTTCACAAAAATTGAAGAGGAGGATATTGGCAACATTTGGTTTCAACAGGACGGCGCTACGTGCCACACAGCCGAAGCTACACTCGATGTTTTGCGCCCTGTTTTTGAAGATCGCATTATCAGGCGCAGAGCTGATGTCGTTTGGCCACCTCGGAGCTGCGATTTGACACCGTTGGACTATTATTTGTGGGGTGCCCTCAAAGATAAGTGTTACGCCGACAAGCCAGAGACAATTGACGATTTAAAGGACAATATTCGTGAAGCCATTGGTGAAATACAGCTGCACACAATCGATAATGTGCTTAAAAATTGGACCGATCGTGTAGGCTACTGCATGGCTAGCCGAGGCAGCCATTTGAATGAAATTATTTTCCATTATTTACCGGAAGAATTGTACAATCAAATAAAAAAAGAAATTTGAGAAAATATTCAGTAGTTTTTTTTTATAGCATTTTCAAAAAAAAAAAAAGTTATTTGGCGGACCCTTTATAACATGTAGTCTGTGTATGAAATGCAACCAAATCGAGTGAAAACCTCGCCCACCTCCCATACAAAGTGATTATCAAAACCGAAAAGCGAATATTTTTTGTTAAAACTATGACGGAAATGTTTTTACAAATAAACATTTTAATGACTGCTTAAGGCTTTGAATATACTTTGGTTCGGCCATTGGGGTATTTTAACTTTGACCCAGTCGAAGATCATTTCATCATCATCTTTTAATTCAAGTTCTATTTTTTATTGAAGTTTGTTCCTAAAACATTATGCTCCGATTCGGTTGCTTCTACAACGTCTTCGTTATCGTCCTCCAGTGTCCATGATTCCATGTTTTTTGCTTACTTTAGTATAAAATTGCATATCTTTATATATAAATATTCTTTTTAACTTGAAGTTTTAATATTTACGTCGATTTCTAATAAACTGAATTTTTAAATTAAATTTAAATTGAATTTTTGTTATTTGAACAGAAATAAATAGGAATCAAAACAAAAAAGAAGTGAACACTTAAATTCGAAATTCGAAAATAGAGTTAACTTGAAATTTTTATTCATACCAAAAATAGTGTACACTACTGAACTTTTACTACTTGATAGTTAACATTACTCTGCAGCGTTCACTATTGTTTATGCATACGGGCCAATATCGAAACTTTCGATTACTCTTCCGCACAGTTGGGGCTCTATTTAAATGTCAATATTAAAATAGTTCGAAAACTGATGAAATAGAAAAATTCTTAATGATTTTAAAATTAATTCGTATGTAAAAAAAACCATGAGTAATGAATTATAAAAGGAATAATGATTATATTAAAAATTTTGAAAAAGATATTTAAAAAAAAAAAACATGAATAGGGAATGAACTATTTATAAAAAAGTTAAAAATTTTAAAAATTTAATTTTCCGCCTTTTGTTTCACTTATTGCAATTTTTTCCCATTGGGCGTAAGAGATAATTAAAAAATGCACAAAAAAAAAAAAATGTCACCACTTTCCCAACAGACACATTTGCAAACATTTGCACAATTCTCTTGCGTACATATGCATCCAAAAGTAGCTTGGCGCATTTTCAGCTCTATGCCACTGTGATGGTTTCACTTCTGACACTTGACAATAACGTCAAGCATTAACAATCGAAAATGTGCCGAGCTTCCAATTGAATTGAAATGTCGCTGGAAATTTGTCAACAGGGAATAATTGGCAGACACTTTAAGGCGATGTGCGAATCATGCCGCTTCATTTGCCATCAACTTGATGTGGCTATGCAAACATTTTCGTGCTCCAATAATGAAAATGGTTTTTCATCAATGTCAAGGGAGTTGAGGAAATAAACAGTCAGGAAACATTTTATTGGTTGGCAAACAATAGATATCGAATATCAAGTTTCTGTGCTGAAGTCGGTCCTGTTTTATTATGTGTGTTGTATTCTGTTGTGTGCATAATTAAAAAAAAAAAAAAAAAATAAAAAAGGCAAGTGGTGCAGGAAGCGCAGGACAAACTGTCAATTAGTGCTAAATCAACATATCAAATTTTTACTTCATTTCAGTAAGTCAGAATCGAGTTGCCATCGACTCCAATCGATCAATGGTTAATCACAACAACAGCTAGTCAAAGAAAAACAAAACACAAAAACCTTCGTTTTTGTATTGTTTGAAAATCGGATTGATTGATGATGGGTTGCTTGAGCGTTCGGAACGAGCGTCAGCTGTGGCCCTCATTTAAATCACAGCTATATTCCTAATAGCTCTCGAACAAACCGCACCACAACAACAACAAACACGTTAATAATAATGCTTAAGCCGCTTTAAGCTTCAATTGGAATCAATTCGACCGAGCAGGCAGTGTCTGCATCCGGTTCCGCTGTTTTAATTGAATTCCTTTTAATTTGAAATTTGAAACTATTTGCAACAAAAACAAAGGTTTGAACTTTTTGAATTAATGTAGCTACTCGTTAATGCTCAGTTAAGCACTTAATTTGAATGCTTACATTTTTGTTTTCAATAAATTGTGGTAATTTTCCTTCATTTTACCGAAACTCAATCGAAAATTTTCTAAAGTGAGAAATAATGACTTACTCGTATTTTTAATTTTTCTTTTATTTTTATTTAATTGTTATTTCCAGCATTGAATGAAAAGTAAATAAAAATCATATTTGCGGCTAACGAAGCGGAAAATGATTCATCGAAGTGTAAAATATTGTGTGAATTAACCGATACGAGCAAGAGATTCAAATTACAACAAGTTTATTATTCATGATTTTATATGTGCCTGACGGCAACAAATTTTCAATTCGGAGTTATATAAGAGTTTCAGGTAAAATCGGTTTTTGTACAATTTCTACTTACAAGGAATGTTTAGGGTTTCAAAATGGCGTTTCAAAATCAGCAAAAATTTGGTTTTTTTTACCATAACCCTGCTATTTACCATAGAAACACATACAAATTTGGTATCAAACGAAAGGTATTAAAAAGACGCAAATAACGGTATCCAATTTGTTGATCTAATAGTTGTTGCAATTCTCAACAGCTTTTAGTCGATATCATGGGTATCAATTAATATGGACTAATTGCGTCTACGTGCTACGCAATTAGTCCATATTAATTTATGTTTGAGCGCAAACAATTTTGAAAGTCACCTTTTTTATTTTTTTAAATTTTTAAGTTTTTGTTAATGAATTTTTTATTTTCTTAAAATGTACTAATAACTTAGCACTTTTTTTGTTTTTACAGATAAGGTACACAATATGGGTATCAAAATTTTGGTTTTTTAACGATATTTTCGGATATATAGATGAATTGAGCTATATATAGATATTTAGATCATAAAAGCTAATAATTAGTAGGGTTTCCATATAATATGTGTGCTTTTACTAGTTTGCCCCATGCCACAGTTAAACCCAATTTTTATAAATGCAAAATACTATATATTAACAGTTTTTACAATGAAGAAACACTTTTGCATAAATTTTCTTACCGTTTTAAAAAAAAAATTTTTGAGTTTTTTCCCAAAAATCTTTCCTAAATTCAAATACTCAACTTTATGAGCGAATAACTCGTCTAATATCCAATGGAATTTTATTATTTAAATTTTTAATGAAAAACCATTAAACCTGCGACAATTTACTGTATTTAACATTGCATTTTGTTTGTGTAGTGTTTTTATATGGTTTTATGTGATAAAATATATTCTATTTTATTAATTTTTTTAAAAAAACTAACGCTATACATATGTAATAATGTTTTTTATTTTTTAATTCAAAATTAAAAAATGTAGCGATCTTTATTTTGATATAATAAAAATTGTGCCTCTTTTCTAGACATTAAGCATTACAATAAAAAATTCTTTAATATTCGCTTCAAAAAGGGTACACTTGCTTATTTTGTAAGTTTAAAAAAAAAAAAAATTGCCAATCTTTTATTTCATTATATTTTTGAGATATTTAAATGGTAAAAAATTAAAAATATTATGGTACATAAGATTCGCAATAATGAAAAATATTTAAAAAATCATTAATACAATATGATAATATGCACCATGAACTATTAATATAATTCAATATGGAAACCCTACTAATTATTAGCTTTTATGATAATTTATCTATATATCCGAAAATATCGTTAAAAATCAAAAATGTTGATACCCATATTGTGTACCTTATCTGTAAAAACAAACAAAGTGCTAAGTTATTAATACATTTTATGAAAAAAAAAAATCCATTAACAAAAATTTAAAAAAAATAAAAAAAGGTGACTTTCAAAATTGTTTGCGCGCAAACATAAATTAATATGGACTAATTGCGTCTACGTGCTACCCATGATATCGACTATTGTTGAAAATTGCAACAACAAAATTGCAACAACTATTAGATCAACAAATTGGATACCGTTATTTGCGTCTTTTTAATACCTTTCTTTGGAAACTAAATTTGTATGTGTTTCTATGGTAAATAGCAGAGTTATGGTAAAAAAACAAATTTTTTCTGATTTTGAAACGCCATTTTGAAACCCTAAACATTTGATTGAGCACATATAAAAAAAATACGTCAACCTTAGAATTTCATCCTCTAACACATATCCAAAAATCATTCAAATCGGCGTCTGACACTTGGGGACCTTTCCTTGTTAGTCACATTTTTGTAGATTTTAAGCAAATCAAAGAACAACTTAAGAGTTACTTTATAAGTAGCAACAATTAAAAATTAGCTCTATTAATGATTTAATTCCATAAAATGAGATCTGAACGGGTCTTAAGCGATTTCCGAACTCGAATCCTGATCTATACATGGTATTACGCTTTAACCTTTTACTATTTCTTTCAAGATTTCTGATCAACTGAGATGAAAATACATCAATTTACGTGACTAAATATTTTTAATGGATGGTAGTAAAGTTTTTGAAGAGCATCACTATGTAACTTGAATTGATTGAGGTATAGGCATAAGAGTTGTCTCAGATTCATATTGTCATTTCTACACTTTTCCTCCATGTCTCGAACAACCGGTTGCCTATCACCCATTTTCGCTCTAAAAATATCCATCAGATGGTATACATCGTACTAATGAGTACATAATCATCATTCGATAGCCAATGTACGATACCTCACACAACATAACTATAGTAACATATTTATCACAAAATACAGTAAAAGACAAAAGTGTAAGACCCCACATAACATAACTATAGTAACATATTTATCACAAAATACAGTAAAAGACAAAAGTGTACACAATATATGAGCTATATCACTTGTACACTAGTGTAGATAAAGTTTATAGTAAAATCTGAGTACGCAGAAAAATTATTTATTGTTCTATGATTTGTTGTAATAACACTTCTTTGGATTTTGCTCTCTTATTGTACCGTAATCTTCAAATGCTGAAATTTGTCTTTTTCTCGCTATAAGAAATGGCTATATGTGCATTAGTTGTTAAAAACTATTTAAAGAGTGCAGTTCGTTGTAAGCAACAGTGCAAAAAAAAAAAAAAATAAAAAATATATAATAAAAAATATAGAAGACCAGAGGTAAAATAAGAACAAAATTTTCATTAACTCTTTATATTTTTATTAATTTTTATATTTTCAAAGACAATAATGCCTCGAGGAACGTCATTTTCAGAAATCGAACAAGTCCGTATTAAATCCTATAAAGAGGCGGGAATGGGAGTGATGGAGATAGCTGCTAAATTAAAGCGTCATAGAAATTCTATCGGAAAGTTTTAAAAAACCCAGACAGTTATCACACAACGAAGGGACTTGGTCCCAATTCGAAAGTTAGTGAAAGAGACAAAAGAGAAATTAAGCGCCTTGCGGTTTCTCAAAACATTAGCGCCAAGCAACTAATGCAGCAACTCTCACTAAATATTACGCAAAACAGAGTAGAACAAATTTTAAACGAAGACAGTAACATAAAGTATCAAAAAAGAATAGCCAAACATATGCTACTGAAACGCCATAAGAGCACAAGATTAAAGTTTGCAGAAAAATTTAAATTTTGGAAAGAAGAGTGGCAAAACATCATATTTAGTGATGAGAAAAAATTCAATTTGGATGGTCCTGATGGCAGTCAAAAGTTTTGGTAAGACGTTAGAAAGCCTCGCCAAACATGCTTAAGAAGAAACTTTTAAGGTGGTTCGCTTATGACTTGGGCTGCATTTGGCTACAAAGGTAAGTCTAAAATATGTTTTGTTTCAAACAAAATGACTGCTGAGCGCTATGTAGAGTTACTGGACAGTGGATTAATAGATTTTGCTGGTGATTTGTATGGTGATAACTGGACATTTCAACAGGATAATGCATCTATTCACTGCGCAAAGCACATGAAAGACTTTCTAAAATCACGATCAATACCATAATTGGAGTGGCCTGCTTTCAGCCCGAACTTAAATCCGATGGAAAATCTTTGGGGTATTTTGTCAAAAAAGTTTACAAAAATGGAAGACGAAAGAAAGGGCACTTAGTGGTGCACTTTGCTGATGACTACTGTCGCGATCAATGTTTTATTTATAATTATTCTCTTTGCATACTCTTAAATTCTTCTTTACTTGCATATTAAAGGTTATGGGAATAATGTGAGAGAATAAATGCTACATTTAAATATGAGTTTTGAATATGAAATGTAAAGGAAATTATGTGAGAGCATAAGTGGTATATTTAAAAATTAGGTTGTTATTAGTTTAATGTAAAGTGAGTGGTTGCTTAAATAAAAAAAAAATAAATAAATAACTGGCCATTTCAGCCCTTAAAAGGACTTTGACCTAGCTTCTTATGATCAATTGCGTTGTGCGTGTTATTAAGTTTGTACACAATTGACCGAGAACCGGCCCAACATGCTTAACGCCGACTCCGAACGGCGATGAACGGAATGTTCTCGTTCTCAAGAAGCTTTACATGGCATTTTGATTACTCTCTGAGGTTTGCCATTGTCTGCAGAGAGGTGGCGGCCGTACAGAAAAATTATTTTAATTCAAATAATTTTCTGTCGCTGCTGGGGTTCGAACCTGGGTCTCCAAGGTTCGTTGACATAGCGGCCACGCACATTAACCAACTACGCCACGGAGTGGTTGCTTACAAAAATTTATTTTTGACCTTCGAAAATTCTCATTATTTTCCTCGAAAATTTTTCCGATTTTATTTCAATATTAAAAAAATGGTAAGCATCGTGCTACATGTTTGCTACATTATATTTCATTGACTATAAGATGAACATAAGCTTGACAAAAATATAATTTTTTTTGTGATGAGTTTTAACGACAATGAGTGAAAAGGGAGCTCCTCAGACGCTGAACCTTTTGCACAGAAAAAATATCTCCGCTCATCATTAACAACACAACACGATCGACACGCACGTATGCGCCGTTTGGACTCGAATGCAAACGAACAAACTTGTGAAGCTTTTGGGTGCAAAAAAGTAGTATTTAGTTCCTGTTTCAGATGCAGTTGCTTGATATGTTGGGACCATTTCGTAGCTGATATTTCTTGTGAAACGCATACACCGCGTAACTCCTTGGCAGAAATCTTGAGTACT
This sequence comes from Pherbina coryleti, assembly GCA_943735915.1. Classification (NCBI taxonomy): domain Eukaryota; kingdom Metazoa; phylum Arthropoda; class Insecta; order Diptera; family Sciomyzidae; genus Pherbina; species Pherbina coryleti. The sequence continues at coordinate 20,790,355 of OX030949.1, read as the reverse complement.
GCAGCGCCTACCAGTATGCACCCAGAAGATTATGAAGTGGATGGTTCTCAAAGGGAATTTGTCATGGCAAAAACTAAAAACATCAATAAAAAAAAGCTTGCGAAAAAATGAAAAGAAAATGGAAAAGAATGTATGACACAAGTTCATAGAAATATTGTACCAGGACGTACGTTAGGGTCAACTTGTAATATCGAAAACTGTAAAAGAGCAAATCGAAACTGTAGTAATTTTTCTCTCCTAACTCGAAAGTTAACATTTACTGATTTTTGAGCGTTGGAGCCATTACAAAGTCAACGGGAATACATTGTCCAGTTTGTAAAAAAAAAAAATGAAACAAAGCGCGAAACTGTTTTTTGTTTTGTACTAATATTTAAGATTACTTTTTTGAAACCGTCGATTTTTTTATGTTAATGGAGACTGATTATGTTTACTTATGAATTCATTTTTATTTTTTTCTCTGAAATAAAGCTTATTTTCAAATCTAAAATGTCCATTTGTTTAAATTTTTGAGCTTATATACTGAAGGTCGTATCTGCAAAACACAAAAAAAATTTTTCACAAACTGGCGTGTCTTTTCAAACACGAATTGCACAAAATATATAATGCTCAATTCTCGTCTTCTTACCAACATATTAAATATTAAGTATTTAAGTACACAATAAAAAAAAATTCTTATTTTTCAAGTATATACGACCATGAAAAAGAAAAATGAAAAAGCAAAAAGTGAAAAAGTGCTCTCCTGAACAATTAAGAAATTCAGTTTCGTCAGTTAGTCATACGAGCGACGATATAGCTATTTCTTTCAGTGGTCATGAGACAACGTTTATATTTGAAGAGAATGGCTCCATAAAAGAGCAAAATTTAAAAAAGTGTTAACAAATAATTAAAAACAAACAACAACAAACAAATTTTCTGCACACTCAGATTTTACAGTTACCTACACAGAAAAAAAAATGTTAGCTTAAAAGTAAACACATTGTGTTCAAAAAATGTGTTCGTAATTTGCTTTTTTTTTCATATGTTTTTCAAAAGTTTTAAGCACATTTGCTTTTACTTTGACGAAATTTGTTGCAAGCTATTTTTTAAACACAAAATTCGTCAAATTAATAACAATTGTCGTCAATTTTAAAACATTTTTTTTTCAGTGTAAATCTACCTTAGTGGAGTTCAATTGTTTGTTAGGCACAGTGCAGTTCAATTGTTTGTTTGTTAGCTGTTTCGGTGAGTGTATATGAAATATGCATTCGTACATCCAAAAAAACACTGTCTGGCAATACTTCTGTATTGTAAATTATGAAGCACTCTATTTATTAGCATCTGGTAACTATTTTTCAAACTAACGGAACTCGTGAGTTGAATCTAAGCTTTGAGAAAGCACGTGTGAACAGTTTTGTCCGATTATTAGATTAGATTAGATTTTGTAAAAAATTTATTTCAATTTATAATTAACTAAAGAAAAGTAAGTAAATATTTTTTTTTATTTGCTTACAATTTAAAAACAAATTTAATATGTAACATATAATTAGTTTTTTAATTGCTTTATAATGGGAAAAGCCATAAACTCGGCTTTGAAGAAAAACGTGCTAGAAGATATCCAAAAGTATGTCTCTTATCGACATACAATTTCACTCGGATTCATCAATAAATTAAAGAAACAAAGTTATTTATCAGTTCCACAAAAGAGTGGCGGTCGTCCGCAGAAGCTATCTCCCGCTGTCGCGCGAATAGCCAGGCTCTTAATCGTTTCAGAATCAACAAATACTGCGGTAGAAACTAATAATATTCTTAGAGAGAACCATGGAGTCAGTGTCAGTGACAAAACAGTTCGCAGATGTCTAAACGGACTTAATGCTAGAGCGATTGTAAAAAGAACCATTTTTAAGTGAACAGCATCGTAAGGCACGTTTAAATTTCGCTAAAAAATATCAACACCAGTGGCGTTCCTAGGCTTGGTGACACCCGGGGCGGATACTCATGGTGTCACCCCTATAAAAAATTTCTAAATGCAAAAAGAAAGCAATTCGATGACATTAAGTGTTTTTTATTATTATCTTTATGTTTTACGAAAAAAAAAAACCAACACCATATGACAAACAATAAGAATTTGTAAAAAACAAAACAAAAATATTACATTTTCAGGTGTCTATATATTTAGATATGTAGGCATAAGGTAAAAAAGAAAACTTATTAACTTCGCAGTCTTAAAAACTGACGGCACAAAAACATTACATTTTCAGGTACATATTTGTATATGCGTTGTCTTAAAAACTAACTTTTCTTATTTTAAAAGCTCCAAAATTTGAAATAACCTTATCGAAATCAAAAAAAAAAATTGATCAATTGCAAAAAAAAAAAACGTGCACAAAGAGGTTTTCATGTTTTGTTTTTAATGATTTTTAAATTTTCCCGTTGAGTAGTCAAATTAAGTGAAAGTTAATGGAGAATTCGAAGTTGTTTTTAGGCCCTGCAAAAAATCATTTTTTCTATGGTTTTTATACGATTTTTGTGTTGAACGTCACACAGCAGATATACGGGAAAAATCACTTAAATATTAAAAACGTTGTAAATTTAAGGTTACTGTGATGTTTATTAAGTTATTTAATTAGTCAAATTAGATTTTGCAAAAATCGTCATTTCAGTTTAAGAAATTATCATTTTTTACCAAAAATCCTTACATATTCTACAATTTTAACGGAAAAAAATAAAAATTTTTCTCCAAAAAGACATCAACATAGAAGTTATTTTCAAAGTAGTAGACTTGCAGCAATAAAAAATAAAAAACTGTTAAATAATAAGCAATTTTAGAAAAAAACAACAAAGTGACGTTCAATACATTTTGTGACGTTCAAAACATTTTGTTGCGCTTAGCCAAATAATTAAAATCAAATTGGGAGTTTAACAAAAAACAGGTTTATTCTTTTACAAAAAAAAAAGTAAATATAAAGTATATAATTCAGCTATACATAAAATTTTCATCCAATTTTTTTTCTTTCTTTTTTTAAAAAAAAAATATAAAATTCAATAGCTAGTTGAATTTGTATTGAAAATTTATTAAGACTTCACGTTTTACAATATAACTTCTAAACCAGTTAAAACCACATCTTCATTTTATATCATTGGAAAGGTTATATCATAACCTAACGTAAAAACGTAAAAAAATTAAAATTATAAAAAAAAAATTATAGCTCGTGTTGCTGGCATGGTATTGAACTTAAAGAAATTAAGAATGAGTCAACTTATTGCAATATTTTCAAAAATTTTGTACTTTTCCTCAAAATAGATTAAATAACTTTTCCCAATGATACTATATTACCGGTTATAGCGGTCTTAAGTTGATTGAGCTATGCTGTCTCAAAATTTACCCTATTTTGGCCGCGAACAATTATTCTAAAAATTTATTAATTCAAATTTGGTTATCAAATCAATAAACCAAAGCAAAAAAAAATATTTGAGAGAAATCGGAGATGGTCAGTGCAACTGATCACTTCATTGTGAAATGGGCGATATCAGTTAGTAAACACAAAAAGCAAAAATGAGGTCAAAGTCATACATAGGTACCATTATTTTTGCTTTCATTTATATTCTTCATTTCGTTCCTAGCTTATCATTTCGTTATCTAGCTTTATATTTTCCCGATATCTTCGGGCTCTTTCAGCAGGCGTCAACTTTGCTATTTTACTCTCAGAGGAGGATTTTGTATGCAATTGACCCTATTGCATGCAAGCTCGTTTTCAATGGATAAAATAGCAAGACCGGAAAGTCTTGTCTGCCACATGGAAGACCTTAAATAAGTCTTAATTAATTTTAGCTTCGAAAAACTCCTTTCGCATGAAGCTACTGATACACAAATTGTTGAAATAATTTCAATGCGACAAAATGGGACACACATTTTTTAACGTATTGTATTTGAACCATTTTCTTTCTGTTTGAGAAATAAAAAAAAACGAAATGGTGTCACCCCTAAAATGGTGGTACCCGGGGCGGACCGCCCCCCACGCCCCCCCCTAGGAACGCCACTGATCAACACTTCACCATCGACGACTGGAACATACTTACTGGGTCAGATGAAACTAAGATTAATCGAGTAGGGTCGGATGGGCTCATATGGCCATGGATTGATAAAGCAGTTGGTGTACAAGACCGCAACATATGCCATTCGCCAAAAATTTAGAGGTGGATCACTCATGGCCTGGGGATGTTTTCGCGGGAATGAGATCGGTGTACTTCGGCGCATCGGTGGTATTATGAGCGTAGCAGACTATATTACCAATCTGGAGGACTCGTATCTCCCAAGTCTGGACATATTTGGACTCGAACGTGGGCAAGGCGACATATTTATGCAAGATAATGATCTGAAACATACCGTAAAAATAACCAAAAAGTGGTTTGTTGATAATGGGATCAAACTGCTAGATTGGCCTCCTCAGTCCTCAGATTTGAACTCCATCGGGCTATTTTAAAAAGAACAATTTTTGTCGAAAAGGAAGCTCCAAGGACTGTAGACGAATTGTGGGAGCGGGCCCTCCTAGCATGGCAAAATAAAAGTGAAAGCATTTTGGAAAATCATATAAATAGTATGCCAAAAAGGATCGAAGCGGTAAAAAAGTCGCGTGACGAGTCATACACAATATTAATCTCTAAACAACTCAGCATTTGAGCCAAGGGACAGAAGTGTTCACATATGCAGTTTTTTAAAGTTTATTGTTTCGTATTAAATAATATAATATTTTTGAATTTAATTTTTGTTTATGTTAAGAAATTGATACCCTATTTAGAATTTATTCATACTTCTCATATTCGTAGTGACTAATAAAATTGTTGTATCTTAATAGAATTTTTTTTATTTTCATGAACAGTTTTGTCCTTTACTGTATGTTACCATACCATACGAGGGTTGAGTTTTAAGGCTTGAGATAGACAAATGCAAACAAATATTTACAATCAGAAATGGCTTTATTGTATTTTAAAAATTTTCTCCAAAAACATAGATACACATTTGCAAGCGCTTGAACCCATTTTCGAAGCACTTTTTCCACTCCGATTGCAACACATGTGATTTGAACGCATCAACCGCTTTCTCAGGCGTTGAAAAACGTTGACCTCGCAATTTATTTTTGATCTGCGGGAATAAGAAGAAATCATTGGGTACCAAGTCAGTGCTATACTGCGGATGACCCATCAATTCGATGGTCTGAATGCTCAAAAACGTTTTTGTTTAAGCTGATGTGTGAAAGCATGTATTGTCGTGGTGGAAAATGATTCGTCTTTTTCGATTGGTTTCTCTGAATTTTTCGAACACTTCTAGCACACAAATGGTGGTTTACCATTCAGAATTGGTCGTTCTACGCTGCTCTAATGAAACGGTGGCGACATGTTCAGTTATTCCGAAAAAACAGCGACCATTTCCGACAAAGGCGACAACTTTTGTTGCATTTGGCTCGTCTTGAAAGACCCATACAGTCGATTGTTGTTAAGTTTCGGGTTCTTATGCATAAATCCATGACTCGTTACCTGTTACGATGTCATAGACATGTTTTGAAGCACCGTGTTTGTATTTTTTATCATTTCTTTCAACCAATCGAAGCGAGCCTTTTTTTGAGCGATTGTAAAATTATACGGAATCCAAGGCGAACAAATCCTTTTGACGGCGAAATATTTATGCAATATTTAATGTATACTTGTATCACTAGTCCTCAAAGATGCCTCTATCTCACGGTAAGTCACATGGTCTTGTTATTGCAATATCAGTTCACGCACAGCATCGATGTTTTGTGGCACAATATTCGATATTGGACGACCTCCACGAAATTCGTCGTGTAGCGAAGTGCGACCACGATTGATTTCGGAAAACCAGCGAAACACGGTAGCTCGAGATGGTGCTTCATCACCAAAAGTCAAAGCAAGTTTATCGGCACCTTACTGTAAGTTTAATCCATATCGAAAGTCGTAGAAAATCATCGTACGAAAATGTTCACGATTTAATTCCATTTTTTTACCAAGATGAATGTTCCAAGTATCTGTAACCAACACAAATAGCACTCTTATGACAAAACATTCTGAGTACGTTCAACATTAAAAATGTAAAACTTTACAATGACAATGTCAAATTTGACATATTCACATAATTGTTAGGCCAAGAATCTAATTTCGTCCGACTTGGTTATACAGATCTAAAATATAATCGCTTGCTATACATCTATAATGCATAGAAGGTGCCTTCGATAACACTTCTTATGAAGCCATAAATAAAGCTCTTACTCACACCCTGTTGAGGAATCAACAGCACTCTTATGAAATGGATGGGTAAATGCTCAGCACTAGGGCCAGCACGATGGCAGCAGTTTCAACAAGTGGATGTCCACAAGAGGGTAATTCCATTTTATTTATGTTAACACCTGCCGTATAGGCTTAATTTTACGTTGCCCCATATCAATGGGGTCGAGGTTCAGGACATGCAAATACAAATACAACGTCCATCCAAACTCTTCTGGGCGTCACTTCCATGACTCCAGATGCGACCAGTCCACAAGAGGAAGTTTTATCTCCTCTAATGTGGAGCATTGTAGCAGATGAACTACTAGAAGAATTGGCTAAAACTGGACTAACATTCCAGGGTTACGCTGATTACATAGAAATTATCTGCAGGTGGAAATACGAAGAAACACTGTGCGATAGAATTGAAATGGGATAAAAGGTGACAAAAAAATGGCCACTAAGGTGGGACTGAACATTAATCAGGCAAAAACTACCATTGTGCCATGTACATGGAAATATAAACTTGTACACCTTAAGCCTATAAGGCTAGATGGAATAGAGATAGAATTCCGAAGGGAAGTTACATTTTTAAAAGTATTTCTAGATAAAAAAATTACTTTAGAAAACACATTTGAATGAAATATCAAAGAAGGCGGTTAGAACATTCATGATCTGCAGATCCATCGCAGGAAAAAGCTTGGGGCTGCACTCCAAAAATATTGCAATAGATATATACAATGATCACACGCCCCTTGATTGCGTATGCTTCAGTTATCTGGGTGGAAAAAACGAAGTAACATGCAGTAATCGCTGCGCTCAACAAGCGGCAGAGATTGGCCTGCGTGTGCATCACCAGAGCCAAACGAACATGTCCAACAGCATCCATGGAAGTTCTACTAGAACTAACACCTCTTCACATATACATTTAATCCCAGTCGGAGAGGACTTTTCTAAGGACTATTCTAATGAAGATATCGGGTTAAGGGAGGAAACATCCTGAAATAACAATACCGAGGGAAAGCATGTATTCAGAATTCATATTCACTAAAAGACTTCAAGCTGAACTAAGTAGCAAAAAGAAATGGGTTCATCGGAAACCTTTCAGATTAACCAGTACATGATTACATGGTATACCGACGGCTCTCTAACTGAAGAAGGGATCGGAGTAGAATTCTACGGGCCAAGAATCAAATACTTTTTGACCATGGGAAAAAACCAGTAACATATTCTAAGTGGAAATATACTCGATAGACAGGAGCGTACCCTGTCTATGAAGAGACTGGGTACCTGAAGCTTAAATACCGGAACCAAAACATAGCTATCCTTTCCGACAGTCAACTGAAATCTCACTAAGTAACCTCAAAACTGGTCTTGACAAACTTTATACGTTTGGGCTACAAAACCGGGTCTGGATCCTACGTGTACCGGGACAAAAAGGTATATAAGGAAACGAAATTGCTGACGAATTGACAAAGAAAGGAGCATTGTTGGTTCGGAACTATTCTATGGAATAGGCCAACAAGGAATCCTATCTCTTTCAATAAAGAGAGAGAAAGAAAAACAAAAAGGAAAATACTGGAGAAACCTACCAGGGTTCAAGCGCTCTAAACTGCTCATAGGGGCATACAATCTAAAGCAGTTATCATCAAAGCCTATGCCCGCGGGCATTTGAGCTTTTGTGCTTGAAAGCTTTCTGTATACATATTAACTCATGGACGAGCACTGAACTGCGTTAGTATCTATTGAAATTTCATGCAGAGCAGACCTGCGGCACATGCATGCTTGTTAGATTGTTTTTTTTTGCTGCGCATACGCAACTTATGCTACACTCATAAAAATATCAGTTTTTGCTATTTCTATGCAAAATGTCTCTACTTGAATGGGAGTTGCAATTCTTTTTTGCAAAAAATATTTTTTCTGAACCTCAATGTATGGTGTGCTACCGGACTGTTTCTGCTCGTAAAAAATATAACATTAAACGGCATTATAATGCTTGTTGTAGTTTAACATACAACAGTTTGAGTGAAACTGAGCGTAAAGAACTAGCGATTCGTTTAAAAAAAGCGTTTATTGAAATAATAGCAAACTGGTTACTGAGCCACTGAAAAATCAAACAAGCGAACCTTCGTCTTGCATGAAAGCTGGACTGAGACTCAAGTATTATTTTTTTTCAGTGCAACGCTTTCAATGAGCTTTTATACATAAACATAGTATGCTTGTATAGAGTTTGATGACCACTGATCTAAAGAGATACAAAGAATGTATGAAGCTAAAAAGGATGATCTAAAAAATCATCACAGGACTACTAACTGGTCACTGTAGGTTGAACTATCACCTTACAAAACTAGGAATTTTTAGTGATGACACATCGAGGACTACATTCAAGTATAGGAAAAAACCTCCTTCCTTCTGTTGAGGCAAACAGGGAGGTGTCACTTATTCTTCAATAGGATTACGCTCACATTTATGTGAGCAATGTAACGAAGCAATATTTGACTAACTGCTCAGTACAAACTATGGAATCATAGGCTTAATCACCAGACTTAAAATAAAGAATATGTAGAGTCTATTAGTGAGAAGGGCTTATACAAAAAATCACCAATATGATAAGACAGAGGAGCTAGAGGCTGAAATTGTTGCCGAATGGCCTAACCCGAAAGTCAACCTTTTGAGAAAACTATCTGAATCGATACGAAAATCTTAATCTGAAGAATCTGAAGAAAATACGTTTTTTTATTTTGAAAATATTATGGTTTATTAATAACTGATATTTTTATAGAAATTTCTTAAGTTTCTTTATGTATATTGTTCTGTCAAAAGACTTCTTTGCTGCCAAAGTTATTAGTCAAAATATTCTTTTTGTTAAATATAGTAGCTAATAATTATGAAACACACCTTACTAAAAAAAAGATACAGTAGTTTCGACTATGTCGAAACACAAGACGTAGAATTAGTCAATTCGCTTTTGATGGCATCTTTTTTAAAAACTATTTAGCAAAATATTTATTCCATACACCTGAGTATATGACCTTTAAAAGAGTGCCTGAGAGGGTTAATATGTATGACCGATCCCCATTAGTTTTGCAAAAGGAACATTTTTGCCTTTGACACCAATTCCCTCCGACCACTTCTGAGGGGGGCTCCCATACAAATTTTATGGTTTTTGTTTATTTATTCCATACACCTCAGCATATGACCTTTAAAAGAGTGCCGGAAAGGGTTAATATGTATCACCGACCCCCATTACTTTTGCAAAAGGAACATTTTTGCCTTTGACACCTATTTCCTCCGACCACTCCTTAGGGGTGGCTCCCATACAAATTTTATGGTTTTTGTTTATTTATTCCATACACCTGAGCATATGACCTTTAAGAGAGTGCCGGAGAGGGTTAATATGTATAACCGACCCCCATTACTTTTGCAAAAGGAACATTTTTGCATTTGACACCTATTCCCTCCGACCACTCCTTAGGGGTGCTCCCATAGAAATTTCATGGTTTTGTCGATAAAACCGGAAACTGCCGATAAATAGGTAGCAAGTTTAAGCAAACAAAAACATCAAATGTTGGCTTTATATTTCATATAATTGTGTAAAATTTATATAAGTTAGAGAGTTCTAACATGAATTTTTGTTGCATTGAAGATCAAGCAGACCAACAAGTGCTAACATCAACATTGTACGATCAGTACTTTAGGCCCACCAAAGGCTCAAAAAGTTATATAAATACCGACACCTGATCACTATCAACCACCCTACTTACCTCCGAGAATGACGTATTCTACGTCAAAAACTACAACCCTGAGCGAAATCTCCGGTTGAAGATTTTATGCGAAATTCGCATCAGCTATCGGCATGGTTATATCGAATTTTGAAAAGTTTATGCGGTGCTTGTATGTATTGCATGGTCGAGACATGAGCCTTTGAGTGCTAGCACATGTTTGTTTAAATGTGAGAATAAGAAATGAATGTGAAAAATTAGGAAAAATCAAATTTATTGGAGCGTATTCACAATACGCCAAAAGATTTAACAGACAGATATTTTTACGCTTAAAGAAATACTCGTAACTAAGATGCTCTTAGTGTAGGGTTGTAAATATTTTCCAGTTCACGTCCAACTTTACTTACATATCAAGCATCAACAAGCATGACAACTCAAGCGGAAAATACTCTTGAAGGATAAACTAAAGGATGTAAATATAAAGCGATAGGTATTAAATATCAACAGCAGTTATTAACATTTAACTAGCAAAGATGAGAAGTGAAGATCTTTAAGACGTTTTAAGACGTTTAAAAACATTGACGTAAAAAGGTTTTTGCTCTGACTGAGCGAGTTGAAACTTTTTGTGTTTCATTTCTTTATAAATGTATAGGTTGTGTATTTTTATGTCGGTATGTAAATATTGGACAACTTAAAAAGTCCTTTACATTTTATTTGGATTAGTTTTTAAATGCAGCATCAATAAAGTAGTCGCCTCTATTGACCAAAGCAAAATGTGCCCTTTTTGCTTCGTTTTCCATCCATTACTCAGTTAATCAATTTTAACATACCAACATATAATATGGTGCACCCTGTATATACGAGTATACTACGAAGGTGGTCCTAAGTTGTATGGAACCAAAAAAAAAAGGAGTAGCATATACAATGCGGTAGTATTAAAAATGGGTTGATCCGATCGTTGATCGAGACGTTTGCAAATGAAGAAGCGAATGACATAAAACGGCAAAATCGTATGCAAGCGAGACATGTACTGAGTCCATATTTTATGAGAATTTAGTATATTTCTTGTAAAACTTTACAAGAAATATTTATTGAGTACACGTTGCTTGCATTTCCTGAAGTCTGCTTTTTATTCAACACATAAATCGTTGTATTGAATACATTTTTTAGTCATTTTATAAAGTGAATAAACTTATCTGTAACCAGTACACGCTCACTTTACCCAGTATATACAGCTCTCGTTGCGTTCTCATACAAAACGCAGTACATAGTACTGATTACATGACTTTTTCCCTTAGTGTACCTGATGATGTTTTTCGCTAGTGCGATGTCGATTCAGTTTCTTGGAAATCTCTGCGGGTCTAATGGTTTTCAGAATAGATATTTTTAATCAAATTAAGATATTTTTTCTAAAACGTGAATACGTATGACGTTTGATAAGTGTGATAAGATATGAAATAGCTCAGTTGATTTTTATACTCTCCCCATTTCCACATTTTGGGCATTATCTGTTACAAACATCTAAGATAAATTGCATGATACAAAAAATAAATAATTGCTCCAATTTTGATTTGCTTTTTCTTAAAATAAATAAGAATCGGAAACTGTTGAAAATTACTGATGTAATAAAAACGTGCAGATAATTCAGTGTTGGAGCACGCTGGCGATTTGTTGACGTGAGTTCATAAAAAGCACACAAGCAACAATAAACAATATTCAAACATATACCTATACAATGAGCATACAACTAAGTGGCAAGATGTCAGATGATGTGATTCTTTGTTTTGTTTTGTATTTGTATTTGTAATTAATTACAATAGCAAAATTATAAAATTACTCACTGGCTAAATAAACGCAGGACGACACAAATTATAACAAACATCAATGCCATTCCTACCAATACACCAATCATAGCCGGGTCAATATAGGTCTCTGATCCACGCTTTTCCTGTCTGCCTAAAAATACAAAAGAGCGATACAAATGCAATTTTTATAAGTTTTTATTTAGACATTAGTAAATGACAGCCGAAAGCTCACCTTTGCATTCGATGGAGCCATCTTTGCCCCAAATCGGCGTCATTTCGAAGCGACAGACACAGCGGCCATCGCGACACTCGGTTTGAAAGTATTTCACCTCGCATTGTTCGTTGAAAAAGCATGACTCGTTGACAGCCGCCTCTGAAAGCATCAGATATAAAATAAAAAACGTTAAGTGAGGAAATTAAAGAGAAAACTGCTATGAAATTAATGTTAATTATGATTAAATATCACCATCAGTACATTCATTAGAATCATTTCCGACTCAAATCGTTTTTAAATTCCTTTGACTTTTGTTAGAGTACAATATTTCAATTCTTTATCGATTTATATTAACCACGCCCACTTCTGTGATAATGGCTGTGTCAGGCTAATTACTCAGAACAACTTTTCTCTAAAGACTTTAAGTACAGGTACTAAGATTATATTAATTGCTGCACTCCAACCCAAAATTAAATGGAATAATTTTTTATTTTTAATTTAAATCAAAACTATCAGGTATTGCATGTTTCTTAACGATATCTACTACCACCACCACAAAAGAAAGAAGAAAGAAGAAAGAACAAAACAAGAAAAATAATCCACCGATGAAAGAAGAACAAAACAAGATGACAAATACGCATGATGACTAAACCGGTACTTTAGATGTAAATCGACTATAGCTCTCTCGACTATAAATGATGGTTGAAAATCCAAGAGGGGAAATGAAGAGTATATTATAATATCGATCAAATTGACACAAAATTTCTGAAACGATTGGCAATGGTAATGAATAAGTTCCATCAAATAATATTAACCACTGTGATATATAAATATAGCCACGGTGAAGGCCACTTAACCACATGGTCCATTTAATTAATGGTGTGCAGCTCTGGAAAATTTGATTTAAGCACTTGTACTTATGGAGTCATCTGTTCAAAACAGCAGAATTTTTTGCTAAAAATATTCAACCGTTCGAATGACCGTCTTTCGTGTCCAAGATTTTTATTTAGACTGTAGTTTTTTACGGTTGTATACACCGAGAAAAAAGCAAATCACCAAAGCCGGCTTGGGTAAAGAAAATTGTATGAAAATTAGAAACTTATGGTTATTCAGCAAAGTAATATATTGTTTATGCATTGCTTTGAAAGCACATACTTCGATACCCTGCTAATAAAAAAATGTTTGATTCACCCAAGCCAAGTATAAAACATTTTAACCAATAGTGTAGGTAAACCACCGAAAACTTTGACACTTTATCAAAATGGTATGAGCAAAATTTATCGCTTAATATTCCCGGTTTGTTATAGTTCTCGATTAGTTTTTGTAATGAAAATTATATAACCTAGATGTTTAGCCAAGGTACAATGCTTCATGAGTGCATTTTGTTTACTTTATAAATCTATGTTGTAAAATTTGTAAATGTATGTCTATTTACATTACATAGAACAGGTTTTCCTTAATAATAATGAAAATTTTTGGTTAATTTTGTTTAGAGGTTTCAACTAAGTGCTTGGGTAATTTTGCACAACAGCAATATACAAAATTTTACCTAAATATATGTTCATTTAATACTTGTCTTTGCAAATTTTTTACAAAAAAAAAAAAAAATACACAGTAATTTACCTAAGTAGTTGTATATTTTATACTTCTACTTGAATATTTATTTATCTATTTAACTTTGATAGATCAACAAAGTTTTTTGTTGAAAATTTTAACATTATGTTCGGCAGAATAAGCAAGCACTTTTCATATAATTTGTCGAAGCTAATGTGCCAAAGCCATCGTATAAATTATACTAGGTTTTTATTAAGTTTGCATAAGTTTTTTTCTCGGTGTAGATGAGGCTGGGTGTCACGAGGAAAAAATATTGGACTGCAGTGACCTGCTGACAACAGTTAATAAAATAGTCTGCTTTTATCTGTGCTGTAACACGGAAAGACCTAACACATGGTCCAATAATTCCCGAGACTAAGTAATAAAAAAAATTTTCTTCATCAGCATAGGTTCCTTCAAGAGCAATGCATTCATTTCACCGCTTTTCTAACTTTTCAATACCAGTTTTGTAGAACGATTTGTGCTTTGCCTCAAAAAACGCTTCAGTTTCAGCCATCACTTCTTCATTGGAGCCAAATCTCTTGCCGGCAAGCATTTTCTTGAGGTCAGCAAAGAGCCAGTAGTCGCTGGGGTCCAAATTGGCAAATACTGTGGATGAGGGAATTCGAAGCCCAATTCGTGGATTTTCGCCATCGTTTTCATCGATTTGTGACACGGTGCATTGTCTTGGTGAAAAAATAATTTTTTGTCTGCAAATGGGGCCGATTTTTCACGATTTCATCCTTCAAACGCTCCAACAACGCTATATAATAATCGCTGTTGATTGTTTTTCCCTTTTCGAGATAGTCGATAAACAAAATTCCATGCGCATCCCAAAATACAGATGCCATAACCTTTCCAGCCGACTGTTGTGTTTTTGGTCGCTTTGGCCTGCTTTTATCGGTTGCTGTCCACTCAGCTGACGACCGTTTTGATTCCGGTGTGGAATGGTGGATCCATGTTTCATCCATTGTCACACGATGCAAAAATTCATGTTTATTCTTTGTAAACACTGCCAAACAGCTCTACGAATCATCGACACGTTGTTGTTTTTGGTCCGTTATGAGAAAACGCGGCACCCATTTGGAAAGCAGCTTTCTCATCGACAAATGTTCCTGTAATATTGTTCCCACACTGCCTTTCGATATCTTCAGAGCCTCAGCTAGCTCGCGCACCTTCACTTTACGGTCGGCCAATACCATTTTGTGTACTTTTTTGTTTTGTGGAACTGACTCATTTGGGCGTCCTGAACGTTCAGCATCATTTGTGTCTGTACGACCAAGTTTCAACTCAGCATACCATCGGCAAATGGTTGCTTTTGACGGAGAAGAGTCCAAATAACTCTTTCGAAGCCATTGCTTGGACGGTATTTTTTCCCATAAAAAAAACAGTGATAAATCAACACACAGAATTGCTTTGAATCCATTATTTTGAAAATATCAACAGTAGCGTCACTTAAATCACTGTAACTTCTGAACTAAACGTTGGATTTTCATGAAATTTTTGCACGTACTGTTTGTAGGTTGGAACTAAAAAAAAAAATAAAAAAATAAATAACTGGCCATTTCAGCCCTTGAAAGGACTTTGACCTAGCTTCTTATGATCAATTGTGTTGTGCGTGTTATTAAGTCTGTACACAATTGACCGAGAACCGGACCTACATGCTTAACGCCGACTCCGAACGGCGATGAACGGAATGTTCTCGTTCTCAAGAAGCTTTACATGGCATTTTGATTACTCTCTGAGGTTTGCCATTGTCTGCAGAGAGGTGGCGGCCGTACAGAAAAATTATTTTAATTCAAATAATTTTCTGTCGCTGCTGGGGTTCGAACCTAGGTCTCCAAAGTTCGTTGACATAGCGGCCACGCACTTTAACCAACTACGCCACGGACGCCACAACGTAGGTTGGAACTATCGAAATATTATATCGATATTTCGTTAGAGGTTCCACCTAGTAGTTAGTATCGGGACTTATTTGACCATGTCTATTACTACTGCTACTATTTCTCCTAAGCCATTAATTGCAATTCCACCAACTAAAGCAATCTTTGTCTCGCGCTTAGCTGCTGATACAACTGAAGATGACATAAAATTTTTTATTAATTCAAAGTTAAATAGTGGTATGCCTCTTTCGATCCAAAAATTCAAATATTTAAATGCGAGACTGACTACGTCTTTTAGATTGACTGTTCCGGAAAATTTATTTAATACTCTTGTGGATGTAAACTTTTGGCCCCGTAATACAATTGTTCATGAATTTGAATTCAAAAACAAACCGCGTATTGCAAATGTTGTACACTTGCCTCGTCCTTCTAATAGTCCTCAGTACCATACAAAAAACGATTAAAAAATCACAAGTCTAAATTAGAGCTTGTGTATCAAAACGTTAGAGGTCTCAATTCTAAACTTTCCGATATTTTCATGAACAGTTTTGATTTTGAATATAACTTTATAGTTTTTACTGAAACTTGGCTTCGCTCTAACGTTTTAAACTCTGAAATAATGTGTAATAAGTACCAAATTTTTCGTAAAGATCGCTATGATAAGATCGGTGGTGGCGTTCTGATAGCTGTCCATAACTCGCTTGCTTCGGAGGAATTAACAATTCCTGGTACCAACGACCTGGAGTTTATTTGTGTTACAGTTAAAGTAAATAATAATACGATTTTTCTTACTTGCTCTTACATTCCACCTAAAAGTGATTTAACAATTTACTTAAACCATATTAGTGCCATCGAAACAGTCCATAATATGCTTAAAAATATGGATACTATCATTGCATTAGGTGATTTCAACTTACCTTCTGTATCCTGGAGTATTTCCGATGATTCCGCATTTCTTACTCCTATTTCTGCCTCTGATTGGATAAATGATTTCTTAGATAAGTTGTCCGATCTGTGTCTTCAGCAGGTTAATAATATTCATAATAAAAATTATAGATCTCTTGACCTTGTATTTGTAGATAGATGCACTTCCGTAAATCTCCGTCGTTCGAACCCAGCTTCCTTACCTGAAGACGATTATCATCCAACTCTTGAAATAACAATATTACTTGCCAACATAAATGAAAATAAATTAGCTCCAGATACGCGAAATAATAAAATTTTTAACTTTAAAAAAACAGACTATGTTAAACTTAACGCTCTTCTCGCGCGGATTGACTGGTCCCCAATTTTAAATAATAGGTCTTCGTACTCTTTTTATGATGTCGAATCTTCAGTACAGTTTCTTAATGATACATTGCAAAAATGTTTCTCATTATCTGTGCCAAAAAAAAATAGTAATTTCAAACCTTTAAGCCCCCCTTGGTTAACTAATGAACTTAAGTCTTTAAAAAACTCCAAAAATCGCTTATTTAAAAAATATAAAAAGTCAGGCTCTAATTTAGACTTCGCTTGCTATTCCTCTTGTCGTTACAGATATCAACTATTAAATAAACAGTGCTACTCTGCCTATATAGCCAAAATAAAAATTCAATTCAAAGATAATCCGAAACTTTTCTACACTTTTGTCAACTCAAAACGAAAAACCTCTAGCTTCCCACCTCTTATGAAATTCAATCATGAAGAAGCATCTTGCGACATCGAAGTTTCCAACATGTTTGCAAACTTCTTTAAAACAACCTACTCCGATATACCATTGAGCATGAGTCTTGAATATCCTTACCTACCACCAGTTAACTCTTTTGAAACCCCCGTAATAGATTCTAATATAGTTATGCATTACCTTCGACAAGTTAAATCTTCTTTTACGACTGGTCCTGACGAAATCCCGAGCTGCATTTTAAAACATTGTTCTATTAGTTTGTGTTCTCCCCTATCAAAAATTTTTAACATATCCTTGCACAGTGGTCATTTTCCCTATATATGGAGAAAATCTTATATAATACCTCTTCATAAATCCGGCTCAAAAATTGATGTTTCCAATTACCGAGGTATCGCAAAACTAAGCGCAATCCCTAAGTTATTTGAGAAAATTATAACTGATCAAATAACCCACGTTGTATCTTCCTCCATTTCCACCTCTCAACATGGTTTCTTAAAGGGAAAATCTACGTCAACTAACCTCTTGGAGTTTACTTCACGTGTCATCAAAGGTTTTACTTTAGGACGACAGACTGACGTTATTTATACAGACTTTAGCAAAGCTTTCGATTGTGTCAATCATTATCTTCTTCTGAAAAAGCTTCATCTAATTGGGTTTCCCGTCAAACTATTACACTGGATTAACTCGTACTTGTCGAATCGTTCTCAAAAAGTTTTATATAAGAATTCTATGTCAAAAAATATTTTGGTCACATCTGGTGTTCCGCAGGGAAGTCATCTTGGTCCGGTTTTATTTTTACTGTTTATAAATGACCTTCCTTCTGTAATAAAACACTCTTACGTCTTAATGTACGCCGATGACGTGAAACTTTTCCTAACTTACAAATCGCCTGAAGATCAACAACTCTTACAATCGGATTTAAACAGTCTAGTTGAGTGGTGTAATTTTAACCTTTTAAAATTAAACTTAAAAAAATGTAAGCAAATGACATTCTCACGTCGAATTGCTAATAGTATAAATTACACTATAAATAATACTAATTTAGAAATTGTACACAGTTTTCTTGACTTAGGTGTAATTATGGATCCTAAACTTCGTTTCAATCTTCAAGTTAATTTGGTGGTAAATAAGGCTAGAGGTGTCCTTGGTTTCATTAAAAGATGGGCTAAAGAATTCAACGATCCTTTCACTACTAAAATACTTTATACCTCTCTTGTTAGACCAATTCTTGAATATGCATCCGTAATATGGAACCCTCAATACAATGTCCACATCGATGCATTAGAATCGGTTCAAAAACAATTCTTACTTTTTGCTTTACATTATCGTTGGAACCCCAATATTATTCTTCCCCCTTATGAAACACGCCTCAAAATTATTTCCCTGCCTTCCTTAAGAAGCAGAAGAATTATGCTCAATGTCTCTTTTTTATACAAATTACTCAGTGGTGATATAGACTCACAATACCTCCTTTCTTCATTAAACTTCAACATCCCCAGGAGCGGAGCCAGACATTTCCAGCTTTTTAAGTTGAGTCACTGCACTTCTAATTATGCCCTTCACGACCCTTTGCGATGTATGTGTAGTGATTTTAATGGCAACTTGAACTTGATAAATTTTTCTGACTCGGTGGATGTCTTAAAACGCAAAATGATATTACATTTGAATACTTAACGCATTCCTTGTGATAACAAATATAACTCGCGATAATTGTGTAGATTTTACGATTTAACAAATAAGCATCATCGAATATGATAGATACTTTAAGTTTTCGTTTTATTCAGTTTCGTTGCTTTATTTTTTCATGAAATTATTTTAGATCTTTAGTTCTTCCTTATTTGACCATGTATACCGTGTCTCTTGGCTTGGTGTGTCAGAGTTTATCTCTTTTCCATACAAGTTTTTACCTGCGTTGGCCCAAATGCATATCCAAATAATAACTTTAGCTCGGTGTTCCCTTATTTTAGTGACCCGAATATATAAATATATTGTGCCTGCACAATATATACTTGTATATCTGTGCTATGTTTGGTATTGGTTTGGTGTTTGAGAGTTGCATCTCTTTTCCACGTAGGATCTTGGGTTGGACAGTGGCCCCAAACCGAACGACAACAATTATAAATGCGGTTATATATGGTCTAATAAATAACTTTGGATGTTGTCTTGTATTGCTTCGTATTATGAAGAATGTGCTTTTATTCGATGATGTTTATGAAGTTTACATAAGCACAAAAAATTCTCAAATTTTATTTAATTTTAATTTCCGCTGAAAGGCCAAGCAATTGTGCTTAGTGGAGGCTATTATTTGCCAACAGGTGGTAAGTTTTAGCACGTAGGTGCATTCTATCAGTCCGGCTGATCCGGGAACTTCTTAGAATGTAAATCGTGCATGCGTATGGCGCGGGTCATACGTATCTATGAAGATTTCTTACCTCCGGGCGAATCCAAAAAAAAAAAAAAAAAAAATGTGTTACCTTGTAGGGGAAGATCGTTACCCTTCGTACGCGGGGCACATTCATACAGTCAAAATAAAACTTGAACGAAACAATGTACGGTCTTGCTTTTGTATGTGTGCGTCAGTCGAGGTACCAACTTTACTTCAACGTACCCAGCTAGCATTTTCAATCGCAGGCGACTCTTCCACGATCGGAGCGGGCGATTAAATAAATCGTCGACGATGTCGTATTCCAATCGCGGAAGTTCAGTACAACGGGAGAAACTGTGTCAAGCCGGCGACTCTTCCATTCGAGTCGTCTACGATGCTCAAAAAAGAATCGTGTAAGATGCTTTTATTCCTACTTCAAACGACCCTTGAATCAATCGCCTAATTGAGTCGCCTACGATGCTCAGGAAAGAATCGCTGAAGACCTTTAAATTTTGAGTGACATACATCTTAAAAAAGAAAAACAAATTAGGAAACTGTAAGAGCATGAAATAAAAAGTACTTACTTGCTATAATTCTTGGACACGTGTTCACTAGCTAACAACTGAGTTAATATGAAGCAAACATCAGTTGTTCTTTGTAAACTTTTCTAAACACAACGGTTAAATTCGCCAAACGATCGCGGGAATGCGAAAGCGGCGATTCCTAAACATAACGGTTAAATTCGCCAAACCATCGCGAGAATGCATAAGCGGCGATTTTAGAGTAACACAAGTACACGAATGGTCGTCAGAACGATTAAACGACGATTGTAGAGTAACAAAAAAAAAAAACACTCGTCAATCAATCATCAAAATGAGTCGCATTCTTGCTTGCACTCTTTTAATGCTCGCCAAGATGCGTGAACGACGATTCACTCGTCCAAAAATCGTCACAACGACTCGCAATAGCATCATTTGGAAGAGCAATATAAAATTCTACTTAACAATCGTCTTGACGATTAAAAAAAGAATCGCGAAATGATCGCGATCGTCATACAATCTTCTAAATGCTAGCTGGGTAGTGTCGCGCCATTCGCATTGGTGAGAGTGAAGTGAGAGTGAAGTGACAGACACGAACGTGTTTTCGCGCTGGGTAAGTAATTTTTTGATCAATGTTTTTGTCTATTGTTACCGTAGATAAAAGCGTGTTCGTGTAGAGTATTCTATCAGTAAGTAGCAAAATATACTTAAGATACGTTTTCAATACTTACTTTATGACGTTTTCCTATTAATATTAAAAGAGGTTATATTTTGTTGTTATTTTGTTAGTGGGGTACTTTCGGACGGAACTAGATGGGGCACGTTTGAACGCGTACGAATGTGCCTCAACTGGTAGGTAGGTACGATTTACTGTGTAAGTGTGCTAATTGCTAATACCTGCATTAACTTTGTCCTGTGTTTTGCTATCGTTGATGTACGTATATATATATTTTAATACTTATTTCTTATTATTTTTTCACAGAAACATGGTGCGGACTTACAGTGAATCAAAAAAGTTTAGAAACAAAACATTTTCTCTTAAACAATCATTGAAATTTTACACTTTTAAGCTGATGCAAAAATTTGAACAAGAACCGCTTGGAGTTCATTTTTCAATCCGAAAGATAGTTTTTCGATTTCTTGTGGGGTAATTGCATTCCATTCTTCTAATATAGCTTGTTCAAGCGAATCTTGGGATGTAATATGATGGTGCCTGATCCTTTTTTCAATAAGGTCACACACATTTTCAATTATGTTGAGATCTGGAGATTGTGGGGGTGTATGAAGCTGGGACTATGAAGCTGGTGTGGGAAAAGCAGCCATTCTGTGACCAAACGCGACTTGTGCCTGGGGTCATTATCTTGTTGGAAAAAGAAACTGATTTCATCTAGCCCCGTTCAATCGTTTTTATTATTTTGTTAATAAACAAACAGCTTTTTGCAGTGATATTGTTAGAGGAAAGTAATTTGATTTTCGTTAATTTTAAAAAAAGTTATTTAAGTTTTGTTTTACATAAGAAAAGCTATGTAATTTTTGTTGACTATAAGAAAAGTATTTTATTTTTGTTTAATAGAAGTTAAATCTTCATTTTTGTGTTTAATTTCATTGCTAATAATTTATATGTGTCATTTTAATCGCACGTACGAAACTACCCCACAGCGTACGAAGGTACCCCCAACACTGTATATAGGTGCCCCGTTGTTGGGGCAGATTCGTACATATTCCAGATTTAGCTTAAATCATAGTTATGGTTGAAACATCAGATGAAATCATCTGTCATTTTTTTATATGAATCTCAGATAGTTAGACTATAAATTTAAGCTGTCAGGTGATTGATTCATGAAAAAATAAAAAAAATAAAAAATAAAATGTGGAAACCGTACGAAAGGTCCCCACCTTCCCCTATGTACCCTAAAAAAATAAGCAATTAAAATGAATTTTTTTTGTCAAATTTTTTCTGAAATAGCCGTTCGGAATCGGCGTTAAACCTGTAGGTCCGGTTCTCGGTCAATTGTGTACAAACTTAATAACACGCACAACACAATTGATCATAAGAAGCTAGGTCAAAGTCCTTTCCAGTTATTTATTTTTTTTTATTTTTATATTTTTTATAATAAATTTCTTTTCACATATAACTATTTGAATATCAAGAAAAATGTCCAAAGTATGTATCTAAAATTTTTCAGATATGTTTAACCCTATTATCAGCCTTCAAAACCGGGTTGGACACGAAAGACCCTATGTACCACTCTGAGTAACTAAAAAACCATGTGTCATGCATAGCATTAAATAAGAGCGCAATTTCAATAGTGGTGCTGTGAAGTGACATTCACAAAACACAACGAATACAACGAAGTGTAAATAAAGCACGACAAATTTGAACGAAAGTTTATGCCGTACTTAATCCGTACTTAATTTAAAAAAAAAATAAATATTCAATACTTAATGTTATAAAATCAAAAACTTGTCAGCAACTCACAATCACTTTTTTAAATAAAACATCCTTATTACATTTTGAAAAAGTCATTTAAAATTTTAACATCTAAGCTGGCTGCAAAATAAGGTAAATACATCCATTACAAGGGGAACTGGCTTTACATGACCTAGTTATAAGTTTTTTGTGTTCAATCTAATGGCATGATAGTGCAGTTGTTAACAGCTCGCTGCAAATACGTATCCAACCATTATTGCAAACAAAGCGAGACCATGTCGTGCATTAGCTGTTCCAGTAGAATTGATGCTTAGCGATGGGTATTATATTCATGACAATGCTTATAATAATTGTTTTGGTTGTCAACTGAAATGCATGTTTTTGTTGTTGCTCTTATTAAGGTTTGTATAGCGCACATATTTCTAAAATTTGTTGCGTTATGCTAAGGATTCTTCTATATATTGGCCCATTACCGCACGAAAAGAAATAGCAAAGGTTGTATTTATGGCAACAATACAAAAATCAATTTTCAGCACAATACATTAAAAGGTGATAATAGAATTATAAAGAAAAAGAAAGAAAAGAAAAAAAAAAAAGAAAACAAATTAGAACCCAATTTTTGAAAGCATGAAAAGGAGAAAGCAAACTTGAATTGCTTTGGGGAGTTGTTGGAAAAATTGTGAGTTGTGCGCAAGCGCGGATACAAGGGGGGGAATGAAGGGGGTAATTACCCCCTCCCCCCAAGAACTTTTAAATACTTTACTTTTTAATACTTTATTTGAAGTAAATAATTGTGCTCACAGCTTAAGGGTACTTTTATGTATACATAAGCGATTTTGAAGGCGTTTTTTGAAAGAATGCTACAAAAAACAGGTCAGAGATATTTATACAAAGTTTTTTATTAATTTCAACAATTATAGAAGTATATAAAAAAAAATTTTGTTTTGTGACGTCATTTGCGTTTAGGTGACGTTTTTATGAAGCGATGCTAGAAGAGTAGGACCATTTTGCTTGTAAAATAACATGATCTGTAATCATCTGAAAAAAACAAAATATAATTATAAAACAAACTCTTATGTCGAGGTAGTGACTTCGAGTTTTTTTAAAGTTTTAAGTAGCATCTTGCAAAAAACAAACCTCTATAAGAATGCAGCAGAACGTTCAATAATAACTTAAAGATTACTGCTTGATAAAAAAAGAGAAAACGCAGAATCATATTTTAAGACATTATTTGCAGATGTGCAGGAATTTCACGAGAGGTTAGGTTTGTCAATTAGTATACCTCGTATTGCTGGAAGGCAAGTTCATCGTAGTAATGTCAGCGCTTCAACGCCAGAAGACTACTTTCGAATTTCCATATTTGTACCATTACTAGATGATATCATTGCTGATATCGAGGTTCGTTTCAGCGAAAAAATTTTCCAAAAACTATATGTAAACGAAATCCTGCCAAACAAAATTGATAAACACAACAATGAAAAATTAAACAATTTGTGTGTTAACTTTTCACAGATAATAATTCCATATTGTGATGGTAATAAGGAACTAACTCCAATTCAATTATTTCATGAACTTCAAATTTGGCAGTGTACATGGGCGAGCGAAACTAAGGTTAATGATATCAAGACCGTTTTTACCCTTTGTGATAATGACATTTTTCCACTAATTTCTAAAACGTTTGCTATCTTTGCCACGCTTCCTATCAGTGTAGCAATAGCTGAGCGAAGTTTTTCTAAACTGCGTTTTTTCTAAACTTGATGATAATAAAACAAATTAGAAAACATGGAAATGATAAGATTTCTTATATTATAATACATATAAATAAATTTTAGAATTTAACCAAGAAATTAATGGGAAAAGTTATTTAAATTTATTTTTTACTTTGTAGTGATTTTGAAGTCGGTTTTTTTTTTGTTAAAAAGTTTTTATTTCTTCCTTTTTAGAAAATATTTATGTCATAGTATTTTTGAGGAAAATTTCATATATGAAACTTTTTCATAAAAAATTTGTTTTATTAATTCCTCAAAGTTTTTTGGGTATTTTCCATTTCTGTCTTCTTAAAATTTTTATTAAAGTGCCACGCCTCTTTTATAATCACGCCCACTTTATTAATCGTACTTTATAATGATTCTACCTAATCCTGTGCCAAATTTCAGTTTCCAAGTATCAATATTATCCGATATATACTACTTTCATTAAAATGTCACACCCTGTGTACAATTCCGCCCACTTTTGTAATGATTCTATCTACCCACTTACCTGCATACAAAATATTAGTACGCTAGTGTCAATATTAACTGTGATATAGTATTTTCATAATATTGACACACCCCTTTGTTGAATAACGCCCACCTTTTTGACCGAAATTTGTAGTAACTGTGCCTACCCATGTACTAAATTTCAGCTCCCTAGTATCAATATTATTCGATATGTAGTGTGTTTGTAATATTGCCACACCCATTTGTGAATAACGCCCACTTTCTTGACCGTAATTTTTAATAACTGTGCCTACTCATGTACTAAATTTCAGTACCCTAGTGTCAGTATTATTCGACATACAAAGTTTTTCTAATATTGCCACACCCATTTGTCAAATAACGCCCACTTTATTGATCGTAATTTGTAATAATTCTGCCTACCCCAGTATTTCTACTGCAAATTTCAGTACCCTAGTATCAATATTAACTGAAATACAGTGTTTTTCTAATTGTGACACGCCCCTTTGTCGAATATCGCCCACTTTTTTAAAAAAGGACCTCCGCATTAATGGTATCTATCTGTTGACAAAAAAATTGGGAAAATCGGACAAGATCGATGTACATACATTTAAAAAAAACGGACAAACCAACGAACTTTTGAGAACCTCCTCCTTTTTGAAGTCGGTTAAAAAAGAAGCGCTGCGATGATTTTGTCAAGAAATTTTTTATCTATCTAATGACTATCTTATCAGTATACATTTTGTATTGTTCATTTATTTTTCAAAGTGTACCATATCATAGTCGTAACGTCAGAACAATAAGTTTAATTTTCCTTTAATTTTTTTTTTTTTATTGAAAAGTACTATGTTTTTTTATTGCACATACTTGAAAATATAATTGTGGAATGGAATTTAATGGAATTTAATAATGGAATAAACGTGAACAATTTTAATAAATCAACCTTAATTCCAAAATTAGTTAAATTTAAAGTTTTTATTTACTTTTCGTTAAGATATTATTCCAGAAAAAGGGAGAAACAAATAAATACGGAAATGTGCGTGTGTGTGTCTGGGAAAAATGGTTCTTAAACAATTCGATAATTTAAATTCAAAAAAGTACAATTAGTCTTTTTGTAAGAAAATTTACCCCCCGCCCCTCCCAAGATTTTTTCCAGATCCGCCGCTGGTTGTGCGTGGCAAATGAGTTTTAGTTCAAGCACGAGCACATTTCTGGGACCTAAATAACATGTTTGAAAAGATATAACTTTTTTTTCTTATACCGTGCTCTTTTCCACGAAACGGTATTAATTATAGCAAAATTTATTGAAGGAAAATCAAAGAACAATCTTTATTTATTTATTTAGAAATAAAAAAAAACTACTTAGAAAATTATTTTTAGTTAAAAAAAGACATTCGTAATATTCTTAACTTTTACCTATTTTACCTAAATGCATAAATTTATACTTGGCCTTTTCAATGTATCAACTTATTGCAAGAAGCTGCTTGGTATTGTTATAATTTGGCTATTTGCCCAGAAAATAGTAGAAAAATAAGAAAAATATACATATATATATTTTTTTAAATGACCTTTACAAAAATGTAAACTGTAGCGTTCCACAAACTGACAGAGTTCAGCGTTATTATTTCACAGATTGCTATAATTATTGTTAGTCGTGTTGAAAGGCTCAAATTATCCATGATGTGCGGTCTATGTTTGGTTGTGTGTTTGTTAATTTCTAGTCTCATTCCTTGTCAGTGAGCAAAAGTGATAAATGGGGCGTTTGTCGTTTGTCCTTGAAGTAGCACAAACTTATTCTAGGCACTAGACATTAAATAAATCTATGGTTGGCAAAATATTGCAAAGTGTTTCTAAAGACATTTTATATGATTTATTTTTCACTATTTCTTTTTGTTATTTTATGCAAATTCTATGATATTATTATGATACTATAATAAACCAACCGCCTCTTAGCCATCATTTAGCCAATTTATCATTTTCAACTTTACTATTTTTTTTTTCATATTAGTTCGAGAGAACTTTGTGATATTTATTTGAAAATTGATTTCGTGGTGAAATTAAAAAAAAAAAAATATTAAAATTTTAATTTTAAATAGTTTTTCAGGAATTAATGGTAATTTGAAATAACTTCAAAAATTCCAATGGTTTTATTTATTTATTTATTTTATTCATTCATTTGGTCTACTGATAAATATCTTACAGACAATATTAGAGTTTACTTATATACAAAAATAAGTTAAATAAGATAAATAGATTAAGTCTAAAACGGTGTTTTTATCTACGTTAAAGTTCAAAATTGGTAAAACATTATTACATAACCTTAAACATCTTGTGACTGGCTCATTAAATGCATAATTTGTCACATGCGTCGATTCTGTAAATAAACGATTTATTCTCAGATCTCTTGGAGGATCATAAAGTCTTAAAAGGTCAGAAAGTTCGGAGCAGACAATTTTTCCACTTAATAAATTATAAAAAAGAAAAAAACTATCTTCTATTTGCTAATGACTGTAATCCCAGTAGCTTACGCATAGCTACATATGATGGATTATCACCTGACCAGCGCATTTTTGAAAATGTATATCTGGTAAAAAATTTTTGTATTCTCTCAATACGTTCAGAACTTATATTGTAATACGGATTCCAAACTACCGAACAGTAATCAAGTCTACTACGGACCTGAGATAAGTACAAAGCTTTAAGAGACCTATGGTCACTAAAGTCTGTTGTATTTCTCTTAATAAAGCCTATCATGGAATACGCCTTTGAAATTATAAAATCTATATGGGCTTTAAATTTTAATTTAGAGTCAAAAATAACACCTAAATCCCTTGTTTCATCATTTCGATTTAGACAATTGTTGTTTATGCAGTATTGAAATGTAATAGTATTTCTTTTTTAAGCATATGACATTTACTAATATTACGAAAAAGGTTATTGTTAATACACCAACTAAGCAAGTTTAATAAATCATTTTGAAGATTTCAACAGTCTGAAATGCCGTTGACCTGTTTGAATAGCTTGACATCATCTGCAAACATTAGGCATCTAGAGTGTTTTATGGACAATGGTAAATCGTTTATAAATATTAAGAATAGAAAAGGTCCACAGTGTGAGCCCTGGGGAATTCCAGAAGTAACATTTATAGTATCCGATCTAAACGAGTCAATTTCGACAAACAATTTTCTATCACAAAGATAGATTTTGAAAAAATTTAATGGGGGATTAAGAAGTCCAAATTTTTGTAGTTTTTTAAGAAGAATATCATGATCTGTTTTGTCGAAAGCTTAAGCAAAATCAGTGTTCTAACTGAGAGCGCTTTTCTATTGCTCTAGAGATATCTATATTATTATTACGCAAGCGCTTTTTTTGTGATGACCATCAAACCTATACCGTAAATGCGATTTTTATAAAGAGGGTATCAATAGAAAGCTCTTGCTCTGTAGATGTGCAATAAGGTCTTACTTTTTCTTAAAAATTGTGTATTTAAACAAGAAAAACTAAAACAATATTCGACGAAGTAAGTCAGCTTTCTATTTAATGCCTAAAACTATGTGATACATTTTTTCTCAAATTTTCCAATTTCATACTATTGTATTATTAAAGCAGTTCAGCGATGCGAATATATTTTATATTGATACACTAGCCACAAAATAGCAAGTTTAGGCAAAATCGCTATTCCAGGAGACTTTACTGGCATCGCCGCCAGCTCATTTGAAGGAGAGCATACTTTGCACAGCTAAATCAAATTTCCTATACCTCTTCTTAAGACATCTGTATTAGGTGATAAGCCCAATTCTACACACGGAAGGTCAGGTCATGAAGATGGCAGCTTATCCAACAGAAATTTAGTATCGTTGCATTATAACTCGCTCTGGAGACGTGCTACGGTAAATTTTATTCGGTTGGCTGTCAAATAAAAATTCTTTTATATGTAAGTATAGTTTGTTTTTAATGATATGATCAAAAATTTTAGCGAAAACACCTTGTTTCACAATTGCTCTATAGTTGGAAACATCGAAATTTAAATCTGATTTAAATCTTGGTTCTATTGCACTTTCCAACTGTCGATGAAATGACTGTTTTTTAGACATGAATTAAACAGAATGAGTAGAGGTTTGGTAACGTTGCTCAAGCAATGTTTTAAAAATATTGCAGGCAAACCATCTATTCCAGCTTTACATGAACTTTTGAGGTTTGTTATTGCCGATTGTACACAGAACCAAAAACGTACTTAATAACAAAGAAAAAGTTCTTTGTCCCAATGTATTATACATTAAAATTGGTCCAAAGTACGAGTTCCTTGATTCAATGAATCTTTGTTCTTACGTTATTTCTTTGATATGTTATGAAGAAAAATTATTAATTAATGACACATACAACTGTTACAATAAGTTAGTCTGTCCTTAGAAATTTTAAAACAATCAAGATATATTTTAAAAAATCATTTTCTTATTGAGATAAAATTCTCTAATGGTTTTTTAGATATTACAACACAAGAACTGGAACAAAATTTTAATGAACACGAACAATGAACTGTTCCTTAAAATTAAGAACAACGATTCATTGAGCCAAAGAATTCGTTCTTTGGGGCAATGAATAGTACTTAAAAATCAATGAATTTCGCTTTATGAACGAGATTCTTTGATTTTAAGAACAATATTTGGTTCAGTGTATATCAGTTTCTATTACATCAAATGTGCTGATGGACTGGATATTAGGAATATTAAAGTCACTAAAGCGATTTGAATGTGTATGTTGCGTAAAGACTTTTTGAAAGTATTGTATTAATAAAATGGTTTCTGATATCCATTGGTCTATAGAACATATCATCCAAGGGATTTGTCTAGGTAAGCTCAAATAACCGATGTTTCCAAGGTCACATTTTATACTATGGGACCGTAGTGAATTTCCTTTAACTTCTAAATTAAGAAATCTTTTGATTAAATACCTTCTGTAAAATTCTTGCAAATTTAATGTCGTTTAAAATTGTAAAACATTAGTTCCCCCTAATATTCACACAGGGGGTCTAAATTAAAAAAAAAGTTGGCTGTGTCGTGGACAAACCCGTAGGTTTTGACGTGACGGTTTTTTTTTAAATTCTTATTTCATATCCAAACTCTTGTTTTAATCCATGACCAAATTCTCAATTCAATTCTTTAATCCATGACCAGAATCAAATATACCGAATCTCTTTCCTAGTGTGTCTTCATTTTGGTCCTATTCAATATCCTAATTCATGTCATAGTCCTTTTCCGGTTTCATAGTCCGGTTTCATTGTGCTATTTTTTGCTTGTGAGCAGTGTTGGTTGCCACGAAAAAAACTGTTGAAGTCAGAACTAACTAGATTTTCCGCCAGTAGTCACAAAGTTAAAATTCCATGCAACATTTTTTCATGGTTGTAGTATTTTTACTACATTATGTGGTTGCCACCCGGAAATCATGACGATAAGAATTTTTTTTTTTAATTTAGTTGTGAGGCGTAATAACACATCTATGCTATTCTATTCTATCGTTGCATCTATAATAATTCCATGCAACGATATTACATTTCTGTTACATAAGCTGCTATCTTTACGACCTGACGACATCAGAATTTTTTATTTTTAGGGCCATGTATAAATCCTTAATTTTCCTTTTCAAATATTTATCGTAGCTGATATACTCATCGAGTAAAAATTCGTGTTGCATGAATGTTGCATTGTCGATCTTTGAGAGGGTCTCTTTGTGTCCCGAGAACTTAGAACAGGCCTTATTGATGTTACAAATAAACAAAATGTTTATCATTTTATCTGTAACTTCGCAGAATCGCATTTTGCCTCATTTTGCCCATGGTACACCGTGAGTTGCCAAACTTCAATTTAGAACTTCAACACTTTTTAGAATGTAACACTTTCTCTAAATGTACCTATGCAATATAATAAAAATATATCGTTTTAAGAGAAGACTTCTGTTTTTGAGAAAGGATTTGTTTTTATGGCAGAAAATATTTTGCATAATGAATTGTTAATACACAATAGAGAAAATTTTTTATTTTCTATAAATATGTCTCAAAAAATTAGAATTTTTAAGTGTGAGAAAAATACTTATCATTATTAGAGACATGAAATATTTTCATTTCCCACAAGTGAAATTTATTCTAATTGGAGAAAATTTTATTTGGAATAGAGAAAATTGCTATTATCGAAAATAGAGAACATTTTTAAACAAAAATATAGGTGTTTTTTTCTGAGTGTAACCATGTCATTTCGTGGTCAACATGGTTTTGAAAGCAAGGATGATGCTCCTCTTTTCAGGTTATTTCTATTAAGATTTTCTAATTTTTCTAAAATAATAATTCTTCTAATATAAATATTTTCTACCAATTATGAGGTAATAAATAGAAAGTATAGAATGCTATAGAATTATATAATACTTAGAATTTATTCAGAAATTGCGCATAACTTAAAAACTTTCGCATGTCTCATTTAAGACCCACAAGCAAACTACATATGTAATATTGCTTATTCTTGAGAGCATTGCTTGGCAACTAAGAACATTTTATAATCGGCTCAGCAAATGGATTTTCAGCTAAGTAACCTCCACCTTGAATTCGAATTTATTTCCAGTATTTCCGTCTCGCAATTCGCAATTTACTACAATCCTCTTAAAAAGGCTTGAGGTAGACGTTACCAGAGTAGAACAGCAACGCATCCGTCTTACTGTCAAAACTTACTCTTTTCTCTGAGCAATATGTTCGTGTAGAGAGTTGCCATTTGAGGTCGGTCGGTCGATTTAAGGGCTTATTTTTAAATGTGGTGTATTATTTGTGTGCTTTTTCCATATCATTACAATTCAGTCACGTGAGTGAACAAAATGTTGTGAAGAAGAAGTAATGGAGAAAAGCACGAAAGAGGAGGCGAAAATAAATAGCAATAAAGTGTTTTGCTTGATTTGTACTTAAGTAAAAGATGACACACATTTACAACACGCCATTATCGTCAATCCACCCGTCCGCCTGCCGCCTATTTACCAACCTATGTCAGTTCCAGCTTATGCCTAGCATGACACACTCTGTGTGTTTTTCCTCATTTAATTTTATTTCTTAGTAGTAACAGGAATTAGATATTCTATTCTAAGTACATACAAACATGCAAATGTTTGATCGATTACATGATTCTGTTTGGGACATTAAGTGACAACGTAGGTTAAGGTTTTTTAATTTTAATTCCCAAATTTTGTCTTTGCATACTTTAAGGCTTAAAAAATGATACTAAGCGCGGTCGGTTTGCAAGAAGATTTCAGTCGTAAAAGCTCATACGTATAAATATGTATGAATGTGCTTATGAGCTAAACATGTGCTCTTTTTTTTTTTTTTAAATAGTGTTATGAAGTGAAGACAAAGATATAAAGGAAGAAGAAAAACCCAAGATTTGTAAATGAACTCTCCGAAGACGCTGGCATAAATCATAGCATGAAATAGTAAAAAAAAATATTTCTTTTCGCATAAAACGATTTATGAGTTTCTTAACATCTTGCAGCTGCGGCACATGCGGTTCAGAATCATTCGCAGTGCCGTCTTTAGCCATCTAAGAGCCGCTGGGCTCACAGAATTGCCGGGCCCCTTATATAGATTCTTGAAAATTTTATGAGAAACACGCATTCGAGGCATTACATTTATGATTGAAGTAAGTAGGATATAATAGCCTCTTGGTGTACCTTATCTCAAAGTTATTCAGCAAAATACTTCTTGCGTTAAAAACTATACTAATTGTATTCGAATTTATAAATTATCCATTGAAATGTTCTACTATTTTCGAGAACTATGAGTTTGTAGTTCCTTTTGACCTTAGGAACAAAACATCTTCATAATATAATTATTTTAACCCTGGATAACTAATGTTAGTCGTTTCGACTGTAACGCACATGATACACATAACAAGGTAGGCTCATTTTAAAATGGCTGTTCAAATGTGAAATCTTACAACAACAATGCTGTAAGTGTCAAAAGTTGAATAACAATTAGCAAAACTCAAAATCTGATCTGAAAAAGCTGATTTTGTAATCTATATAAATATAAAATAAACTGGCCATTTCAGCCCTTGAAAGGACTTTGACCGAACTTCTTATGATCAAATTGTGTTGTTTGTGTTATTAAATGTTTGAACACAATTGATCGACTGGACCTACTAGTTTTATGCCGACTTCGAACGGCTAGCGTGCTTGTTTTCAAGAAGCTTTGTATGACATTATTTACTCTCTGAGGTTTGCCATTGTCTGCATAGAGGTGACGGGCGAAAAGAAAAATTAATTCAATTGAAAAAACTTTTTGTGTTATATGGAATTGAACTAAGGTTCTCTGGCTTATGGGTCACGCACTCTACCCACTGCGCCACGGCCGCCATATTTTTTTTTTGACACCTACTTCACGTTTTTATCCAACATGAGCCTACCTTGTAATTGTAGCATGGTACCGCAGAGAAAATGAGCTTTATGATGATTATTTCGAGAATTTTTGGCACAGCGTTCATTTTCTAAATGACCTTTTTTGTGTGAAATTAGCTAACGAACAAATCTAAATGTAGTTAAAATTGCCGTTGAACCCCGAGAAGTTTGTAATGAAGTTTACGAGATATTTGGAAAAATCAATTTTCGTCCGTATATCCCGAGAGGGTCCCAAGAAAATTTTGTTTGTGACTCGATTTGTGTAAAATTAGCCTATAAACATTTCTCATTATGGTTAAAATTGCAGTAAGATAGTGTAAATACTTGGAGCATTGGTCCTACGGAAACTTTTTGTAGCATGTTTATACCCCACGCTTACTGCGTGAGGAGCATATTAAATTTCTTACTATTTATAACGCTTTTAAGGAGGCGTGGCAGGTATAGAAAATTATATGTATTCTTGATTAGCATCAGCTCCTAAGTCGGTTTAGGTTGTCCGTATGTGTGTCCGTTTGTACGTTCTTACTAATTTGTCGTAATTAGCCGTCATTTTGAAGCTATGGGAATGAAATTTAATTTTGAAGCTTTGCTAAAAAAAAAAAAACACCTATGAAGAAAACCATGCCTAAGAGCCCGAGCAGAATCAAAAATCGTTGCGATTGACGACATCGCAAAGCAATAGAATGCATGAAAATGTGTGAACACGTCTAGAATGAAATCGCAGGTCTGCAACCTCAACGATATATCGCACCATTAGAATCTTTTCTATTTTTTCTCTTGCGACCGACGATTTTCTCTCTGAGTGCTATTAATGTTGCCATATTTTAGCTAGATATGGGATATGTTCAAAGCTATTTCCTTAGTTTTTATTATGTCTTGACGTTTCTTCTTTGTGTGTGTTGTATTCACACAATCGAAGAGACCAATACATTGAAATGAAATAGAAAAAATAAATAAAAAAATACTAAATAAAAGAAACTCTGAACCGGTAGTCGCAATCGTTTCATTCTGCACGTGTTCTCTGCGATTGACGACCAGAGAGGATCGTCGATCGCAACGATTTTTGATTCTGTTCGGGCTCTAAAATGACTCGTAAATTCGTAAATTGTAAATTCTCTTAAAATTACACAAAAATTAGCCTAAAATCTTTAAACTACATGTGAAATTTGTCAAAATCGAATGCAAACCAAGCCTACCTCCCATACAAAATGATTTCATAAAAATGGTAAAATCTCTAAAAATACCACAAAAATTAATATAAATGTGCAAGCCGTTTCGCACATGGGCTTTGATTCCAAATACACACATTGATTTTGAAATTTGGCAAAACCACGCCTACCTCGCATACGAAATGACTATATCAATATAGTAAAATCTCTAAAAATTCCACAAAAATGTATTTAACGTCTTCAAATCTTCCACTTTTTCTAATTTATTTTCACTCTGAGTTTAAAATTTGCCAAAATCGGATGAAAACTACGCCTATCTCCCATACAAAGTGACTTCATCAAAATAGCAAAGCCTTCAAAATTTCCCAAAAATTACTGTTTGTTTTGATATTTTACACAATATATGGAAAAAAAAAACCGATTTTCGCGATATTTTCGCCATATGTCTCTAGAACTTTTGGGTCTTAGGAAATTTTGTATCGTACCTATTCTGCATAAAATAAGCTAAATTACCGTAAAACCAATTGTCTCTGAGATATTTTTGATAGAGAACCGCTTATCGCCTTCCTTTACCTTGAATAACTGTTTCGGCGGACAAGATTTCGCAATAGACTTTTCACGCGTTATATCTTATATATGGGTCAATTGCATTTAAAACGCTCTTTTTTTGTCCCACGCTCTTTTAACTCTGTTTTTAGGGAAATACAAAAAGAAAAAAACAAATAAAAAATGAGAAAGTGATCACTGAAGAATATTTATTGACAAAACATAATTTTCAGAATCCTAAAATTGTTTGCATATATGTTTTGAAGATTATTATATTGCTCTCTCGTACTCGCTTAATACAAAAATATATGTCCCCAGTTACACTTTTTGCTGAAAAACGTGAAAAAAAAGTTGAAAACAATGCAAAAATATAACAAATAATAACTGCTTTGTAATGATAGCACTTATTTCTTATGTTTTATTTTGTTGTTATTCTCAAAACATTGTCATTGCGAATTTGGCTTTCGATTTACATTTAGTCCCCAAGCATTGTATTGAACGTCACTTTTTTTTACACTTCGTTAGTTTTAATTTAGGAGTGGTATAGATGACAAGTAAGTTATATTAAGGAAGTGCAGAGATTAGTTCTAATGAAATTCTAAAAATTAAGACGATTAAATAATATTAAAGTAAATTTTTTTGTGTTTTCTCAGTTCATCATGATAAGTACGTGTAAAAATGTATTGAACGTCACGCGGAGTTTTATTAAAGCAAAAATAGTAAATCAAAAAAATGCAAGTTTAAAATCATTGTTTCATGGATGTTGATTAATTTCCTCATTTTAGTATATTTGCAAAATAAGATTCCTAAGAAAAAAACTAAAAAGTGCCAAATGTATTGAACGTCACTTTTAAGATATGTCACACCACCGGCTGAAGTATTTCGTTTTTGTATATTTAAGAGTAAAATAGCAAAATTAACGCCTGCTGAAAGAGCACGAAGATACCGGGAAAAAATAAAAATAAAGCTAGATAAGGAACTTTAAACAACTACGTGGCGTCCGTGGCGTAGTTGGTTAAAGTGCGTGGCCGCTATGTCAAAGAACCTGGAGACCCAGGTTCGAACCCCAGCAGCGAAAGAAAATTATTTGAATTAAAATAATTTTTCTGTACGGGCGCCACCTCTCTGCAGACATTGGCAAACCTCAGAGAGTAATCAAAATGCCATGTAAAGCTTCTTGAGAACGAGAACATTCAGTTCATCGCCGTTCGGAGTCGGCGTTAAACATGTAGGTCCGGTTCTCGGTCAATTGCGTACAAACTTTATAACACGCACAATACAATTGATCATAAGAAGCTAGGTTAAAGTCCTTTCAAGGGCTGAAATGGCCAGTTATTTAATTTTTATTTATAGATAAGGAACGAAATGAAATATATATACGAAAGCGAAAAGAATGTTTCCTACATATGTTTGACTTTGACCTGATTTTTGTTTTTACTAACTGATATCGCCCATTTCACATTAAAGTGATCAGTTGTGCTAATCATCTCCGATTTGTCTCAAATATTTTTCTTGTATTGGTTTATTGATTTGAAAACCAAATTCGAAGGTATAAATTTTTAGAATAATTTTTCGCGGCCAAAATAGGGTCTATTTTGAGACAACGTAGCTCAAGGACCGATTACCGGTAATATAGTAGCATTGGAAATGTTATTTCATCTACTTTGGGGAAAAGTAAAAAATTTTTGAAAATATTGCAATAAGCTGACTCATTCTTAATTTGTTTAAGTTTAATACCATGCCAGAAACACGTGCTATTTTTTTTTCTTTTTTATAATTTTTATGTTTTTACGTTAGGTTATACCTTTCTAATGATTTAAAATTAAGATGTGGTTTTAAAGGGTTCAGAAGTTATATTGTAAAACGTGAAGTCTTAATAAATTTTCAATACAAATTCAACTAGCTATTGACTTTTTTAATTTTTTGTAAAAAAAAACATGAGGAAAAAAATTGGATACAAATTTTATGTATAGCTGAATTATATACTTTATATTTGGTTTTGTTTTTTTGTAAAAGAATAAACCTGTTTTTTGTTAAACTCCCAATATGATTTAAATTATTTGGTTAAGCACAACAAAATGCATTGAACGTCACAAAATGTACTGAACGTCACTCTGTTGTTTTTTCTGAAATTGCTTATTATTTAACAGTTTTTTTTAATTTATTGCTGCAAGTCTACTTCTTTGAAAATAACCTCTATGTTGATGTCTTTTTGGAGAAAAATTTCAATTTTTTCCCGTTAAAATTGTTAAATATGTACATAGGTATTTTTGGTAAAAAATTATTATTTCTGTAACTGAAATGGCGATTTTTACAAAAGCTGATTTAACTTATTAAATAACTTAACAAGCTTCACAGCAAGCTTTAATTTACATTTTTCAAATTTTTAGTGATTTTTCCCGTATATCTGCTGTGTGACGTTCAATAAAAAATTCGTATAAAAACCATAAAAAAAATGATTTTTTGCAGGGCCTAAAAACAACTCCGAGTTCTTCATTATTTTTCACTTAATTTACTTCTCTAACGGGAAAATTTAAAAAACTTTAAAAACAAAACATGAAAACCTCTTCGTGAAAGTTTTTTTTTTAAATTGACCCATATAACATTCTAATATTAAATATTCTTATAGAAATATATTTTTTGTGTGTTAATGTGTTCTTTAGTTGCCCTTCACCAATATATACAAATGTTCCATTTCAGTTTGGTTTTACTACAGTTCTGTTACTAGAACTATGCTTGAATGTTATATTGTTTGTTCGTGCAGTATTTATTGGCTTGTAAGTCAATCTTATTATGTTTGTACAGCTCTTTAGTATTACATAAACAATTTACTAATGGCTTGACGAAATTTAAGCATATTATTGAAAAGTGCTCGGCCTGGGGCCCTCTTGCATTGCTACACATGGCCATTGCCCTAAAATGTGATGGTGGTCCTGCTCATTCGTAGCCATTTTATGCAGTGTGTGTCGGAGGAGTAAAGCCTGCTACGCCTGTGGTTTTGACATATGACACATAATCCCAACTTTATTTAGCACATTCTACATTGACATTTTTCTTTATGATCTACTTCTTAAGGAATGCCAAAAAGAAAAAAAAACCACAGCGAGAAAGAAGAATGCATAACACTAGCACTAATGAAATACATCAGTAGCTTTTGTTTTTATTCCCTGACTGTCCTGTTTTGGTTCCTTACCTTTTCCACATTTATCAATGTGATTTGTGACCGGCAAATCCTCGGTGCATTGGCAGGATTTTTTCTTCGGGTCACATATCGATCCAGGAAATCCACATTCCAGCGTATTGTCGCACTTGTCGCCAAATTTTTTTTGTCCTCGACTGGCATAGTCTGCAAATTGAGTAAATAGTAAAAGTTAAAACACAAAATTGAAACGAAACATGCTCAATATAAATATAATAAAAATGACGATTGTCTTAGAAAATAAACAATAGGCAAAGGGGGTAAATGCAAGCATCTCTTATAATACTGAAAGCATTTTTAGCAACTTTTATTCATAGTCATTTACATTGAATTAAAATAACTATATATTTACAAATAAAATATATTTACAAATAAATATATAGTACTATCTATAAAATAACTAACGGGTCGGTAACGGGCAGGTTACCTCAAGTACGACGACAGTGGACACAACTTATTCGCCGTCGAGGATAGATTCCACATGGATATCGAGAAAATACGTTAAGGTTTGACTGCATTTGGCGGTGCGCCGTGGGAAAATGGTTTTCCCGAGCCCGAGTATAATGCCGATCCATTCTTTGATGAAGATCAAACGGATATGTGAGGATGGGATCTATGACAGAAAAAGGAATTGAGCACTGTGGAGGAATGGAATGGACCGCCGATAAAAATAAAAAAACACCATTTATTAATTTGCTCAATTCAATGTATTTCTTAACGAAACCGACATATTCATTGTTTGATCTCTTCAAAGTTAAATGTAAAGAGAAAAAGTAGAATATATTTTACCGTAAAATAGAAAAATCAATAAGATTTAATAAAGAAAATAAAGATTAATTTCGAAAACAATTGAGTGCGATATTTTTTATTTCAGGCCATCTTTAGCCAACACAAATAAGCTCGATGGTTTGCCCATACAAGAATATGCCACGTATAATTGTCCGTGTGAAAAACATGGTGTGCCCAAATCTATGCGGCAAACGGACATCGTTTGGCCTTGCGACTTATTGATTGTCATTGCGAATGCCAATCGAACAGGAAATTGAACGAGTGTGAATTCAATTAGCACGTCTGTGGGAATGATTGGAATGCGTGACAGCAAAAAGGTGGCTTCGATAATGTTTTTCATTGATTTTATAATTACCAATTGTGTGGGATTGCACGGCCGTGGCGGGTTAAAATTCCGAAGTAAAATAATCGGAGAATCAACTTTCAGTCGTAGAAGCAGTGGTGGCATGCCTGGCAAATCCAGTTAGTTCAAAAAGTCTCTTGGATAATTTATATCTTCGTTGGCACCGCAAACTGTATCAATCGATTTGTATGAAACCAAGTCGCCTGGCAACATCTGCTGTATCTTGATGTTTAAATCGTCAACGTCCTCATTTTTTGCTGCCAAAATTACTCTTTCTGACAGCCCCGCATGATTTATGCGTACATCGGTGAATATGCGGTCAATTAGATCATGTTGCGAACCAACAATTATGCTGAAATCGGTGGACAATTTTTTGCAGCCAGTATTTTCATGGACAGCAACTTCTCCATCGCCGATATCTAACAATTGTTTTGAGAATAACACCACAGTGGCGATGATTTCAAGCAAGCGTTGATCTCAGTTGAATGTGGAATAACGAGAAGAGTTTGTCTGACATCGCCTGAAAGTAGTAACAGAGTGCCGCCGAATAGTTTGTCGTTGTTTTTATATCTTTGAGTGTTCTGTTCGACGCCTCAAAAATATGTTTGTGCGCCATAGTGCATTTATCCCAGATGATAATTTTATATCATATATCATATATACATATATACCCAGATATATATCATGAACGCGGAGGTCCTTTTGCAAAAAAGTGGGCGACATCCGACAAAGGGGCGTGTCACTAATAGAAAAACTCTGTATTTCAGTTAATATTGACACTAGGGTACTGAAATTTACAGTACAAATACTGGGTAGGCAGAATTAATACAAACTACGGTCAATAAAGTGGGCGTTATTTGACAAAGAGGTGTGGTCATATTATTAAAACACTGTATATCGAATTATATTAACAATATGGTACTGAAATTTAGTACAATGGTAGAT
This sequence comes from Pherbina coryleti, assembly GCA_943735915.1. NCBI lineage: Eukaryota > Metazoa > Arthropoda > Insecta > Diptera > Sciomyzidae > Pherbina > Pherbina coryleti. The sequence continues at coordinate 20,750,257 of OX030949.1, read as the reverse complement.
ACAATTTTTAAAAATTACTATAAAGAAAGTGGGCGTTATTCGAAAAAGGGGTGTGGCAATATTAAAAATACACTATATATCGAATAATATTGACACTAGGGTGCTGAAATTTAGTACAGGGAAAGACACAATTTTTAAAATGACTGTAAATAAAGTGGGAGTTATTCGACAAAGGAGTGTGGCAATATTATAAACACACTATATATCGAATAATATTGACACTAGGGTGCTGTAATTTAGTACAGGGGTAGACACAATTTTTAAAAATGACTGTAAAGATAGTGGGCGTTATTCGACAAAGGGGTGTGGCAATATTATAAACACACTATATATCGAATAATATTGACACTAGGGTGCTAAAATTTAGTACAGGAGTTGACACAATTTTTAAAAATTACTGTAAATAAAGTGGGCGTTATTCGACAAAGGGGTGTGGCAATATTATAAACACACTATATATCGAATAATATTGACACTAGGGTGCTGAAATTTAGTACAGGAGTAGACACAATTTTAAAAAATTACTGTAAAGAAAGTGAGCGTTATTCGACAAAGGGTTGTGACAATATTAGAAAAACTCTGTAAGTCGAATAATATTGACACTAGGGTCAGTGATGTTAACATAATTTGTTGAAATTACTGTGTTGGGCACGAAAAATTACTGTTTTTGGTGCAAAATTACTGTAAATTGGAAAACAATTACTGTGGAATTATTATACAAATTTTTGTAGAATTTTTTTATTATATCAGATATATTCATAAAATATTATGAACCCCTTATAAAGCCTTGATAAGAAAAAAATTTAAAAGCATTATTCATAAACGTTCAATAGCGTTTAAAACGCTTCATAATTGAGATATTTTTAAAAATGGTTGAAAACTTAAATAAACCCCTTTGCAATTTATGCTTTTTTGTTCTCATCTGAGCACAAATTTTGTCAAAAATATATAAAATTATTTCAAAATATATCAAAAACAAACAAAATGTCAAGAAATGTTTGAAAATGTTTGTTTATAAAAAAGTGGATTTTCAAAATGGTTGAAACATTTCTAAATTTATTGCTCTCATTTCAACACAAATATTGTCAAAAATTAATCAAATAATTCAAAATATAACATTTGCAAAAAAAGGGCCGTTATTTGAAGTGTTTGGTTCAAATAAGCTGTGAGCACAATTTTTGCTGCGCAATTGGGTTCTCCCCACTTGCAGAGTGCAATTCGTTACTTATCGCATATTTTTTTTTCAAACATTTTTTCGTAGATCTTGCATCAACAAATATACATTTAAACTTTAACGATACCCCATTTAGTTAAAAAGATAGGGCAGTCTTAAAATTAAATCGAGCACTGGTTCAAATAAGCTGTAATCTACCCAGCTAGACACCTAACTGTTAGATATGCCATATATATGGCATATACCTAACGCCTTGTACGTTAGGTTCATATAAAATTCTTTATACAAAGCACGTTAGGTTTGTTCTAGCGTTTTGAAAAATCTAACGCCTTTTGCCTATCCGTGTGATGTGGCATCTCGGTCTGCCTCATATGATTTTTCATTAAAAAAAGCATTAGCTGCTCTGTTCACTCCAATTACAAATTCCATAAAGAATTTAATAGCAAGCTCAGCTGTTAACACTAGTACGCAGTTAGCGTCTCGCAAAATATTCCCACCATAGTGTAGCGGCTAGCGCGCTGACCTCTAACGCAAACATGCGTGGGTTCAAACCCTTCACCAAATTAAGCCAACTTTTTTTCTTGTTATTTTGTTAAGAAATGTTTTTTTTTTCTATTTTTATTAATGGATAGATTTACAAAAGATAAATTTAAGTAAAACATTTAAAGAAAATAAAAAAAAAAGCTCTGAAATAATGCTGTTGTTTTTCACTCTAGCAAGGAAAATTTTCTTTTCTTTTGAAAGAAGTTTTTTTTTTTTTTCTTTAGAAAGAAGGTATTTGTTAATTTGTCTAATTTTAATCACTTTTGAACTTTATTGTGATAATTTAAACAACACATTGAAAGTCTTTATATCTCATACGATATTTGAACCACGGTCCTCTGTCATATAAGTTCCATATACTACCCACTGCGCCACGGCCATCATCATGTAGGGTGATTATTTTAAGATATTATTTATTGCGTGACTTACACTTGCACCGCTTAAAGTTTTTTTTCACACCCCCAGCTTGTTAGCTGCGTAAAAGAGCAAGCTATTTAAACACATACAACTTTCCTTGTTTAACATGACAACAAAATGTAAGAGTGTGTTAGTGAACACCAAATTTTGTTTCATTGTGTTTGTAACTACGTTATAGCTGTCTAGCTGGGTACTGTATGTAATAAAAAAAATTAAAAATATTTGACAAGAAAATTTATCATAACATTTAAAAATATTTACAAAAGAAGATAATAAAATTACATTTATTTTTCAGTGCAGAGGATAGCTCCGAAAAACTTTTGATGCTTAAATATCAAAATGTCGACGAAATTGTGGCAAATAAATAAAAAGTCATTGAATTTATCTTATATACAAACCATTATTGACACTCTTCCCACTTCAAATCGAAAGTGTTCATATTTTAACTACAAAGCAGCTACAACATGTTTATGAATAAGAAAATTCTAAAAGACTTAACAAATATGTTTGGATACTTTATACACTTAAAACAATTAAGAATTTTAGATATTATTCATCTAAATGGTCGTACATAGATCTTCCTTAAAGCGCAAAATGGTTTCTTTGGAATTGTACGGTTGTTGGTGCTAGCCATGTGTACACTATAATTTGCAAAGTTATCAAGGCATCGTTCCATTTTGCACTAAATTCCAAAGATGGTAAATTTATGAGGGGAAGAGAGATGTTACAAATGTGATTTTAGCAAATTTTTTCTAAAAAACTTTATATTTTTGTCCGGCCAATCAAATTACTTGATATTTCAAAAAATTACTGTCGTACTGTATGAGCAGTCAAATTACTGTAGAAAACAGTAATTACTGTGCCGTTGACATCAGTGACTAGGGTACTGAAATTGTGTGCATGTGTAGGCACAGTGACTACAAATTACTCTAATAAAAAGTGGGCATTATTCAACAAAGGGGTGTGGTAATTTTATAAAAATACTATATCTCAGTTAATGTTGACACTAGGGTACTAATATTGGGTATGCAGGTAGGTGAGTAGGCAGAATCATTACAAAAGTGGGCAGGATTGTACAGAGGGTGTGGCACTTTAAGGAAAGTACTACATATAGGTTAATACTGATACTTGTGAACTGAAATTCGGCACAGGGCTAGGTAGAATCATTATTAAGTACGGTAAATAAAGTGGGCGGGTTTAGAGAAAGGGCGTGGCACTTTAATAAAAATTGTTAAGAGACATAAATGGAAAATACCCAACAAACTTTCAGGATTTAATAAAACAAATTTCTTAAGAACAAAGTTTAATGTTTGAAATTTTCCTCTCGAATACAATTTTTCATGTTCTCCAAAAAGGAAGAAATAAAAACTTTTTAACAAAAAAAAAACCGACTTCAAAATCACTACAAAGTAATAAATAATTTTAAATAACTTTTCCCATTAATTTCTTGCTCAAATTTTAAGTTATTTATGTGTATTATTTTCATTTTTTCTATTTTGTTTTATTATCATCAATATATTAATTGATTTATGAACATAAAAGCTTTGAAGTCGGCGCTAATCTTTGACACACAATCATGATCTTTTACCATCCCTGCACTATTTTAAACTTTTGTATTTGATGCTATGCTGCCTTGGTGACACTGTAGTCATTTTAAAACTTATTTTAAAAGTAATTTTACATTCTCATACATAAACATTATCACAATACTGGTTTGGGTGAGCTTGTAAAGCTCGTATTGAATATGATAGAGTGTGTAACAGCTGCACAAATAAGGCATGGGACACATTGGCTACATTCAGCGTACTCAACAATTGCCAACTGAAAAATAAAAATCGCTACAATGCTTTTATATTCATAAAGTTATTAATATTTTTATGGTATTAATTAAAATTAGAAAAAAATTAAAATAATAAGATTTCCACTTAGTAAGATAAGCTCCGACTTCAAAGCTTTTATGTACATAAAGCAGTTAATATATTGATCATAATAAAACAAAGTAGAATAGAAAAATGAAAATGATAATATTTCTAATATTATAAAACATATAAATAACTCTTAAAATTTTACCGAAAAATTAATGGGAAAAGTTATTTAAAACTATGTTTTACTTTGTAGTGATTTTGAAGTCGGTTTTTTTTTTTTTTTGTTAAAAAGTTTTTTTAAGGGTGCACACTGCATCTGGGTTATTTTGAATATTCAGAGACAGCTTAAATAATGAATGGATCTGTTCTGCCTCCAACCAATAAAGTTGATGCAACGGCCAATGCGATGGCATTACTTGATTGTATTTTGGCGAGAATTAGCGAAATGAGAAATGTTTTGCAAGTTTTACCTGGTCCATCCAAAAAAAGAATCGACCTTGTCCCGCTGAAACTGCCAAGCATAATGCGGTCGGAATTGATTTCTTGTCCATGAGTCAGTAGTGGGACATTCCGAGTAATAATCGCTGCAATTTCTGAATTATTGTATTGTAGTTCGCGATTGATTTCACGATTCATTGGCGAACGCATGCCGAAATGAACGCAAAGATCGTCAATAGCAATTACACCGTGTACGAATTTGCTGCAATATATCGTTAGTCATTGAATCTTAGTCAACATTATAGCGAATAGTAGACAAATTTGTGTTGCTGTATAGCCTAATGCAGCTTCAGTAAGAATATCGTCCCAGTGATTGTCGTCTTCGAGCAAGCCGAGTACAAGGCATACATCTTTATACGTTGGATACTGTTATCCATTCAAATTTGCGTATATCTTGAAATGACAATGGGCCGGTGGCATTAACCAACAACAGTCGCAGATATAAGCACTCAGTCTGCCTTGGATTGACTGTATATAATAGACCGAAATTTGTTTGATTTGAATAGACCGCGGTACGAATCAGTTGGTGTACCTCGCTTGCAGGGCATCCATTTTTTTGTTTGATTCCATGTGAAATAGCGTGGTACTTCGGAATAGAAAATTGTTCGTGCAAAGATACCAAAAGTATCCGCATGATTACACAATTTGAAAATTTGGGTGAGTGTAGTTTTTGGTGGATTCATCGCACTCTTAATTTCTGGCTCATTGGTGAAAAATACGCGTTGGCCGTTATCAAGATGGACGGCTAAACGTATAACTGCTGGGTTCTGATCATGATTTGGGAAATCACAGATACGCCCGACGGCTTCATTGGAGCTGATGTACCGGCCAATTTGGTTGGTCTCAATCAGAAGATTAAGACGTGATTGAATAAATCTGAGTACGCCATATTATTAAGAATACTCTATCTATGTAAGAAGGTATATTGAACCACATTGTTTTTTTCTTTTTTTTTTTTGAAAATTGTTCTATACTTCTAAATAACAAGAACAAAATTCTAAAAGCTTTTTGTAACCATCTGCAATCAACGTACGGATAATTTATATTCAGTCTTACTAACCAAAAAGCTTCTTGTGGATAATCTTTGATGTCTTAAAGTGCTTTTCATAAGATTTTATTTTCAATAAAATAAAATAACGAAAAGCAATATTCTACATTGTATAATCTACAAATACAGCACACGGAAGCACAATAATAAACTGAACCGAAAAGCAGCCACTTCACGTCAGTTCCTCGTCTTCACGGTTTCCGCTCAATTATATCTAAAGTTGTAAACTTGCGCAGCAATTGATTCGAAACCCTCTGAAATAATTCGTAAAAACTTACTCAACGAAGCGGAAATGCGAACACATAATACAGCGCAAACAAAAATTGCTGCACATTTATATCCTCGTTCATAAAATAGCGGTTCAAATGTTTATTCAAAATTTACATATTTCACACAATTGATATGCAAGCTGCGCTCTTTCCGGTATCTCTGCCGACTGTTGGTAGCTTAATTTTTTTTCTTTTTTTTTCATTTTTATAGGTCATGAATACAGAAAACAGTCTAATAGAATACAAGCATAGACATTACATGAATTGAAATGTGGCTGCTATAACCTTCTAGCGATGTTTTAATTTTTTTTTTTTGCGGCCTTTGTGCGTTTTGCTGTTTTGAATGCCAAAAGTACCCTTTTGTATAATTTTCCCGGATAAAAATTCATCACTGCATGTTAAACAATGTGCAGTCATGACCTCGAGGAATGCGAAAATTGTGCTCTTAATGACGTTCAAAAAGCGCTTTAAGCTGCATTTAACATTTTTTATTTTGCAAACATTTTTATGACCAGCAGCTTTACTCTATTTAACTATTAATTATTTAAATTATGAATCTGAAGCATAAAATTAGCAGAAACATTTTTAGTACAGTTTTGAGCATAAATTGCAAGCGACAGCTACTAATTAAACTTCCGTTTAATATCAGAGCAAAGAGCAAGGAAATGAAAAATTAAGAGCTAAATTGAGCTTTTTTTATAGCCCCGTTTTCAAGGTCCTTAAATCTTTGAGAAGAGTAAAACAAAAACGGAAAATGATGCCAACAATAGTTAGCAGCTTATTTTTGGTTTTTTTAGAAATATGAAAAATTTTTTACAATTTTTTTTTACCAACAGCAGCTTATTTTTTAAGATTTTTTACAAATCTTAAATGTTTAATGTGAACTTTTATTTTTTATATTGAAACAAATTTGAGCCTTAGGCCAAGTATGCACGCATAGAAATTTTTCGTTCACCGCAACTGAAAAATTAGCCAACTACACTTCGTTTGCTAGTTGTATTTGCCACAAACGAACATTCAGCTGTCAACTCAAAAATATATCTTATCTATATCTATATCTATACTATTACATAAAAGGGTTCTCTCGGATTTTTATCGTTCAATCACAGAGTAACCGCTGAATCGATTTTAATAATTCTTTCACTATTCAATTGCTATAATAAGCGACCCTGCTATTGGGTACTATGTTTTTGGTAAAACTTTTTATTTAATGATAAAAGAATTCATGAATTTTAATCCATGCTGCCATTGTATAAGCAGCACAAAATAACAGCAAACAATAGCTGTTATAGAGAGAGAGAGAGAGAGGTGAAAGTTTACAACTCTCCGCGCTGCCATCTTAAGTGGATAGTTGCACTCAATTATTTTCGGTGCAGTGTTGCCATAAGTCCAATATATCGTATTTATTTTGATTTTACTAAGATGAAACTCTTTTCATTTCAATAAGAAGCCACTCTTTTTATTATTTTAAGTAATATTTTAAATCCCACACGCAAAGAAAAAAAACGTTTATCGCCAGTTTGCCGCAAACGAACTTCGTTTGTCGTGCTTGAAATTGTTTATTGCAAACGTTTCAACAGTTGTCATAAACGTTGAACGAGAAATAAACAAAATTTTCAGTTGTGAGAAACGAGTCATTTAGTTGCAGGAAATGAATTTCGTTTGTCATAAACGCGAGTGATTTTTAAATTGTAGCAATTGAAAACTTCGTTTTTCCCAACTGAAAATTTTGTTTATTTTTCCCTTCGTTGTATAAACATAACGCTTATAGTTTAGAGTTACTTTTTGGACAAATTTTTACTATATAAGGAAATTGGTAGTTTGCTTAATACGCGGACGAAGATAGCAATAAACGCGAGTGATTTTTAAATTGTAGCAATTGAAAACTTCGTTTTTCCCAACTGAAAATTTTGTTTATTTTTCCCTTCGTTGTATAAACATAACGCTTATAGTTTAGAGTTACTTTTTGGACAAATTTTTACTATATAAGGAAATTGGTAGTTTGCTTAATACGCGGACGAAGATAGCAACAGAGGTGGAATCCATAAGAAGACGGACGGACATAATGAGAAAGATTTTTAATATAATAAATAATAATGACCGAAATAGCGTGCGGTTTATATATATAAGATATATTTTTAAGTTGTGACAACTGAATATTCGTTTGCGGCAAATACAGCTCGCAAACGAAGCATAGTTGGTGCATTTTTCAGTTGTGGTAAACGAAAAATTTCTTTGCGTGCAGGACCTCACTCCTCCATTCGATACCAAACGAAGTTTCACACAAGGTGATTCCTTATCGTGCGACTTTTTCAACCTAATGATGGAGAAGATCATCCGAGCTGCTGATTTGAGACGCAGCGGCACGATATTCTAAAAAAGTATTATGCTGCTGGCGTATGCTGATGATATCGATATCATTGGCCATAATACGCGCGAAGTCAGCGCAGCATTCTCCAGGTTAGCGAAAGAGTCGAGTCGAATGGGTCTTGCAGTGAACTCAGATAAGACGAAATACTTAGTGTCAACAAATAAACAGTCCCAGCGTCTTGGAAACCACGTCACTGTTGACAACATCTCCTTCGAGGTTGTTTAGGACTTCGTCTACCTGGGATCCAGCGTAAACTCTTTCAACGATGTCAGTATTGAGATAAAGCGAAGGATAACTCTTGCCAACAGGTGTTACTTTGGGCTAAGTAGGCAATTGAGAAGCAGAGCCCTCTCTCGACGAACAAAACTCACGCTCTATAAGTCACTAATCATGCCCGTCCTATTATATGCAGCACAAACTTGGACGTTGAGCAGTTCTGATGAAACGACTTTGGGAGCCTTCGAGAGAAAGATCCTTCGTAAGATCTTCGGTCCAATCTGCGTCAATGGCGAGTACCGAATTCGATGGAACCACGAGCTGTATGAGCTGTACGCTGACATCGACATAGTTAAGCGTATTAAAATCGAGCGGCTCCGCTGGCTAGGTCATGTTGAGCGAATGGAAAACGACGCTCCAGCGAATTTAAATTTCATTAAATGTTTAATGTGAACTTTTATTTTTTATATTGAAACAAATTTGAGCCTTAGGCCAAGTATGCACGCATAGAAATTTTTCGTTCACCGCAACTGAAAAATTAGCCAACTACACTTCGTTTGCTAGTTGTATTTGCCACAAACGAACATTCAGCTGTCAACTCAAAAATATATCTTATCTATATCTATATCTATACTATTACATAAAAGGGTTCTCTCGGATTTTTATCGTTCAATCACAGAGTAACCGCTGAATCGATTTTAATAATTCTTTCACTATTCAATTGCTATAATAAGCGACCCTGCTATTGGGTACTATGTTTTTGGTAAAACTTTTTATTTAATGATAAAAGAATTCATGAATTTTAATCCATGCTGCCATTGTATAAGCAGCACAAAATAACAGCAAACAATAGCTGTTATAGAGAGAGAGAGAGAGAGGTGAAAGTTTACAACTCTCCGCGCTGCCATCTTAAGTGGATAGTTGCACTCAATTATTTTCGGTGCAGTGTTGCCATAAGTCCAATATATCGTATTTATTTTGATTTTACTAAGATGAAACTCTTTTCATTTCAATAAGAAGCCACTCTTTTTATTATTTTAAGTAATATTTTAAATCCCACACGCAAAGAAAAAAAACGTTTATCGCCAGTTTGCCGCAAACGAACTTCGTTTGTCGTGCTTGAAATTGTTTATTGCAAACGTTTCAACAGTTGTCATAAACGTTGAACGAGAAATAAACAAAATTTTCAGTTGTGAGAAACGAGTCATTTAGTTGCAGGAAATGAATTTCGTTTGTCATAAACGCGAGTGATTTTTAAATTGTAGCAATTGAAAACTTCGTTTTTCCCAACTGAAAATTTTGTTTATTTTTCCCTTCGTTGTATAAACATAACGCTTATAGTTTAGAGTTACTTTTTGGACAAATTTTTACTATATAAGGAAATTGGTAGTTTGCTTAATACGCGGACGAAGATAGCAATAAACGCGAGTGATTTTTAAATTGTAGCAATTGAAAACTTCGTTTTTCCCAACTGAAAATTTTGTTTATTTTTCCCTTCGTTGTATAAACATAACGCTTATAGTTTAGAGTTACTTTTTGGACAAATTTTTACTATATAAGGAAATTGGTAGTTTGCTTAATACGCGGACGAAGATAGCAACAGAGGTGGAATCCATAAGAAGACGGACGGACATAATGAGAAAGATTTTTAATATAATAAATAATAATGACCGAAATAGCGTGCGGTTTATATATATAAGATATATTTTTAAGTTGTGACAACTGAATATTCGTTTGCGGCAAATACAGCTCGCAAACGAAGCATAGTTGGTGCATTTTTCAGTTGTGGTAAACGAAAAATTTCTTTGCGTGCAGGACCTCACTCCTCCATTCGATACCAAACGAAGTTTCACACAAGGTGATTCCTTATCGTGCGACTTTTTCAACCTAATGATGGAGAAGATCATCCGAGCTGCTGATTTGAGACGCAGCGGCACGATATTCTAAAAAAGTATTATGCTGCTGGCGTATGCTGATGATATCGATATCATTGGCCATAATACGCGCGAAGTCAGCGCAGCATTCTCCAGGTTAGCGAAAGAGTCGAGTCGAATGGGTCTTGCAGTGAACTCAGATAAGACGAAATACTTAGTGTCAACAAATAAACAGTCCCAGCGTCTTGGAAACCACGTCACTGTTGACAACATCTCCTTCGAGGTTGTTTAGGACTTCGTCTACCTGGGATCCAGCGTAAACTCTTTCAACGATGTCAGTATTGAGATAAAGCGAAGGATAACTCTTGCCAACAGGTGTTACTTTGGGCTAAGTAGGCAATTGAGAAGCAGAGCCCTCTCTCGACGAACAAAACTCACGCTCTATAAGTCACTAATCATGCCCGTCCTATTATATGCAGCACAAACTTGGACGTTGAGCAGTTCTGATGAAACGACTTTGGGAGCCTTCGAGAGAAAGATCCTTCGTAAGATCTTCGGTCCAATCTGCGTCAATGGCGAGTACCGAATTCGATGGAACCACGAGCTGTATGAGCTGTACGCTGACATCGACATAGTTAAGCGTATTAAAATCGAGCGGCTCCGCTGGCTAGGTCATGTTGAGCGAATGGAAAACGACGCTCCAGCGAATTTAAATTTCATTAAATGTTTAATGTGAACTTTTATTTTTTATATTGAAACAAATTTGAGCCTTAGGCCAAGTATGCACGCATAGAAATTTTTCGTTCACCGCAACTGAAAAATTAGCCAACTACACTTCGTTTGCTAGTTGTATTTGCCACAAACGAACATTCAGCTGTCAACTCAAAAATATATCTTATCTATATCTATATCTATACTATTACATAAAAGGGTTCTCTCGGATTTTTATCGTTCAATCACAGAGTAACCGCTGAATCGATTTTAATAATTCTTTCACTATTCAATTGCTATAATAAGCGACCCTGCTATTGGGTACTATGTTTTTGGTAAAACTTTTTATTTAATGATAAAAGAATTCATGAATTTTAATCCATGCTGCCATTGTATAAGCAGCACAAAATAACAGCAAACAATAGCTGTTATAGAGAGAGAGAGAGAGAGGTGAAAGTTTACAACTCTCCGCGCTGCCATCTTAAGTGGATAGTTGCACTCAATTATTTTCGGTGCAGTGTTGCCATAAGTCCAATATATCGTATTTATTTTGATTTTACTAAGATGAAACTCTTTTCATTTCAATAAGAAGCCACTCTTTTTATTATTTTAAGTAATATTTTAAATCCCACACGCAAAGAAAAAAAACGTTTATCGCCAGTTTGCCGCAAACGAACTTCGTTTGTCGTGCTTGAAATTGTTTATTGCAAACGTTTCAACAGTTGTCATAAACGTTGAACGAGAAATAAACAAAATTTTCAGTTGTGAGAAACGAGTCATTTAGTTGCAGGAAATGAATTTCGTTTGTCATAAACGCGAGTGATTTTTAAATTGTAGCAATTGAAAACTTCGTTTTTCCCAACTGAAAATTTTGTTTATTTTTCCCTTCGTTGTATAAACATAACGCTTATAGTTTAGAGTTACTTTTTGGACAAATTTTTACTATATAAGGAAATTGGTAGTTTGCTTAATACGCGGACGAAGATAGCAATAAACGCGAGTGATTTTTAAATTGTAGCAATTGAAAACTTCGTTTTTCCCAACTGAAAATTTTGTTTATTTTTCCCTTCGTTGTATAAACATAACGCTTATAGTTTAGAGTTACTTTTTGGACAAATTTTTACTATATAAGGAAATTGGTAGTTTGCTTAATACGCGGACGAAGATAGCAACAGAGGTGGAATCCATAAGAAGACGGACGGACATAATGAGAAAGATTTTTAATATAATAAATAATAATGACCGAAATAGCGTGCGGTTTATATATATAAGATATATTTTTAAGTTGTGACAACTGAATATTCGTTTGCGGCAAATACAGCTCGCAAACGAAGCATAGTTGGTGCATTTTTCAGTTGTGGTAAACGAAAAATTTCTTTGCGTGCAGGACCTCACTCCTCCATTCGATACCAAACGAAGTTTCACACAAGGTGATTCCTTATCGTGCGACTTTTTCAACCTAATGATGGAGAAGATCATCCGAGCTGCTGATTTGAGACGCAGCGGCACGATATTCTAAAAAAGTATTATGCTGCTGGCGTATGCTGATGATATCGATATCATTGGCCATAATACGCGCGAAGTCAGCGCAGCATTCTCCAGGTTAGCGAAAGAGTCGAGTCGAATGGGTCTTGCAGTGAACTCAGATAAGACGAAATACTTAGTGTCAACAAATAAACAGTCCCAGCGTCTTGGAAACCACGTCACTGTTGACAACATCTCCTTCGAGGTTGTTTAGGACTTCGTCTACCTGGGATCCAGCGTAAACTCTTTCAACGATGTCAGTATTGAGATAAAGCGAAGGATAACTCTTGCCAACAGGTGTTACTTTGGGCTAAGTAGGCAATTGAGAAGCAGAGCCCTCTCTCGACGAACAAAACTCACGCTCTATAAGTCACTAATCATGCCCGTCCTATTATATGCAGCACAAACTTGGACGTTGAGCAGTTCTGATGAAACGACTTTGGGAGCCTTCGAGAGAAAGATCCTTCGTAAGATCTTCGGTCCAATCTGCGTCAATGGCGAGTACCGAATTCGATGGAACCACGAGCTGTATGAGCTGTACGCTGACATCGACATAGTTAAGCGTATTAAAATCGAGCGGCTCCGCTGGCTAGGTCATGTTGAGCGAATGGAAAACGACGCTCCAGCGAAAAAAATATTCGATTCGGTGCCCGGTGGTGGTCAACGCAGAAGAGGACGCCCACATCTTCGTTGGAAGGATCAGGTGTTGGATAACCTGACTACACTTGGTGTTTCCAACTGGCGCCAGCAAGCGCAAAACAGAAATGGCTGGCGCAATTTCTTATACGAGGCCAAAACCGACCTTCGGTTGTAAGCGCCAGATAAGAAGTAAGTAAGTAATATTTTTAAATAAATAAAATTAATTAAACATATTTGGTTCATTTAAAATATGTTTTCATATCATATTTATACTCCCTAGTAACGCTGGGAACGGGTATGCTAGTATATATATATACCGCAAGCTATTTCGGTCATTATTATTTATTATAGTAATGGCTTAATTTTGTATTTCTATCCGATCAATAGTTTCGTTCAAAACAGTGTTCGTTCGTGTTTTTGAAATTTGTAATTCGAACAGAGTCAAACAACGAAAACAGCTGATCAGCTAGCGAACGATGCCGTAGTACAGTTACATATTTGCAATAGCTCTGTTTCCGTACTCACACTGTGTAACTTGTGGGCAGTGTTGCCAGAATGGCAGTTTTGCCTGCAAATGGCAGTTTTATTAACTCTGAGAAGATTGGCAGTTAAAAAGACAAAAATGCAGTTTTTATGAAAATATAAAAATCTTATGTAGTTATCATAAGTTCTCTTTACCAAAACATTCATTATGGTTCAATTACTTTTTTAAAGCAGCACTGGTTTAAACTTCAGCAGCAGTTTTAAAAGCTCCCTGCTTTATACTTCAGCAGCAGCTTTAAAAGCAGCCCTGCTTTGAACCATAAAACGTGAAGTGTTAACGAATTTTCAATATAATTTCAACTAGCTGTCGACTTTTAATATCGACTTTTTGTTTTGTAAAAAATCAAGAAAAAAAAAATTGCATTCAAATTTAATGTGTAGTTGAATTTGTATTGAATAATCATTAAAACTTCATGTTTTATGGCATAACTTCTGAACACTTCAAGAGCACTTAATTTTATATCATTGGAAAGGTAATGGAACGTAAAATAAATGAAAATAATGAAAATGAAAAAAAAAAATAGGGCACCTGTCGCTGGCATTTTAAATAGTTTTATATTTTTCCTTTTAAGTACACTAAGGGAAATAACCCATATTAGCATTATCCACGCCTGAGTATAAATTTTATTCAAATATTTTCGTGGATAAATCAAATGTTTTCCTTACAACTCGTTTTTTTCCCGTATTTGAATTTTATTTATACCACACACGTACACACATACTCCATACAAGCAAGCAGCAACAGCATCGCACACGTCCACACATACGCCGACAAGCAGCAACAGCATCGCACACGTACACACATATTCCGACAAGCAGCAACAGCATCGCACTTTGTTCCTGCAAAATATTTCTTGCAGTTGGGGGTCTTATAGTTCTCATTTAGTTATTGTTGCAAGAGCAATATAATATGCATGTTTGGCAAAGAAATGAAATTATGTAAGGTGGAGTGACAACTTGATATCTACTCAGTAATATCTTGTACCGGTTGTCATTTACCTATATATTTTGCTTGTATCTACATATATTTTGTAGATTACTTTTTCGTTCTCTATTTTATACTATGTTTGACAGTTGGTGCAATATTAGGGCACCAACTGTCAAAAATAGTATAAATTAGAGAACGAAAAAAGTGAAGCGAGAATAAATTATACAGGCAATGGCATTTGATGAACGCAATATGGAGAAAATAATACCATAAAACCATTAATAACATATTCACTTTAAATATGTTTTTTTTAAATTCAATATTTCTATATAAATTTTCTTTAAATGCGATAGTTTATTTTCAAATAGTAAATATTTGAAAGATATTTTAAAAAAATTCGTGCATAATTTTAATATATTTTTTATTAATTCTGTTTAAATATTTAAATATTTAATTAAATTAAAAAAGTATTCAAATAAATTTTAAATATTTACGTAGTCGATTTATTCAAATGCGTTATTGGTGCAAAAATGACTCGCTTTTTGGATAAATTAAAAAAGTTTTTGGATAAATTTAATATTTTTTTCCCTTAGTGTAGACGTAGCAATCTTTTCAGTCATATCCTTTTTGCGAAAATCGGATTTAAATTGACTGAGTTATGTTGTTTCAAAAAAGACCCCATTTTGGCCGCGAAACCAATCCAAGAAAAAGCCAAATCGGAGATGGTCAGTGCAACTGACATTACACTTCAATGTGAAATAGGGGATATGTAAAAAAACATTGATTAATATTATCTGAATTACTTCTATTAAAAATGATTACATATGTGAATAAAATTACACGAATCTTTTTATATATCGACTCATAACCGCCAAAATATCTTAAGCGCCAAAAAGAAAATTTTACAGGAGAAGGTTTTTTGTAATTATCTTTGCTTAGTGCTTAGTGCTTTTTTAATTTTTTGCTTTTGGTTTAAATTCATAATCTAATTTCGTACACCTATGAAATTTTGACAGACGATGTAAACCATCGCAAATTATCGATTTTCATCAAAAAACATAAATCGGATATTATGTCGCTTAAGATATTTTGGTGGTTATGAGTCGAAAATACAACCATATATTTTTGAAGCTTTTTATAATTTTATATACAAATGACGTTTTTTAGAATGGCAGTTTTTGTGTCCAAAGTTTTTTTTTCATATTTAGGAGTATTTTGAAAAAAAAAATTTGGCAACACTGCTTGTGGGACACTATTTTCTGTTTCCGTACTTTCTGTCAGTGTTGCCACTCAATATATTTTCTCCGTAGCAAAAAAAGTATCAAATCTGGCTGCAGTGTAGCAAAATAAAAAAAAAATGAATTATCTAGCAATAATAATTCGGCAGCTATTTGGCTTTAATTTATTTTTTATCGAAAATTTTATTTGTTTATATTTTTATTTTATTCAAGGTCAAAAAAGCAATTATTGTTTTGAATAGTATGAAAAGAGACACTTGAAATTCTGTAAATAATGGAACAATTCTTGTTTTTATAAATATGAATGTAACCGGCTGTGCCACTGCTTCATTATCGCAACTTCTTATTTTTGAATATTATTATTGAATTTTGTTAATAAGCGCCCTCTTATTCACCCTAGATTAACCGCAAAGAAATAGTACAATATCAAAAAAATGTCTCTCATGAGAGCTAAAATCAGAAAAAGCTAAAATACTTACATCTCATAAATTTTTTTCCACTTCAATTTCTTCCTCCACTTTTTCTACTCTTGGTTTATAAACCACGAATTTAAAAAAAAAACAATGAATTTAAGCCTATTGATTTAAAATTATAAATTATATATAAACTTACGTATCCATTTCAATAAAAATAAATAAATAAATAACTGGCCATTTCAGCCCTTGAAAGGACTTTGACCTAGCTTCTTATGATCAATTGTGTTGTGTGTCTTATTAAGTTTGTACACAATTCACCGAGAACCGGACCTACCAGTGTTGCCAGATTGGGGTAAATTTCCCTAATTGAGGTAATTTTCGACTCATTTTTTGGGCAGAGGTAAAAAAGGTAATTTTTGAGCAAAAGTGGTAAATTTTGCGAAAATAATAATTTTCTTAGACTTGTTAATAAAACATTAATGGTAGTATCGTTACCTCTCTGAACATACAAGCAGTTTAATATTCTTGTGAATCATCCTGTGTAACAAAAAAAAAAAATCTGAATTATCCATCTCTAGTTTCTGAACAAAGATCCCTTTTACATTGGTCAAGAATTGAAAGCAATTTTTCGAGTTTGTTGGCTTATTGCGGCGAATTGGCTGAGAAGAAAGGGGGGAAAAATTGACGGTACGCTTATGTTGTACCGTCAACTTTTTGTGTTCAAAAGAGAACGTAAAAAAAATTGCTTTCAACTGTTGATCAATGTAAAAGGGGTAAAAGAAACAAGTGAATTTAATTCAAAAATAGCCGGTAAGGCCCGGTTTATACAAGTCAAGAGTTGACGGTCAACTTGTTGGTGAGAGATAAATATATGTATATTAAAATTAAAACGGTTGTTAATCATTTAAAAATTTTTATTTGTTTTATTTTGGGAAAAGGTAAATTTTCTCCGAAAGTGGTAATTTTTTTTCCAAATAGTGGTAAATTTCAGTTCGTCTCTCTGGCAACACTGGGACCTACATGCTTAACGCCGACTCCGAACGGCGATGAACGGAATGTTCTCGTTCTCAAGAAGCTTTACATGGCATTTTGATTACTCTCTGAGGTTTGCCATTGTCTGCAGAGAGGTGGCGGCCGTACAGAAAAATTATTTTAATTCAAATAATTTTCTGTCGCTGCTGGGGTTCGAACATGGGTCTCCAAAGTTCTTTGACATAGCGGCTACGCACTTTAACCAACTACGCCACGGACGCCACCATTTCAAGCTTAACAAAAAATCACATTAACGTGAAGATAGCAACGAATTAACGAATCGCACAGTTTATTTACATCGAATAAAAAATGGAGTTTGAGAGGTGAAAGCACTAAAGCAGTGATGTTCACTCAGTACCACTCGTGCTGAGCCTCGACAGCTTTATTCGAGAATCGAAACACGTACACGATCAGTTGCTCTCAATTTTTACATAAGACAGATACTTTTTTTTTGTTATTTCGGTGTTTGCTTTGGTTTTTGACCAACTTTAAGGTTATTAACGTAGTTAATATAAAAAATTTTGTGCGGAAGCATCCTGCTATATATGATCTTTATGATTGTTGCACCGCGTTCAAAATAACCAAGCCGCACACGACATTACAACATTTTAATATTCACCTCATGTTGCACTGCTGCAGCCGTCGTCAATGTGTCTAGCCTATAAGCATCAATAAGAAGAAGCAAATGTCAAATTACATTTCATAATTGTTTATGTTTTGCGATAAATAAATTCACAAATTATGTGCCTAAAAAGAAATTTACGTCCACTAAATAAATAGTAATAAATACAAATGTAGTAATTGTTCAGTTTTGCATTAAAAAATGGCTTTTAAAAATTGGAGCAATTCACGTTTGAACGTCTGCAGTCAAAACCAGCTGTTTTGTGCATGAAACTTACTAGAAGCTGTTTCGGTACTTTTGCAACTATTCTCACATTTCATTTTAACTCTCTCAGTTTGAACTTATACAAATCTTACACAGTATAGAGCACGGAATTAGACCTAATATGTTTTTCTAACGATCACTGAAACACCGAATTCAAACGTCAAAATCAAACGAATGCTTGTATGTTATCGTTGTGATGTATTCGTTAAAAAAAACTTATTTTAAAATGCATATTTTAACAAAAAAATGCTTATATATGATAAAATTTATTTATATATTAACATATAAGTGCAATTTAAGTATTAAAAATTAATTCATTTAAAATTTAATACAATTTCAATATTTAAAAAACAAGCAATATTTTTCAGCGCTTGTGAGGCAGCTGGAGGTCAATTCAAACTTTTTATTTATTTTTCTTCCAATTCAAATCTGGGCAGATCTATACAGAAAAAAATTGCAACGTCCAAGCAAAAGGCGGTGATTCTTTTCGGTGAACTACAAGTAATAAATAGAACCAGGCCATGATATCATTCTGCTTATGTCGAAGGCAGCACAATTGCAGCCAATAGAACAACCTACAGCACAGCTTACACCACAACCTACAATTCTACCTACAACACAAGCAAGAACCAAAGCAAGTATTGCCAACAAACACGAAAAGTGCAAAAAATGCATGAAATCTTAAAAGAAAATACACAAAATACAGAAAACTTCCTTAATGTTTGATATGGCAGTTCTACATTTGACAACTACTTGTGTATAACAGTTGGAGGGTAAGTAGCAAACATAAGCTTGTCAAATGAGTTAACGATAAGCTGTGATCGAAATACACATTTCATTTTCAATGCAACATCGTTCGCATAGTCATCGTTCGTTGAACTCTTCGTTTGAAATACATAATGAAGCAATAATTGTCTTTCCTTTATTCTTATAGATTGTACTCATCGCACATCTATTGCTATCTCCGTCCGCGTATTAAGTAAATTACCAATTTGCTTATATTGAACAGTTTGTCCATAAAGTAACTCTGAATTATAAGCTTTGTGTGTGCAACGAAGGGATAAACAAAGGAAGTTTTCAGTTGGGAAAAACAATTTTTCAATTGCTGCAATTTGAAAATCATTCGCGTGTATGACAAAAGAAATTAATTACTTCCAACTAAATGATGCGTTTCTCTCAACTGAACTATTATTATGACAACTGTTTGCAAATAATGATCCCAAGCACAAACGAAATTCGTTTGCTGCAAATTGGCAATAAACGTTTTTTTGCTTTACTAATGTAAAGCGTTCTCTCTGCCAAATAAAGTTCCGTGTAACTTTCTCGGCAGATTGGCGCTATAAGTAGGACCTTGTAGTAGCTTAAGTGGATCACAGTAAAAAGTCATGCAAGGCTACTGATGAGTTAGTGTAGCTGCCAACGAAATAGTTTTTCTAGTCTGCTGAATGATTTGCTGTATACAGAGCCATTTTTGTTGTTGGTTGTTGCCTTCATTGTCTTCATCTTGTCTTGTTGTCAACATACTTGGCCTAAAGCTGAAATTTTTTACAAATATCAAAAAATTAATTTTTTTCACCTACTAACAGCCGGCATGACGCCTTTCCGGTGCGCGGAAATATTTTACATGTACAGTTGTGAACTCAAAAATAGCAGTACCAAAACGTTTTCAAAATTATCACAATATGTTTAATTTTAAAGATGAGATCACTGCTTCTCATTTTTATTTCGGAACAATATTTTTTTACATTTTTATTACATTTAATTACATCTTGTAACAAAACAATGCTGTCTATATTCATTTAATACTGAAGGAAAAAAAAAATTATTAGAAAAAAGTGAAACCCACTCTTAACAAAGGAGGTTACACATTTCATTTAATTTAGCTAAAAGAAAAAATACTAAAGTCAAGTTTTAATATGTAAATATAAACCACCATCAGTAGTTTGTGGCATTTCCTATATTTTTGATTACGGCGTCACAACGATGGGCCATAGAGTCCACCAGATGTTGACATCGTTCTGCTGGCATAGCGAGCAACGCTTTTCGGACAACTTCACAAAGCTGATTATTATTGGTTGGCTTCGCATCATTCACAGTTTTCTTTATATCTCCCCAAAGATGCTCTTTAGGGTTTTAGTCGGGAACCTGAGCTGGCGACTCCATTACCTCAACCCTATTGACACGAAACCATTCCTTGGCTTTTCTGATGGTATGCTTTGTGGTCATTGGTCATTGTTCTGCTGGAAGATCCACTTTATTAGCATTTCTTCTCTGCTGTAAAGCAGCATAATACTCTTTAATATTTCTACATGAACACGTTGATTCATAGTGCCCTCAATTTTGTGTATAGGGTTTACTCCATTATAAGAAAAATGATCCCCATACCATTATTTTGGGCCAAGGTGTTTAATCATTTTACCCGTGTATTTTGGTTGACAGACATGTACCGGTTGGTCGATGAACGTACTGCCATCAGCCAGTGTCACCAAGCAAAATAATTTTAGACTCTTCCGTCCAAAAAATATTTCGCCATTTTTCAGCAGACCAGCTAGCATACTTTCTCAAATTCCAATCACCTTTCCTTGTGCTTTTTTAAAAGGAGTGGCTTTTTTATCGGACTGCGTGCAGCTAAGGTTCCTCTTAATAGCCTCCTTCGTACAGTCATATCACAAATATCCAAGTTAACCTCTTTCCTGATCTGTATAGTTGGTTTTAATGGATCTTCTTTGGCAAGTCTTAGTTTTTCGTGTTCTTCCCCTTTTTTCCATTTTTTCCGTATATTTGATAGCGTTGTATATCATTTTCGCTGAACACGAGAGCAGATTTTGAATTTCTGACTGTGAAATCTCAAAAAATTCCACAAAATTAATCTATAGACTTGAAGCTTTTCTCAGAAACTTTGATCTTAAATTCACAATATAAGTTTGAAATTTGGTAAAAATCAATTTAAAACCACGCCAATCTCCCATAGAAAGTACGTCATAAATTCATAAGTTTCTCAAAAATCTATGTATTCACTTGATATCCAACCCACAAGCTTTGATATTACACTCTGACTTTAAAAACACTCTGAGTTCGAAAATTGGAAAAATTGGATAAAAACCAAAATCTTTATGCCATACATCGATTTCAAAGATGTAGAAAGATTGTGTTAATGTGAGTTATCAATAATTTTCTCAGTATTTTTTTTGTATACCCATTTGGGAATCCGAAAACCCGCGAGTGATTCAGGGTTGCCAATGAACTCTCGAGCTCTCTGAACGAGTGAGTGTTTGGTGCAGATTGTGTGCCGGAGGCGTCATGGATCTGTTCGAAAATGACGACGGAAAAGCCATTATAGCCATTTAAGTGTTCTACAGAGACATGATAAACAATTTTTTGGTCACAGAGATGTAGCACACGGACACAGACGACCTTAATTCATTAGGATGGTGCCATACAAGTCACGAAACAATTGAGTTATTGCGCACGAAGCTCCCTCGTCGCTTAATTTCGCTCTTAAGAGACTTCAATTGGCCACCAGCCGTTAGACTTCTTCCTTTGGAGTTATGTTAAACACTAACCATCTGCAAGCAATTCTAACTTTCAAAGCGAAAATTGAAGTCTCTATGGCCGAAATAGACACCCAATTATGCGAAAGAGTGATAGTAAATTTCGAAAAAAGGATAAAGATTTGCAAGATAAGACGAGACAGCAAATTTGAAAGATATTGTATTTTATACATTTTTTTTTTTTTAGCCTTGAACCAAGAATTTGGGGTGTATTACCTATTCAGACAAGTCTGCCTTTATTCGAAATGGGGTGATAGATTAGTGGAAGGGAAGGGGGAATCAAATGAAACATGTGTACACTAAGGGAAAAAAATATTAAATTTATCCAAAAACTTTTTTAATTTATCCAAAAAGCGAGTCATTTTTGCACCAATAACGCATTTATTTAAATCGACCACGTAAATATTTAAAATTTATTTAAATACTTTTTTAATAAAATACAATATTAAAATATTTAAAATAAAATTAATAAAAAATATATTAAAATTATGCACGAATTTATTTAAATATCTTTCCAATATTTACAATTTGAAAATAAAACTATCGCATCTAAGGAAAATTTATATAAAAATATTGAAATTAAAAACATATATATTAGAATGTTTCCCACGAGATGCGTTCATCAAATGGCATTTGTTAGTATATTTTATTTTCTTTTTTACTTTTTTTGTTCTCTAATTTATACTATTTTGACAGTAAACTAGAGAAACAAAAATTGAAAAATAAAATACCAAAAATATGCAGGCAAATGACAACCGGTGCAAGACATTTTTGAGAAAATGTCCGGTTGGCACTCAAACCCTATTTATTTTGCGATCATCAATCGCACTTACAAAGAAAATTGGCCAAACATGCGGCTATATTTCCTTTGCAACAATAACTAAATGAGAATTATAAGAACTAAGGTTGCAACTGCAAGAAATAAAATGCAGGAACAGAGTGCGATGCTGTTGCTGCTTGTCGGAATATGTGTGTACGTGTGCGATGCTGTTGCTGCTTGCTTGTATGGAATATGTGTGTATGTGTGGTATAAATAAAATTCAAATACGGGAAAAAAACGAGTTGTAAGGAAAACATTTGATTTATCCACGTAAATATTTAAATAAAATTTATACTCAGGCGTGGATAATGCTAATATGCGTTATTTCCCTTAGTGTAGAATGTTCTAAGTGTAGTGGAAAGCCGTAGAAACATGTGAATATGAATCCGAGGCAAGTGTTATGCCTTTACTTCAGTCAATTCAAGTTATAAGAAAATCTCATCCACAAACTTCTCTACCACCAGCTACTTCAAGTCGTAATTATTGATGAGTTTTCAATTTCAGTTGACTAGAAACGAGGAAAGAAAATTGCAAATGCGAAAGGTTAATGCGTAAGACCATGGCCTGGCCATGCCTACTAACTCGACTACCGAGGCTACCAATTCCCCGGTATTGCTAGATAATTCCATTCAAAGACGTTTTGTCCATTAAATCAATTATGTCTCATATAAATCTACAGAACTCAAAAGATTTCCAATGATTCACCTACACTTAGGGAAATAACGCATATTAGCATTATCCACGCCTGAGTATAAATTTTATTTAAATATTTACGTGGATAAATCAAATGTTTTCCTTACAACTCGTTTTTTCCCCGTATTTGAATTTTATTTATACCACACACGAACACACATATTCCATACAACCAAGCAGCAACAGCATCGCACACGTACACACATATTCCTACAAGCAGCAACAGCATCGCACTCTTTTCCTGCAGTTTATTTCTTGCAGTTGCAACCCTAGTTCTTATAATTTTCATTTAGTTATTGTTGCAAGGGTAATATAGCCGCATGTTTGGCCAGGATTCTTTGTGAGTGCGATTGATGATCGCAAAATAAATTTTTGTAAGGTTAGACTGACAACCGGACATTTTCTCACGAATGTCTTGCACCTGTTGTCATTTGCCTGCATATTTTTATGTTTATTTTATTTTTAATTTTTCTTTCTCTAATTTAAACTATTTTGACATTTGTTGCAATAATATTGCAACAACTGTCAAAAGTAGTATAAGTTAGAGAACGAAAAAAGAAAATAAAATGTGCTACCAAATGGCATTCGATGGACGTAGCTCTTGGGAAATATTCAAATATGTAGTTTTTTAATTCCAATTTTTTATATAAATTTTCTTTAAATGCGATAGTTTTATTTTCAAATAGTAAATACTTGAAAGCATATTTAAAAAAAAAATCGTGCATAATTTTAATATATTTTTTTTATTAATTCTGTTTAAATATTTTAATACTTTATTTAACTGAAAAAGTATTTAAATAAATTTTAAACATTTACGTAGTCGACTTAAGCAAATGCGTTATTGGTGCAAAAATAACTCGCTTTTTGGATAAATTAAAAAAGTTTTTGGATAAATTTAATATTTTTTCCCTTAGTGTATGAGCTTAATTATTCTCTACTCTAGCCTGTTTTCATTCTTGCTCTTCATTGCTATGTGCCGCTCACGAATTGTCTTACGAGCATCACTAGCTTTGACTGTGTTCTCGTTCCTTGAGTGCTTACATTTTTGTGAAGAGCAATCATTTTTTAATTGGGTAAACGTCCGTGAGCGTGTACATTTACTTGAGTACTATTAAAATCGTATGGTAAGAAAGGCACGCGATATTTGTTCATGCGACATAAATCTTAACGAAGTGCATTTTGCACTATTTTTTTCCTTTTTAAAAAAGAAAAAATGTCACTGACTTTTTAGTTCATTAGTTATTTTTTTAAGACATAGATGCTATTGGAATAAATACATAAATAAATAATTAGAAAATACTTTATATTGTAATTATTTCTGTATTTAAATAAAGACGCATGTATCTATCTGACATCAAATTGTAATGCTCTACGACAAATCCTAATGCAATTTGCAATACTTTCATGGATCACTTTGTGACTTCAAACGAAGTTTTCGATACGTTTCATCCATCAATTATGAATTTTTATCTCTGCGGCATTTAAAGATAGCATGATATGCATATCTACATTGCCAACACTCAAACATATACACGAACAATATATTTTGTTTGTTTGAATATATTTACAATACCTTTTGAACCTACTGAAATGCTTTAAGAATTTATACCACTTCAACATGCAGCTCTTCTCATGTCATTACTTAACCATACCATAAAAAAGTTGCTGCCTTACCACCGACTCGAGGCAGCTATGTACCGCTAAACAAACTGAATGTCTTTGCTTGGTAGCCGCATCAAATATTCATGGCTGGAAAATCGGAACGGATATGGGGAGAAATGAACTCATTTCATTTCAGTAGATCTGCCTTATTTGCAAGTAAATCTCTCATTAAATATGAATTAAATGAAGCTTCTGGCTTGGCACGTACGACAACATTGCGGATGTCCTCGCATACACACATCCACACACAGGCATTCACTCATAAGCACATCCGCACACAAAAATGCACACCACTCATAAAAGTACACAAACACACACACACATACATTCACACACAAGCGAAAACATTCTCTTAATTAAGCTCAAGTGGTGCAACCACCCCAGAACTAAACACCTTGGCTTTTGTTGCTGCAACAAAGAAAATGTTTGCAGCGCCGAAATGACAGAAACATAAGCTAGAAAAGCAGTAAAATGAATAAGGAAAACATAAAATTATATGAAGGAAAAAATGTAAAACGACATTTAACGATGTAATTTTTAGATATGCCTGCTTCTGCATTTCTACTCTGTAAGCGCTGTTTAAATTCTTTTCCTCAAGCATGAAATTTAAATCTTAAGTTCCAGTTATTAAAGCTGCAAGGACACTCTATGTGAAAATTTTACACAAGTGAACAAAAGTTTTATGGTTTCATTTCGAAAATAAATAATATAACACTTCAATTTTAAATCTTTTCAATGCTCGAGGAAAATTAAATGTTTGAGCAGTAGTTGACTGTTTGCTTAGCGACCTACACGTATAGGGTGTTTTCTCTTTAGAGGCGGAGAGTTTTAAAATGAATAAAATGTTTATGAAAATGCATGAAATAAACTTTCTTTTAAAGATTATGTTTTAACATTAATGTTTGAATATGATTTCGGGCACGTGGCCGCCGCGGCTGTATATAGCGTTATCTGGAGGTCCAATTTCCACACAATCTTCGCAGTAAATCAGCCTGTATTTCGGCAATAACCCTTCGAAAGTTGGCTCCCAAGTGCTCAATTGTTTCTGGTTTATCGTTGTAGACAAGCCGACATATCCCCAATGAAAAATAGTCGAAAGGCGTCAAATCGCACGAACGAGGTGAACAGTTCATTGTTCTATTTAGTGAAATTAATCGTTCGTCTATTTCGTGATATTTATAGTTCGTCAAATGTCACGAGATAAACGTTTTCGTTATTGCTTTCGGTACTTCCGACGCTCATCACTTAATTGACTTTTGTAGGGACTTTTTAGACTCTCTATTGAGTTTCAAACATTTAAGGTATTCACAGTTCCCTTCTAAAGTGAATATTTAGTAACTTTAGAACGATACTTAAATCAAATTGTGAGCACCCCTTAACGTAGTTCATTCTAAAATTGACACAAACGCTTTCTAAAAAGAGAAGCTTTCTTTAATTTATTGATTTTTCAATAAAATAAAAACAACTTTCAGAAATACGAGTTTCCTATGAAAAACAGACATGTTTGAAAGCAAGGCAATTTTACCAGTTTGTGTTATCTCTATTTTACATGCAAAACAAAATCAGTTACCACATGGCAAAATATTTTAGAGTTAAAAGACGGCAAATTTAACATATCAGATAAAACAAAACTGTGAGCACCCTAATTGAAAATATATTCATTAGGTTGTAAATGAAATTTTAAAGCAAAAAAAAAAACAAATATTAAAAAATGTAAAGTTCTGGAGGATATTCACCCCCTTAATGCTTTCCAATTGAAGCACGGAAAAGTTATCAATCATGTCTTTGTACCACTCACCGTTGACTGTATCGTTTTGACCATCATCATTTTTGAAGACATATGCATATGATCCAATGATTCCACTGGACCATAAAGCGGAGCAAACTGTGATTTTTTTTTTTTGGATTTAATGGTGTTTCGAGAAAGGTTTGTTCACGAACTCATTTAACCAAAAGTGTGCTTCTTCACTGAACAAAATTTTCAAATGAAATTATCATTCCTTCGGCCCATTTGCCCCTCCGTGAGTCTATTCATGATGAAATGTCGAACCAAACTAACCCCAAAACAACCGAGAAATGTTATATCGGATGTCATAGAAAACGGTGTTGCCAATTTTAAAGTTCTTCTTCTCCTTCTAAAACACCATTGAGAACTTCATGACTTGAAATATGTTCGGCGTAGGGAAGTCAATCCTATTATCCCGAATATAGGATAATTTCAATCTAGCCGCAACCCGGGATTTCCTCTTCGGAATCTCGGAATTAGAATACTAGAAAAAATTATGGAAATTTTCTTAAAAATGCAACTCTTAAGGGGACATGTAGGTTACAGATTTAAAAAAAAAAATTTTTTCGGGAATTTTTTTTCATAGAAGGAAAAAAGATAACGTTTTCAAATTTTGCACATATATTTACCAACATTTAATGAATACAAAAAGAGGTTTTTGATGTTATTTGATTTTTTTAAAAAAATGCCAAAAAATTGACGGTGTGCAGGATATCACCAGTCTGAAACATCGAAGGAAAAAATAAAAAAAAAAATTAATTCTTGTCCAAGTGGCCACCGCCTGAACTAGGATAATTTTTATCCGCCTAAGAAAAACAAAATGGCGACCGATTTTGTAACCTCGAAAATTGATTATTTTTTCAAATGGTCGCCATTTTGTTTTTTTTCGGAGGATAAAAAGTATCCTAGTTCAGGCGATGGCCACTTAAGCAAAAATTAATTTGTTTTTTTTTATTTTTTCCTCAGATGTTCCAGATTGTGATATCCAGCACACCGTCAATTTTTTGACATTTTTTTTAAAAAACTCAAACAACGTCAAAAATAGCTTCAGAAATTTTGAAAAAATTTTTTTGTATTCTTTAAATGTTAATAAATATATTATTATAAAATTTGAAAACGATATCTTTTTCCTTCTATGAAAAAAAATTCCCGAAAAAATCCCCTTAATCGAATAAAAGACAGCTTCTGTTGAGGTTTTAAAATATGAATCATATGAAAATTTCTGAGAATAACTTTAAATGTAAGTAAATTGAGCAAAAATTATACGTTTTCTTAAAACCCTCTGTTGTGCGGCTGCAACTTCAAAATGAACAAAATAATAAAACACAGGCGGAAAACATTATTATTGTGAGTTTTATTATCTGTTAAAAATACAAGAATTTTAATTGAATTTAAAGGGAATTTACAAGAATTTCTTACATATTTGTTCTGTCTTCGGCGGCGTTAAAAGTCAAGTGTGTAAATTTTAAGTTTTTGGTTTTCTACTCGTTACATTTGAGCATTTACAGGGTGTACAAAAGTATTATAAAAACGGTAACAGTTTAATTCAAATTTCCGATTTGAAGGAGGAAACACAATCAAGGTTTTGCTGCAACATTCCCGGACCCGTGAGTCGCATCAGCAGCTGAAGACTCACCACTCACATCAAGCACCGCCAGTTTCGATACCGGTCTACGAAGTGTTCCAGATGTTGTCTTTACCAAAACTGAACGTACCTGCCCATCTCTTGCCGGAAATACTTCAACAACAATGCCACGCTTCCACTCGCCACGCGTTTCATTATCGTCGCATATAATAACAACATTTCCAACTCGTATCGGCTCAACTCGTTGAAACCATTTCGTTCGGCGAGTAAGATCCGGCAGATACTCCAACACCCAACGCTTCCAAAAAGTTTGCTTTAATTGTTGTAGAATGTGCCACTGTTTTCGGAGGCACACGTTTTCATTGACGCTGGGCGTTTGCACAGCATTAGGAGTACCGAGCAAGAAGTGATTCGGTGTCAGGGGCTCATCTGCATAACTCTCCAATGGCAAATGTGTAAGAGGACGCGAGTTTATTAAATTTTCTGCCTCGATTAATAAACTGACAAGTGTATCCACTTGTGGGTTTTTTTCCTTTAATGTAAATGATAATACTCGTTTTACTGAACGCACCATCCGCTCCCAAGCTCCTCCTGCCGATGGGTTTGCTGGCGTATTAAATATCCACTCAATACCGCGGCTTGCACATTCGTTCGCAAACTGATTTTCTTGGAATACAAACTCCTCCTTGCTTGCACCAACAAAGTTTGTGCCTCTGTCGCTTCTTAGGCGAACTGGAACGCCTCTTCTGTTCACAAAGTTGCGCAAACACAGAATCACAGCGTCAGTTGACAAATCTCTGGCGAGTTCTAAATGTACTGCTCTAATTGTCAGGCAAGTAAAGAGAGCTACCCATCTTTTTTCGACGCGACGTCCAATGGCCACTTGAATTGGACCAAAAAAATCAACACCTGTATACGAGAAAGGTCTAATGAACGGCGTCAGACGATCTATTGGGAGCTGTCCCATGAGCGGCTGCTTTGGAGTTGATGATAAATTCTTGCAGAGCTGACATTTCATTTTTGCTGCTCGAACACGTTGGCGTATACACGGTATCCAAAATTTCATTCTAATTGCGCAACAAATCGCTTCTTGATTTTGATGTTGATAGAGCTCATGATAAAATCGAACTATTAGCCTGGACAAAGAATGCTCTTTTGGCAAGATTATTGGGCGTTTTGTGTTTAGCGCAACACATTTTACATTGTCAATACGACCAGCTAATCTTATTACTTTATCTTCACCTATTTCAGGTGTTAAGTTATAAATCGAACTTCCCTTTGGAATTGATTTACCATTTAATAGTAAATGCATTTCTTCAGTAAACGTTTCTTCTTGAACTAGGCGGCAAATCATAAGTTCGGCATCTTTTATTTCAGTTGCAGTAATAAATATATTATATTTAAACGTTTGATTCTTTCTGTCTATATAGGACTTAAAAATACAAATAGCTCGACGCACCCATACCATGACTCGTAGAAGTTTATAATAGCATGAATAATTTTCAAAAGGAATGATAGATGAAATGTTTGTTATCGTGCACAAAAACTTTGAACGTTTTTCGAAGTTACTCTCATTTTCGGCTAAATCTGTGGGCATCTGCGGCCATTCTTTCTCGGAGCCATACAGAAATAATGGGCCCATTATCCAACGAGAATTTGAGGAGACTTTGGATTTCGATTGCAGACGTGTTGCATCATCAGCCGGATTTTGTGACCCTGGGACCCATTTCCATTGGTGAACTTCTGATGTTTCGAGAATCTCAGAAATTCGATGCGAAACGAATTGCTTGTAACAACGGCTATCAGATCTTAGCCAGTGGATAACAGTTTTGGAGTCAGACCAAAATGTTATTTTTTGTGGCTTTACGCAGTGACTGGTTACTATTGCTTCTTTCAATCGAACGCCGAGTACTGCAGCCTGCAGTTCCAATCGTGGAATAGACAGGGCTTTGATTGGGCTACATCTTGATTTTCCAGCTACAAATGCGATGCTGATTTGGTCATTGTGACATATTCGCCAGTATCCAACAGCAGAAAAGGCAACTTCACTCGCATCTACGAATATGTGCAAATCGACGGTAGCCAACGGATTTGTAAATTCATGGCTGTAGCATCTGGGCACCCTAAAATTTTCAACGGACTGTAATTCTTTATACCAACCAAACCACTTAAGATAAATTTCATCTGGTATCGCTGCGTTCCAATCAATTTTTGCTCTCCACAGCTCTTGCAACAGTATTTTTGCTTGTACGACTATATTTGCTAATAGTCCAAAAGGATCAAAAATTGACATAGCGATACTCAAAACTTCGCTTTTGGTCGGCCGACGATCGCCATTCAAAACAGCTTTCGGTACTCTCATAAATTTTAAAACAAAGCAAAACTGATCAGTTGATGGCTGCCAAAACATACCCAAAATTTTTTCTGTTCCCGACTCAGAGTGGCAAATGTTTTCCAAAGCAGAATCTAAAGAACATGATTTTCCAATTACTTCTTGACAAAACTCTGACGAATTTGAAATGAAACTTCTTAATTCGAAACCAGCTTGTTTATGGATATTTATGACTTCATTTGCAACCTGTACGGCTTCTTCACTAGTATCGAAGCTGTCAACATAATCATCCACGTAATGACGTTCTACAATTGCTTCATAGGTGCGAGCATGATTTTGTCTATATATGTCAGCATTTAGATTTTTTATATATTGTGCTGAACATGGTGAACTTGCTGAACCAAAAATCATAGCTCTCATTACGTAAATATCTGGAGGCTTCGTGGAATCACCGTCTCGCCATAAGAATCTTTGCGCCGTCTGGTCAGCTTGCTGTATATTTATACGGTGAAACATTTCGCGAATATCTGCGCACACCCCGATCTTCGCTTGTCGAAATTTAAACAAAATTGATAGCAGAGGCTTTGGTTGGTATTTGCTCGGGCCCTTCATCAGCCTGGAATTTAAAGATACATTGTTAGTAGAAGCGGCTGCATCGAACACAAGACGCAGCTTGTTTCCTTTATTTATATTGCGCACAGCAAAATGAGGCAAATACCATGTTTTCCTTTCTAATATTTCGGCTTCATCACGAGACAACTTTATTGCATAAGACTTATCTACATATTCCTTAATTTTGTTTTGGTACCAGTCAGAAAATTCCTTACTTTTTTTCATTTTTTCTTCTATTTTTTCAAGTCTTTTCAAAGCTGCTGTATAACTTTCCTGAAAGTCAAAATGGTCGGTATTCCACAATAATCCTGTTTCATATTGATTACCAATCCTTCGTGTGGTTTTAAATAAAATTTGTTCGGCTCTTTCGTCATCTTTGGAAACGAGAGGCTCTAGCGGCTTTGAGCCAAAATTTTCCAACGTGAAGTATTCAGCAATTTTTTTTCAATTTCCTCAATTTTATTATGTTCATAATCGATACGACAAACTATTGCTTCCGTGGCCTCCTCATTTGATCCAAATAGCACGCACCCTAACTTTGTTTTATGAACAGAGAAACTATCGTCCAAGTTTAAAACGTCTATTGGCCGCACCAAATTTATGTGTGGCATTCCAATTAAAAGTTGTGGTACTGCGTCCATGTAGTCATCAATGCAAACATTTTTTAAGGAATCATAATTTAATTTAAATTTTTTTAAATCCAAACTTTGAGACGGTAATTGTAAATTTTGCGTAGAACGTACGCCTCGCATTTGAAAGGTATGTGTGCTATCTCCCAATCCTGAAATTTCCAGATCAAGTTTGTTCGACATTTCGCTAGTTGTTGCACCTCCTATCCATCGAAGTGTTAATATATCTGAAGAACCTTTTACTCCAATTATTTTAGCTACTTTCTCCTCAATTAAAGAAATTTTCGATCCATCATCAATAAACGCCATTATTTTACAGCTTCCTTTTGGACCTTTTAATTCCACGGGCAAAAACTTAAACAATGTTCTTTTGTTCATATTATTACTAACGATTGTGATGACATCGGCATTATCCACACTTTTGTTATCTTGTTGATTTGTTATCGAAAGATTGTCATCTCTTGCTTTACCATCTCTGACAACAATATTATTTGACGTTTTTATTTGTTCTGGCTTGTTAAGCTTAATTTCCTTTTTTTCATTATTTTCATGAAGGAGACGATTATGGAACTTATGGCAAAACGACATTCCACATTCACGACGGTTTCTACATGTTAGTGCACTGTGACCCGGGCGTAGGCAACTAAAGCAGAGTCTGTTCTTTTTAACAACTTCCCATCGTTCGGACCAAAGATAACAAGATGGGAAACTTAAAAAACATAACCTCAAAAAAAATTTGCATGTATTAGTGCGATGAAAAATCAACCCTGAATTTTACTCTTGTTCTTCATCGGCCGCAAACTCTCGAAAAAGTCACTTTGCAACCCCTGAAAATAATGCATATTATCTATTTATTATGATATAAATATTTAAGTTGAGTTGCAATAAACTGTTTGCAACCAAAACTGATTACTAAGTCCCTTTATTTTAGTTCATACATGCGTTTAAAGTTTGCCAATTTCTTCAGTTGTTGTATTTGTCAACATTTTTGAAAAATTTTTATTTTACACAAACCCCCGCTATTCTACACAAACCCCCGCTATTCGAGGTGAAATTTAAAAAAGGAACGCTCTTGTTCTTCTTCTGCATTTTTCTGCTGAAACTTCGTTTACAAACAAGAAAAATAATGTATGGATTGAGTGTTTGAATATTTAAATCTTTAAGTTATGTTACAGGAATCTGTTTAACACTCAAATAATTACATGCATTTTCTTATTTTAATCTTAATCGCCTAACAAAGTTTGCAAATTTTGCCACTTGTTGTATTTGTAAATAGCTTTTTATTTTCACCACGACCGTTTTGTAAAAGTTCTGTTATTTTTCATCCCATTAGAGTTGTCAACTATCATTGTTTTCTTTGAAAATTTGCTTGGTTGGAATAAATATTGCTTTGGTACGAACTAGCATTTGTTTTATATATAAAATTTGTAAAACTGCTTTGATTATGTATTTGCGTAATATATTAAGTTTAAAGTCATTTCACATATTATTCCATTATTTGCCATAAATATTATTTTTCCATTTATATTTCTACGGCTCAGTCCTCAAACTAATAACTCCAATTTCTATCATTAAGTAATCCTTTCTGAATTTTAAGGGAATATCTGTTTCATTTATGGAAATTTTCCGGACACTTAATTTTGACTCATATAATAATAAGAAATTATGAGCAATAATAAATGTATCTTTGGGCAAATAATAAGAAAATATTTGATTACACATGGTTTTATTATTTCAACCGTGTTATTTCGTCGTTCGTAAATTATTGTGTTCTATATCACAAAATTGAAAAAATTGAGATAAGACTGATATATAGGCAAATTTTTTGAGATCTATATATCTGTGTCATCAGTTTGCTTTTATCTTTTATAGTTTTCGAAATATGAGACATCGACTTTGTGCTATACAACACTGTTGTGACAAGCTTCGTAACCTATTGTGTTCTATATGCAAAAAATCGTGCATATAGAACAAAAACGAAGCAAAAATACTAAGTAAAAACAATATGTTTTTATTTTGTTCTATATGCAAGTCTAAATAAAGTTATTAAAGTAATTATTTGGAGGTCTTTGTATTCTGCTTTTTTTTTGTTTTTTTCTGGATTTTTCTTAGCTTCACATTGCACTTGGCAAATGAAATGAAACAAAAAAGAAAAAATCCCGCTTTAGATTGCAGTTGGTAAATAAAATTAAACAAAAAAGAAAAGAAAACACCATCGTAAATAACATAAGGTTAGAAGTTAAATTTTACAACAACTTTTAAAAAAAGCTAAACACTAAGAATAAGAATGGATACGCAATAGATAAGAAGATATCATCGGAGAAAGTAAATGATGTGAAAAGTTTATACAACTTTTTATCACTTGATGCAGTGGCATACTACAATAGGGGTATTCACGGGTTGATGCGAATTGCAAGAATGCGAAAATGCATAACATAGCGGAAAGAAATATATTGCCACCTTATTTCAAAATAACAAAAACTTATTTAAATCAATGTGCAAACTTAGCCTTTTTAAAGTTTTACCCAGATGGTTTAAAACACCCATAACATGAATCAGCTGTTTCGCATCACTGTTTGCGCGCTTTCGCAATAGCTTTGAGCAGTGCGTAAAAGGACTTACACATCGGCGAATCTGTTCGTCACACGGTGGCCATGTTCACACAAGTTCGCTAGTTAAGAAGCGATGTTCGACAGTTTGTCACACGGTTGGCCGTGTTTACAAAAATTTTTGATTTTCTCTGTCGAACAAAGGATGCTGCCGAAAATGATGACAAAAAAACAACAAAAATCAATGGCTTGTGTGACGAACAGGTTCGTTCAATTTGAACGCTAGCTTTTTCACACACGTTCGCGCCGCCATGTTGTTCGACGAACAGATTCGCCGATGTGTAAGCCCTTTAATTCAAGAAGAGTTGCAAAATTGCTTCTAATGTGTTTGTTGTTGGAATGAAGCAAAAATTCTCAATCTTGCATTTTCGCATCGTCGCAACTGTGTTTCGCATTAACCCGTGAATACCCCTAATAATTTGTTTAATACAATTTAAAATATAGGTACAACTTTTTGTCTTCGTTTTTTTAACAAACTCGCTTCAATTAAAAAATCTCCGTAAATCAAGCATGAACTTCGGGGAATCGAAGTCAAACGTACCTTTTAAGAAATTAACAGGTGTTGATTTAAGTGGACTCATAAGAACATATAAGATTAAGTGTAAAATTAAGTAAATATAATAATATATGAAATAAAGTTTTTGTTGAGTGAAATCACATTGCTTTTCATTTTTCCAATAAATATTACATTTAAGAACATTACATTTACATTTATCAAGAAGAGTTTCGTAAATAAGTGCATATAGAACAAATTATTTTTTTTTAAACGCATCTTACTCTAAAAAACGCTTCCAAAGATGAACATTTTTTTTGACAGAAAAACCACAAACTCTTGAACTTTCCTTGGTAAGAAAATCGCGGCAGATTTTTCGGTTTAGTTTTTTACTAAACTTTATACTTGATTTACCAAAAAAACATTTTTGTCATATAGAACACAATAATTTGTGAACGACGATTTCTTAAAATTCATACTATGAATCAATTTAGTTTACCAGCTTATATATTTTGACTTCCGTAGACACAATTAATTTCCTATGATCATCGTTGTAGATTTATAAGCGAAATTTAGGCAAAGCTATCCTAAAAACGAAATAAAAATTAAAAACCTAATAAAAGGAAAAATTAAAAGCTATCCTAAAGAAGATAAATTGGCAACACTACTTCTAACCATTGCATGGAAAAAAAACATTTCATTCATAAATTCACCCAGCTGATATTATTAACCTTTACGTTACATGCACAAATTTTTTGCTCTTTGTAGGGAAATAATGTGGTTTTTTTATGTATAAAATCTTATTGAACATGAAGCTAAAGCACAAAAATAAATATTTTTAGCATATATAAGAATATATAAAGAACTTTAGATATTTTTGTTTTCGTTATAAAGCCAATCAATAACAAACGTGTTGGAAGGGTTAAGGAACATAACCCGAAACTGACATATTCACCTCACTATTTGTGGTGAAATGGTTTCTCTCGTATGTGTGTTTACTTTTTGCAATTTTTAGATTCCCCACAGAAGTTTCCCATCTTGTTATCTTTGGTTCGGACACAGGGCAATTGCGAAAACTATCACATTGGTTTAAATAATGTTTTTCTCTGCAAATAAAACAATTTAATTTTCTTTCAGGTTCCTCTGTAATAGTAAATGATGACTTGTACGTTCGTTCTCTTTTTTGGATATGTTCCTGTGCATTGTGACCTTTGTAAGCAGAATCCATTTCAGTGGCCATGGAAACATACATTGCAACGTGTTGGAGCCATGCACTAAAATCGCACACGCTTGGATATTGAATCATGTTTGCATGTATATGTTTTGCCCAATCCTCTCTTTTAAATAAAGGCAATTTACTTACTAATTCGTCCAGAAGAGTGGGATTATTTAAATGCGGAGTAGCGCCAGCATTTTGCAAAAAAACGGTCA
The DNA here is from genome assembly GCA_943735915.1 of Pherbina coryleti. NCBI lineage: Eukaryota > Metazoa > Arthropoda > Insecta > Diptera > Sciomyzidae > Pherbina > Pherbina coryleti. The sequence goes on along the minus strand of OX030949.1, from coordinate 20,713,862 downwards.
GGTTAGAAACCATTGAACTAAAGTTGACTATCTCACTCAGTTTCGTGCTCGCAATTGAAGGATAAGCTCGGACTTTCGATATTTGACTGCGAATTAAAACTTGGGGGCGACCAAAATGAAATTCCAGTGTACGCATTATTTCATTGACACTGTCTGGGTGAATAAGAAATGCCTCAACTTGTGCTTTAGCGGCTCCTTTGAGTGCCTTTTGAAGGCGTGATAGGTTCTCTAAATTTGTATATGAGTATGCGTCTGTAGTTTCTCTGAAGGCGACAGCAAACATTGGCCACTGTTCCGGCAAACCAGAAAATTGTGGCAGATCTTGAAGTTTACGCATTGAGTGGTTATAAAGCGTTGGTAGCGGCGTAGCGTTGATTGGCGGTAAAAATGCAGGCGGAGCACCCTGAGTATGATATAAATGTGGCGACGAAACTTGTGTGGCGGATGCGGGAATTGATGAAAATGTTGGCAAGGTAGTGTTTACTTGCGACGACTGATTTTGCGTGAAAGACGCAGACGCTGAAGCGCATGTTGGCATAGCAGATTGCAACTGCGATAGTTGTGTTTGCATGGGAGTTGCAGGCATTGTCGAGAATGTTCGCGGAGACGCTTGAAAGTAGGTATGACCATGGTATAATAATACATGGTAGCATTGACAGTTGCTTCGGAAATCATATACTGTCAAAAAATATACTCAAAAAGAGAGCGCTCACAATCCGCCATTGAAATCACAAGCAATGTTGAAAACCTTGAAGTGAAAAAAAACAACAACCACAGCAGCTGCTGATGTATTTCCGCAAACAGCTGTGTTTGACAATTTATGTTTTCCTGTTGAAGAGAAAATAAGCAGTTGTCAATGCTACCTGGTATAATTATACCATGGGTATGACTACTTTTCAAGTTAAGGGCGTATGTAGGTATATTGGTAGATGGTAAATGAAAGGGCTTACCTGTGCTCATTTGAGTTGGAAAATACACACCGGAGTTGTAGGCTGCGAGTGCATTGTTGAGGTTAGGTGACATTGGAGCATAGGTGTTGGCGGCAGTGTTGACGGAGTGGCTGGTGAGAAAATTTGATGAGTTGCTGGAACTTTCGGCGGCGGCATTTGCTTGCGAGTTTAACAATTGCTGAAGATGTTTTCTTTCCTTTTCAGAACTTTCGTATGAAAGCTGTAGCTTTTCAATTTTTTCATGCAAATCAGAGATTACGTTGTTGTCAATAATTGTTGCATTCTGCTCATCTTCAGATGCAGAATCTCCTTTTTCTGATGGCATTTTGTTGTTTTCTGTGCTTTTCTGAAGGCGTTCACTTCGGCGAGGCATAAAATTTTAATTCCAGGTTATTTCAATTGTGTGGCAAATAAATATATAATAAAATGTTGTGCGGCTGCAACTTCAAAATGAACAAAATAATAAAACACAGGCGGAAAACATTATTATTGTGAGTTTTATTATCTGTTAAAAATACAAGAATTTTAATTGAATTTAAAGGGAATTTACAAGAATTTCTTACATATTTGTTCTGTCTTCGGCGGCGTTAAAAGTCAAGTGTGTAAATTTTAAGTTTTTGGTTTTCTACTCGTTACATTTGAGCATTTACAGGGTGTACAAAAGTATTATAAAAACGGTAACAGTTTAATTCAAATTTCCGATTTGAAGGAGGAAACACAATCAAGGTTTTGCTGCAACACCCTCTTTGGGTCAGAATTGACAAAAGTTGGCTTATTTGCACCAGAAGGAAATTAGTGTTTGTATTTCTTAAATATGATAGAGGATTAAGAGAAAAACTTCATAAAAAATCAAAGAAAAATAAATAATATTAATGAATGTTGTTTTTAGTGAAGTAAAATTTTTTTACACAAAAAAGAAAAAAAAAACAATTTTGTCGTAAGTAATGCCCTAAATATGCTTCATTTAAACCTTAATATAATACGTGGATATTATAGGAGTATTATTTCTGATATTACTTAAGTTATATGTTCAGACCATGTGAGGTACCATACTAAATATTTGGCGTGTTCTATAGATTTGGGATAATGTTTCATTTAGTCAATTTCGGCTATCACAAAAAATAACGAAGAATTAAAGATTTAAAAAGACGATCAATCCCTAACGCAGATTAAGATAGCTGGATACATATTCGTATAAAACGGTAGTTATTTATGAGAAGTACGGAATAAAGCTTTTATGTATATTTTATGACATGAAATGCACATTGTACAACATCCAAATTTCAAATATGTAACAAAATGTGTTTGAAGGAAAGTGTGAGAATAACATGGATGATAACAAATAAAATTTGTTTGCATCCAAATATATTATGTTTGTGTGCAATAAATATTTGTTTGAATGCAAGTAAACTTTTCTATGGTGCAGAAATGCAATTGAGATCAGCTTCAAAAGCAGTGAAACTTTTTGCATTTCAAATATATTTAAAAAAAAATAAAATAAATAACTGGCCATTTCAGCCCTTGAAAGGATTTTGACCTAGCTTCTTATGATCAATTGTGTTGTGCGTGTTATTAAGTTTGTACACAAATTGACCGAGAACCGGGCCTACATGTTTAACGCCGACTCCGAACGGCAATGAACGAATGTTCTCGTTCTCAAGAAGCTTTACATGGCATTTTGATTACTCTCTGAGGTTTGTCATTGTCTGCAGAGAGGTGGCGCCCGTACAGAAAAATTATTTTAATTAAAATAATTTTCTGTCGCTGCTGGGGTTCAAACCTGGGTCTCCAGGTTCGTTGACATAGAGGCCACGCACTTTAACCAACTACGCCACGGACGCCACTATTTACTCAAATAAATTTAAGTAAATTTATATGTATTAGTATCGCCTTTGGTCGAAATTCAACCATGTTAAAATCGATTTTTCTCTTGTTTTTTTTATTTTTATTTAAAAATGCTTGGCAAAGTAAAAAATAAGTTGGCTGTATCGTGGGTCCTTAGATTTTGACGTGACAGTGTATCTTTATCATTGTCCCTATCCTTTCATATGTTCCCAAACTTGTCTTATTCCTTGTCCCATTTCTGGTCCTTATACTTTTCCCAATCTTGTTCCAAATATTGTTTTAGGTATGTCTCAATCTCTGTCCTTACCATTGTCCTTAGAAGTCATCTTCCTAATTCTTGCCTTTATTCTTGTCCTAATCCTTATCCAAATCTATTCTCTTATCTTTGTCCAAATATTGGTCCTTCTCCTTACCTTTTCCTGGTTCTAATCTTTGTCCAAATCCTTGCTCTCATCCCTTGTCTAATCATTGCGCTAATGCTTAATCAAATCCTTTTCCTAATATTTGTCCTTATTTTTTATTTTAATTTATTTTTTTATACAGCCTTATGACGCTATTATTTTTTGTTTTTTATTTTTATTTAAAAATCCTTCATTTTTGTTTTATCACATTAATCGTGCCGTATATACACCGCAAGTTATAATTCTATTCAACTCCGTTGTATTTCTGGTGCAGGGTGGTGTATTTAAAAAGGTGATCGTGAATTTTTCATCTCTCTTAAAAAAAAAATTTTACCTGCACTTGTCAAAAACAGCTGATGCTAAATTCTAAGCAAAAGTTGCAAAACATTCTATTACAGCAGGAACAATTATTTGCAAATTGAACAATTGTTTGTGTAACTTTTTATTTTTAAATTGCTCTCAAATAAGAAAGGCATAGAGATTCAAACTACAGCCATGGATACTTGGATTTTGAAAAGCAATAATCAAATAATATATTTAATATATTTTTTGTTATTTTTTTTTTCGGTACATACCTGATTCAGTACCTTTTGAATGATATAAGTTTAATTTCCTTTTTTTATTCTAAATATTAAAAAAGTGTGCGACAACATTCGATGTTTGCATATTAATTAGATATTAGTGTAAGATTAGGGCAAAATTAACGGTTATGTTTCTTAAACATTAAGGTTTATGCTACAGAAAACATTTTCCATAGAGTATATTCCATATGTTATTCTCTTTTCGCGGCCATGGTCGAGTGAGTTAAGAAGTGCGGGAATCACTCGATGTCAATTCCAAACCAGGTTCGAACCTGAGCAAAGAATGTAAAGCTTCTTGAGAACATGCACATTAGCCGTTTGGAGTCGGCATAAAACTAATAGGTTTAAAGTGTTTCATAAGGATTGTTTTTCTTTCATTTTCATTTACAAGTCTTTCCATAAAATGTGAGGTCGACAAAAATCATCAAAAAAGAAAATCATCCACACACTTTCTCCTTCTAATTCGTCAATGCGTTAAACCGTCAATTAGGGATAAGGTTTAACTAGAAAGAGAACTATAACGAGAACCAAGACGCAAATTAAAGGCATTAATTATTCATGCAAGATATTTAAAGATCTTCTTTGAAGGGGATAACCGCAAATGCGGCTCCCCTGAAAAATTTTTGTCGTTTTAAATGAAGTCGAAATTAATTTAAGACTCACAAACACATTCTGGAAGGGGTGTGTTATTTTTTTTTTTTTATCATCCCATAAAATATTGCAAACATCTGTTGAGATTAATGGAAACATCATGTCAATGTTTTTGAGTACGCGGTCTACCCAGCAGAAGTTTGCTTTTTGAAGTTTGGATTTTAGTTAGGTTTTGTCATTGGTGGTTGCAGGAAGCAGTCTATTGAAGTGATACAAAAAAAATGGCACACTTTAAGCATTTAAGTTCAAAGCTGGCTTTAATAGATCAGCGCTTTTACTGGTTTCTGCTAGTTTCTAGCGCTATAACTAAGGTAGCATCCATCAAGAGTACGGAAAACATGTTAAACAGCTCTATACCGGCAGGCAAGGATACTATAACAACATTTGAAACTCAGTACTTGAACGCTTTGCAGCATAAACTGGACTCCATAACGGACATATTGGGCCAAGTTGATGATTCTGTAAAAAGCTTACAAGAAAAGACGCACACTTGGGCTATTTTCCATCATCACATCGACTCTTGGAACGATCAAATGAAGGCGCTGGAACATAAAGTTGATTTAATCAAGCGAGGACAGGACGCCTATCAAACCTACAACAATAAATTGATGAGTCTTGAGTTTACGCTTAACCACATACTCAGCAAAGTAGTTTATCTGAGCGAGAGCTGCAACTCGCACCAGCAATCTTTGAATACTGCTAAAATTAGCACGACTGAAGAGGCCGATGCACACATTGCAGAAACGTTGCGAGAGTTACAGCGGTCTATGGACGCAGACAAGAAAATGCGCAACGAAATGTTGACTCGTTTGAGCAATATTTTGCATCGTGTGCAAAAAATCGAAAGCGGTAATTTTCGTGCTGGTCGTGACTCCAAAGATGACGGTGCATCGCAAAAGCTGGCACGCCTGATGCATCCTGTGGGTGGCTGTAATGCCAGTCAACGCTACAACTACAACATAGAGCAAAGCCTCAAGGCAATAGAGCTGAAAATGAATAGCTTTACGACAAGCTACCCACCGAAAGATTTTAAACAGTTGTTTTCGATTGCAAAGAAGAGCTCGCGTGCCTTGGAGGAAATAACGCACTCGGTTAGTCAGACCGAGGCAGCTTTAGTGCAGTGGCGCGAAATCGAAGCCAATCATTCGAGAAATTTACATGAATACTGTCAGGATGTGTCAGGTGAACTTTCGACCTTTACCGAAAGTTCAGATCATCTGCTGAAGCGCATTGAGTACGTGGTGGGCGATGTCAACGAAAAACTGAATAGATTATCCTGCAATGGTGCTTCGAACAAGAGCCAGGACTACGACGATGAAACTCTTGCTTTGGTTGTTACGCCGATTAGCATCGATTGTAACGCATCTACATTAACAGAAGAATCTGTTGTTGAGAGTTTTGGAGTGGAAGTAACAGATGCTGTAGAAGATGAACTCGAGGAAGAGGATGGCATTTGGGCAAACAAGCGTCAAAGTGATATTGGTAAGTTTTCAAGTTTTAATTTGGCAAAACAATAAGAAATTAACTTTGGCAAGCGGTATATAAGAAAGACCCAGAACTGAAATCGTTAATTTTTCATATAAAAATGTGAGCTAATTTTTGTCATTAATTCATTCAGTTGCACAGTGGGCCAACTGACACGTAAAACTGTCAATTATTCAAACCTTCACAGATTTGAGTAAAAATTTATGTAGATATGTAAGTCGACTTTGGGGTTAATAACTTGAATTTTATATAAATTGTGGCAGTTGCAACTTTGAAATGTAATTTTAATAGTTTCAAACATAAGGATTTTTTTGACATCACAATTGAGATTTCACTTTTCTGAGACCCAAATGGTCACTCAATATGGTTTTCACTGATACTTCCGATATTCCAACAAGGTCAGTAAGGTCTCGGACTGTCAATTAATAGTTTTTTAGCACTAATTTTTTGATTTTGTTGACAATATATATTAGTTGATGTTGATGGTCGTCCTGGCCGTGCCTCGTTTTCAACGCTCTCATTTTCGACCCTCTTTGACCATTTTTTACTACTCATAAACTCGATAGAGCTTGCTCATCGAAGGCTTTTTGCAACATTTTCAATGTTTCGGCAGCAGAAATTTCATTCCGCACACAAAATTTTATGGAACTGCGTTGTTGAATACTTTCAGACATTATAAAAAACGAAAAATTCACTTTAACCTATTTAAAAAAGTACACGTATCTCAACCGTTAATGAATATTTTGACGTATAAATTGGCACAGATGTCATTGACAGTAGTGTCAACTTTAAAATAAAAACATTTGTCCCTATAGGAATCCCCAAAATAATTATTTTGTTTGGTTTTTATTAAAATATCATTGATAGTATTGGCCATCGTAAGTCAAAACGTATTCTCGTCTTTCGGACACTACACGAATACCACGTCGGAAGAATTGCTTGTTTTAAGATGCAATCTCCGAATCAATTAATTTTTTGCAGTCTTTTTACATGGAAAGAAAAATGCAAGCATTCTATGCTTGAATCAAGCAAATTGGCTATCAGTTTACACTCAAGCGTTAATTTCTCAATTTAACCATTATTTTGCTAGAATTCAACAAATTTAAAACACATGATATAAGAAGAAAATATTTAATTCAAGAAACATTTGCTTAAAACACAAGAATGTTGTAATACATACAGTGTTGTGCATATCAAAAGCAATCAAAATTGGCGTAGGAAACTTCTTCATATTTTTTATCGTCTTACTTCTTTCCCCAAAATTTAAATAGTTATTTTTTTTTGCTTTATTATAATCATTTTGATACTTAATCAAGTATTGCGCTCAATATAGCATCAAAAGAAATTAAATAAAAAATAACGGTATCTCAGCAATGAGAGCAGTATACGGAAAGAGCAATTTTTGACTGCATAACAAAAGCAAACTTACTTAAGTCAAAAATTTTACTTTTGCTCCGATAACGGGAAATGTCGGTTATATTTTTAATTTTTTGTTGAGTTATATATATAACTCACGTCTTTAAAAAAAGTTTGAGACTAAAAAACTGTGAAAACCCTTCACTTGGGTGGTCCGAAGCTTAAAACAACACAGAGAGAGGACCGACATGTAATCCTAGCTTTTCAAAAATGTCCTTTTTTATCATCTCAGTCTGTTGTTAATCAACTAAATTTAAACATGGACTCGAGTACTGTTCGCCGACGTGCTTTGGAAGCTGACTTAAGAAGTTGCAGACCAGCGAAAAAGCCATTGCTCAAAAAAAAAAATTAAATTAGAACGAAGGTTGGTTTGCTTTTAAGACATAATCTCTTTTGGTTTAAATCAAATAAAAATTTTTATATTCCCAATTAAATTTGGCAAGAACTCATTAAATTGGTCTGATGACCAATGGAAGACAATCCTTTTTAGTGACGAGTCCAGATTAAATCTCTTTACCAGCGATGACATGGCCACAGTACATCGGCGAAAAGGTGAGAGCATAGTTGCCAGAAAGCACGGATAAATAGTACTTATGGTATTTTTCAACGATTGTGGGATGTGGTAATTCCCATGGTATTTTGTTGTAAAAATCCGTCGCGTGGGAAAAAAATACCACATGTGCGATATTTACCACGCGTGGGAAAAAAAAATACCTCAAAATACCTCAAAATACCATAAAATACCTCAAATTACCACAAAATAGCAAAATACCTCAAAAGAAGATTTGAGGGATTTTGTGGTAATTTGAGGTATTTTGTGGTATTTTGAGGTATTTTGCGAGTGTGGTAATTTGTGAGAATTAAGTGTGAGAAAAAGAGAATTTTCATGGTAATTTCACCTGGCGACACTGGGTGAGAGCCTTAAACCTCAAAACTGTCAGGTCACAGTTTTCTAGATTTGGACAAGATCCAGTTTATGAAATTACCCAAAAAATGGACCGATTTATTTATAAAGAGATTTTAGAGACAGTCATGTTGCCCTTTGCTGAGCGAGAAATACCAACCAGGTGGATATTTTAGCATGACAACGACCCTAAGCACACCGCAATGATCGTTAAGACTTGAATTTGCGCAAAAGAATTCAGGTATTGGATTGACAAGCTCAATCGCCTGATCTTAACCCAATAGAAAATCTATTCGGAATCCTTAAGCGACAAGTCGGTGGGCAAAGGTTTTCTTATAAAGTTGAGACACTGACACAGCAGTGGCGAAGCATATCACAAACTATAATTGACAACCGTATAGCTTCAATGCCACGCAGATGTGTTGCGGCTATTAAAAATAAAATTTATTTTACCAAATATTAACCCTATAACCTGTATTTTCAATCGATTTTAATTTCTTTAGTTTAAGTTGCTTAAGTTATGCACAGCATAGTTTCTACTTTGTACTTTAAAAAAAAAAAAAAAAAATAAATAACTGGCCATTTCAGCCCTTGAAAGGACTTTGACCTAGCTTTTTATGATCAATTGTGTTGTGCGTGTTATTAAGTATGTACACAAATTGACCGAGAACCGGACCTACATGTTTAACGCCGACTCCGAACGGCGATGAACGGAATGTTCTCGTTCTCAAGAAGCTTTAGATGGCATTTTGATTATTCTTTGAGGTTTGTCATTGTCTGCAGAGAGGTGGCGGCCATACAGAAAAATTATTTTAATTCAAATAATTTTCTGTCGCTGCTGGGGTTCGAACCTGGATCTCCAGCCAACTACGCCACGGACGCCACCTTTGTACTTTATCTATATATATAAAAAAGGAGCTTATGTTTGTAAGGCCGCAATAGACTCCTAAACTACTCATCCGATTAGCATGAAAATTTGTGTATAGAAGTTTTTTGGTACGGTGCGTGTTTGTGGGCTATCAATTTTGATCCACCTTGAACACCAGAGGGCGGTAAAGTACACATTTTTTACAAAACCACCTAAAACTCCCAAACCGCTCATGCGATTAGATTAAAAATTGGTATATAGTAGTTTTTAGGCACGATGATATTTTTTACGGAATCTTCTTTGAACCACCTTGGACACCAGATGGTGCTGTAGTACAAATTTTTTACAAAACCGCATATTTTTAGTAGTTTTCTAAGGTTACATATTCAGATATTTACAAAATATAAAATATTTCTTAAATTTAGTTAAATTAAAAAAATTTCCGTTATTTTGACATAAAAAACACAAACATATATTGAAAACTATTAAAAATTTTACTACAACGATTATTTAATGCAACATCGTTGCTTAATAATGAGAAAAAAACATTTAGAAATTTAATTTTGTGACTTTCGATTCAAATATCTCCGCTGCATTTGTATACATTTGGTTAAATTTTTTTTTTGTCTTAAAGCTTCTTACTATGTACTATGAAAACCTTATTGCAAAAATACCGTTAGTTGAGTGTATATATATTAATTTTTTTTTTAAAAAAAGGTCTAAAATTTTGGATTTTTCCTCAAAAAAAGGCTCAACATTTGTTTTTGTTGTAAAACTAATTTAAATTCAAATTCAAAAATTGTCAACTCTATTTAAAAGTTATAGCATTTGTAAGCAAAAGTTATTTCAATTTTACGCAAAAATTAAAAACCATTTTTGTGATTCAAAAAGCAAGGCTTGATTTTTTCGAAGAAAAATTTTTTTCCAATATTGTGTTTTTATATTTTTGTAAAAATATAAAAGCTAAGAAATTAATTTATTAGAAAAAATTATCTTATTATCTCTTACCAATCAAAAGTTATAACCAATAATCTTTATCCAAAATATATATACAAAAAGCAAAACGCTGTCTGTATGATGGCTGGAAACTTGACAATTACTGAGCCGATAGAGCTGAAATTTTGGCAGCACATTTTTTTCATGTACAAGATGGCTTAAATTTCTGTCACACCCCCTTTTACCGCCCACAAATCAATAAAAATGCTATATTTCCTACGGTTTTTGTCGATTTGGCTACATTTGGTAATTTAGTTTGTATGCTCACTGTCGGCAACTGTACTAAAACTGGGTAATGTCCATCTACTAGAAAACTGGGATGGGCATTATAAAAGAGGGTGTGGCTCCGCCCATACAGTTCAAATTTGTATTATCGAATAGCTTTGAAAGTAAAAGTAGCAATACTTACATACAAACTCAAAATGGAGTTACTATTTGGTGATCTCCTGCTACTGGGAAACTGTAACGGGCAGTGGAAAATAACAGTGGTGTCAAACTATGAGTCTAAGAAAAGTTTTGAATAAACCTATTATGTTCCCATATAGTTGCAGGGTGCAGCAACGCGCGCTGGGAAAAGCTAGTTTATTATAAAAAAATGTAAAAGCCTGGAGAAGTAAAAACTTTAGAATTATTTTTTAACAATTTGTATTTAAATGATTATAAAAAATATATCAAACTAGATTTTTAATAAAAACGGAAAAGTTTCTAGGTATAATTGACAATGACTTTTTTTGGTTGCTTTTGCTATGCACAACACTGTAAATAAATGAATTAATTGTTGTAAAATAATCTTGATAAGATAATTATTACATATCTTCAGATGAGAAGTGGGAAAGTGATTGCTTAGTTTTACATGCTTAAATCAGTGTTGATATAATTTTGCATTTTCTTAAATCAAGCAAATAACAGGGTGCTACAAAAATGCGGTAATTTGATACTTTTGGAAAAACACATAGTAGAGGTTTTAGGTAAATAAAAATGAACAACAAATTAATCTATACTTGGTTTTTCACATACACCGAGAATCGTGGTCTTTTAAATTTCATATTAATACTTTTTAGACAGGTGGTTGTTTGGAAATATTTGAAAAATCAAGTGAGAAAATTATCTTCGGTACCATTTCTGATGCCCGAGAAAGAATGTTTTTTAAAATTGCCTTCAAGTATCCACTTGTCAAAAATAGGAAAATGCATATGCGAAAAATATCTCAATTATTAATTCGCCAAATTTAAGGAATACGTTAACACTATATTCAATACCACCAAAATTTTGACTATTAGGTTACAATAAAGAGTTCTGTGCTATCTCGATTATAACTTAAGCTTCGAAAATCCTTCACACAAGACACTTTGAATAAAAATCGTGAGTGGCATCGTCTTTGGCAAGATATTGTTAGTTGAAGTCTATACTTTCTTTTGCTATAAGTAGCATGGTTTTTTTTTTACAAAAATCAAAGCTCAAAAAACAACTTTTCAATATTACTTAGTACTCTCATATTTTTCTGTACAGGGTTTTTTGCTCATAAAATGAAAACAAGAACTTATTCGAAATAGCCAACATTTGCTTTCCAGCACGAGCGAAGTCGATCCGACGATTCATCGATCGCGACACGCACGACATGTATAGGAAATTTCTCCACTTCTCGGACAAGAGCGCACTTTACAGACTCGATATTTGGGTGTCGAGTAGAGCAAGCCATACCATCTAACATTGAACCCAATTTATAATCCTATGGGTTCAGGTCTGGGCTACCCGCTGTCCACTGATCCGTGAAAATGAAGTCCGGATCATTGTTTTTGAGCCGCTCTTGAGTCAATTTAGCCTTATGGGCCGGAGCAGAATCTGGTTGAAAGACTTGTTTTGAAATAACATCGTGTTAAAAGGCTTCGCAACCAATTCCAAAACATCGGATTCATACACTTTCGCCGAAGTTTTGTCTCCTTTTTTACAAAAATTGAGCTTAGTGACCCCATCATGGGCGACTCCCCACCAAACCATCACAGAAGCTGGTTAGGGACCTCTCTAAACTTTCGGAACAAGTTCTTCTGCATGTCATGATGACAGAGCATACACTCTATCATTCTGTTTATTGAACTATTCCTCTGCGGTGAACATGTTTTATCAGTAAACAGAATTCGCCTGTGGGCATTATCCGCGTGCTTGTGTTTTTTGTATGCTCTGAGCCCCAAGTCATATTTAAGAATGGGAGAGATCGATTGCGGCGAGATATTCATCTTCCGCGATAAGATTTTCTGCTTTCGCAGCGGTTTTCGCTTGATTCGAGACTTCACCACCTTGATGGCTCGTGGCGTTCTTACAACATGTGGACGGCCGGTTTTTAGACGGTCGATTATTTCACCAGTATCCTACAACAAATTCACAGTACGATACACAAAAGTACGAGTGACTCCTAATGGTCGCAAGATCCGAAAGATTCAAAGTCGCCTCTTTCCATGCCACATACTTTAAGACCAACTGTAACCCCAGGTTGTGGCGTCCGTGGCGTAGTTGCTTAAAGTGCATGGCCTCTGTGTCAACGAACCTGGAGACCCGGGATCGAACCCCAGCAGCGACAGAAAATTATTTGAATTAAAATGATTTTTCTGTACGACCGCCACATCTCTTCAGACAATAACAAACCTCAGAGAGTAATCAAAATGCCATGTAAAGCATCTTGAGAACAAGAACATTCTTCCGTTCATCGCCGTTCGGAGTCGGCGTTAAACTTGTAGGTCCGGTTCTCGGTCAATTATGTACAAACTTAATAACACGCACAACACAATTGATCATAAGAAGCTAGCTTTCAAGGGCTGAAATGGTCAGTTATTTATTTTTTTATTTTTATAACCCCAGGTCCATTCCACGATTATAAACAATTGTCGCCGAAAACATTTTTAGCGAAAAAGAAGCATAAATGCTAAATGCTAAATATGAACGTCTCACTCACAGTAAGCACGTTCAGTCGTGTTCCAAAACAAATGAGAGTACTAGTATTTAATTTCAATATTAATAATACATCAAGTCAATCCTTTTCGCTATCCACACAGATTACGTGCAACACTCGAAGCTTGGTTGTCACGAACTAACCGAACGCATCGACGGCATTTACAAATTTGCAACAACCGAAGTTAACGAAGCTGGGCGCGACTTTAACGAGCGTTTCTGCGCCTTTGCCACAGACGGTCCTGCCTGGACGGCTATGCAAAATCGCGGCCCCTACAGCGAGCAGGAGAATTTTAATCGCTCTTGGGCGGATTATCGCAATGGTTTTGGCAGACTGGACAAAGATTTTTGGTATGGAAATGAATTCATTCACCGTTTGGTCTACAGTGACGACTATGAGTTACGCATCGAAATGCAGGATTTTGATGATGTTCGCGTTTGGGTGCATTATAGCATTTTTCGCCTGGATAGTGAGCAGTTTAATTATAATTTACTGATTGGAGGCTATAGCGGTGCTGTGCCTGATGCTATGCAGTATCACAACGAGCTGGATTTTAGCACCTATGATCGACGCAATGACAAAAGTGTGGATGCATGTTGTGCCTGTGCGACGGGCTATGCCAGCGGCTGGTGGTATGATAAGTAAGTAAAACAAGGGCGTGGTATGAACACATTTTTTATGAATAACTTTTCATTACAGCTGCTCAGAGGCAAATCTAAATGGCATCTACCACGACAGACCCTTGGGTAATAACTATATTGGCATCATTTGGGAGCATTGGCATGGCGACTACTCGCTTAAAAGTGCACGCATGCTTATACGACCCACAAATTACTCAGTTGCAGTTGCCACACATGCAGTCTACAATGAGCTCACCGAAGATCCTTGAATTACAAATGTGAAGCAGTTAAAAAGCAGCTTTAAGTTCTGTTTTTTTTCAATGTACTTAAATGAGTGCAGAGAAATGTGACACATAAATACTAAAAATAAACTTGCTAAGCAAGACATTTAAATATTAGCCCTTTTATGACAGAAACAAAAAAAAAAATTAAATAGAAAAAAAAGAAATGCTGGTTTATATATAGCAACATCAGAATGTTGCTAATATGGATTTCTGAAGCAAATGGAATGAGCTTGCCTCTGCAGATTTCTCATTCCACCCTGGCTGACTCTGATCCTTTTATAGTCATTTATAGCATTTTCACTCATATACTCAAAGGTTCAAAAAGCTGCCTTGAAATATTAAAAATTGCTGAGCTGGCAAAGAAAACAGCAAAAAAAAAAAACAAAAAAAAAAAATTAAAAAAAAAAAATGCTAGAAAAAAGTATCTGCAGCAAAGCAAATATGCATTATCTAAAAAAGTGGAGGTTGACGACGTCACTTGCTGCTTTTATATTTTATTATCTTCTAGCAGAGCCTCCTGAAGTGCCCCAAGTCATGTTTCTTGTAGCCGTCGCTTTTGTTGCTGTTGTAGAGCGCCTAGAGTGCCACTTGCAGGGTGTACTGCAAATATTTTTTCTGTTTTTAGGTTGCAAAAGCCACTTCATGGTGAACAAAAGAAATGGTCTGCAGAAAATTTAAATAAAAAGCAAAAAAAATACCAACAACTAAGAGATTCAAAAATATAACCAAGCAAACAAAAAACAAAAAAAAACAAACAACAACCAGATTGCACCGGCCCAGTTAGATTGAAATGTATCTTTCTTTTTTTTTTTTGCTTGTATAGCATTTTTAATGTTCTTTCAACTAGGTTTAGTTTGCATTCAGGTCATCGTAGTTGGTGCACAATAAAAACAATATCCTTCTTATCCTTATTCCTGTTGTGCCAACAACTTTTATAAAACAAATAAAACTTAAAGTATCTCTGTGCATCTCAAGTTCTGATCCCCATGCAGATTTCTACACTCATGGCTATTCCCCAAAGCAACACGCAGCTCATAGATAAAGATAAGAATTACAGCTTACGCAGCATAAAAACTTTTTATACGGATGCTCAATAATTGTTTGTCTGTTGCTTAAGTATTATTTAGATATTCATGAATTGGTGCCCGTGCTTAAAATGAATGTAGGGCCACAAACATGTGTCAACATGTGGGTCTGTATGTTGCATGAAATGTCGTTTCTTTTCATTGTTAAATGTTTTTTTTTCTCCATTTTTGTTTTTTGGTTTTTTTTCTCCTTATTTTGTTGTTTATCCATTTGTTGTACATATGTTTTGTTTTTGGAATTACAAATCAAGCGTTAAATATTTAAAATGGATACAGCTTTGAAAAAGCAGAAGGTAGCAACATGTTACGATTACATATTTTATTTGGATGTGTTTTCAACAACCACGCCTAAACCATCACTGCCATTAGTTATACAACCTATATGGACCATTTTTATGTGACAACGTTATGTTTTAACGCGAAAAAGTTGAAAAAAAGGAGTTGGCTGTGTTGTGGACACAGTCGTAGGTTTCGACGTCACAACGTATCCGTTGTTCGTTAGTTTGTCCTCATTCTTATCCTTGTTAATATATTTGTCCAAAGAATTGTCCTTATCCTTGTCCAAATTGTTGTTTTAACCCAATTGTTGACGTAAATCCTTTCCTAATCCTTGTGCACATATTTTCTCAATTTTTTTTTCTAAATCTTGTCCTTAGTGTTTCCAAATTCCTGTTCTATTTCTTATCACAATTCTTGTTCTCATCCTTTTTTCAATCTTGCCCTAAATATGGCTTTAAGTGTGCCTAAGTTTTTGACCTAGTACTTGTTCTAGTCCTTTTCCCAATCCTTGTCTGAATCCTTGCCTTTATCCTTGTCCAATTCCATGCTCCTTCTCCTTGTCCAATCTTTGTCCTACTCCTATGTTATTCTCGGTCCTAATTTTGTCCAAATCCCTGCCAAAATTCTGGTCCTAATAATTGTCCTAGTTTTTATTTTTTTTTATTTTGATTTTATATTTTTGTTTTTGCTTTTGGTAGTGGTACATCTACAGTGGCGAGCAAAACTGGCTAAATGTTTGCCACTTTCATGCATTTTAGATTGCTGTAGAGTCATTTGTCAATAAAAACTACACGTATTAGTTCAAGTTTGTAAAATGAATAAAAATAAAAAAACATTTTACAAAAATAACAAAAAATTCTATTTAACCAGTTTTGCACGGCGGCAACCTTTATTACATCTATCTATACTATTATATAAAAGAAGACTCACGTATGTTCGGCTGCGAAAAGCTTGAAAATGGCAGGCGCTATTTCAAAAATTATTTTTATCTAGGATAGCTATGGTGCCCAGATGGGACATGGGATATATAAATTTAATAACCATTGTTTAAATAATTAATTAAAATTCAAAGAGAATAACCATACAATTTCTTTATTCTTATTCTCAGAGAGAAAAAATTTTCTCATTAAAACTCTGTGCATCTCAAAAAAAGGTTGTGCCCAAAGCTAATAAGGTAGAACATATGTATATGTAATACTTCTGTATTCCAACTCTAAAATCGAAGAGAGACAGCCATAACAACATAAGATGTTGCTGTTTGTGTTAGTATATTTGAATATATGAAAATTACTACACAAAAAATAAAAAGTCAAACCGTCACAGGGGCGGTTGTTATGAAAACGCTTGCCCCAAACATATAAGAAAACAAATCATATTTGTTTTTCCTAAATCACAGGTACGCACCATTATAAAACAATTATAAGAATGCCTGAAATATGATTAAATTTAAACAAACAAAATTTTAATAAAAAAATTCAAACAACAAAAATTTCAAATAAAAATTATTGACAATGGAAGCACCGCTCCTGAGTTTTTTTATTTTGAAATTTAATTTCCTCTATATATTTTCTCGCTCATATAACAATATATCAGCACTCTAATGTTGACGAATATATGAGATAGAACAATATCTCGAAATCACTGTGAGACAAAAGCTCTATTTTCAAACCCTTTTTGAGCATCATATATAAAAGTCAATAACCCAGCGGGAAAATAAGAATTGATTAAAAAAAAAAATCGTAAATGGAATAGATTCTTTTGCTTACATTTAAGAACGTATTCCAAAGAATATATTAATTAAAGCAAAACATATGAATTGGAATATATCAATCAAAAGTTTATATCAACCAATATATCAACGAATATATCAACCAAACAAATTTTGGCATAAGTGAGAAAAGCAACAGTCTGTTTTGATTTGTTTTCTCATTTCCGAAAATGAATACTTTTTATTTAAAAGAATGCATTTAAAAAGTGAATAAAAGAATCGATTTCTGTAGCTATTCATATGGAAGCGAGAAAAGAATGTACTACTATTTGTAGGACGTCAGCGTCCCACCGGCAAAATGAAAATGGATTCTAGAAACAAAAATCGTAAATAGAATGAATTCTATTACTAACATTTTAGAATGTATTCCAAAGAATATATACATTTATAGCAAAACCTATGAATTGGAATCTATCAAGCAAAAGTTTACTGATTCGTTTTTATTCCAGCCATAATCGATTACGACCCATATAATTATTTCTAATATATAAAATGTTTTTAGATTCCTTGCTTGCTTTTTTGATAAGTGAGAAACGAACTGATTCTAAAACAAATTCTGGTATAAGTCAGAAAAGCATCAGTCTGTTTTGATTTGTTTTCTTATTTCCAAAAGTTAATACATTTTATTTAAAATAATCACATATGTAAAACTTCTATATTGGCAGTACATTGTACTGTAAATGTACCCGAAATTGTGGCGTCCGTGGCGTAGTTGGTTAAAAGTCTGTGGCCTCTATGTCAACGAACCTGGAGACCCGGGTTCGAATCCCAGCAGCGACAAAAAATTATTTGAATTAAAATGATTTTTCTGTACGGCCGCCACTCTCTGCAGACAATGGCAAACCTCAGTGAGTAATCAAAATGCCATGTAAAGCTAATTGAGAATAAGAACATTCCGTTCATCGCCGTTCGAAGTCGGCGTTAAACCTGTAGGTCCGGTTCTCGGTCAATTGTGTACAAACTTAATAACACGCACAAAACAATTGATCATAAGAAGATGGGTCAAAGTCCTTTCAATGGCTAAAATGACCAGTTATTTATTTATTTTTGGTTTTTTTTTTATGTACTCGAAATTTAATTTTATAACAAAAAAAAACTCAGGAGCGGTGCTTTCATTGTCAAAAATTTCATTTCAAATTTCTGTTGTTTCAATTTTTATGGTTTAAATTTTGTTTGCTTGAATTTTTCTTTTTAAATTTTTATCATATTTCACGCGTTGGTCTTATAATTGTTTTATAATGGTGCGTACCTATGATTTATGCAAAACAAATATGTATGCTTTGTTTTGTTTTATGTTTGGGCTGACATTTTTCTTAACAACCGCCCCGTTGACGTATAGTAGTAGTATATTCAAATATACTAATACAAACAACAAAATCTTATGTAGGCTATCTCTCTTCGATTTCGTAGTTTAAACTCATTAAAAATTTAGTTTGCTGCCAGTATTGAAGTATTACATACATGGTTTAATAAATAAGGTTGTCGCATGGGTGAGAGCGAGTTCCAATAAATGTCGAATCGAAGTTGACAACTCATACAAAATCTGAATGCGTAAATTGATAACATGCAAAGCCGATGAAGTTGTTGTTGTAGCTTTTCATTGATTTTGACAATTATGTGTACTGAGAAGAGAGTACGATCAGCCACGAGACAACCTAATTTATTCAACCATGATTACATATATGAAAAGAATCTATTTAAAAAGTGAAAAAAAAAACGATTCTGTAGCGATTCCACTTAAAGCGAGAAAAGAATGTACTATTCTTTGTAGGACATCAGCATGTTAAGAATAATCAATTCTAGAATCTATACTGGAGAAGAGAATTGATTCTTTTTTTATATAAAATTGCATCTTTTTCCCGATGGGGTGTTAAAAATAATCAATTCTAGAATCTATATTGGAGAAGAGAATTGATTTTTTTTTTCCGGTGGGAAGGTCCACAAAAAAGAAAAAAAAAAGACAGCAACATGTATTGAGTGCGGTACCAATGCTGCCACCTTTTTGAATGTAAAAATACTGCCACTTTTATAAAAGCATCGACAAAAATTCCGTGTCGATGTTTTGTTGAAATGTTTTGATGAAAGTTATCAGCTTAAACGAAAGATATATTTAATTTTAAAAAAACAATTCTCTAAGGCCGTCATATATTTTTCTTACCTCTGAGCTGATATTTTTACGTATAAACGAGGTTTTTATAAATAGGGTATTTACAGATCCCTTCTAAAGTTGATATATAGTAACTTTAAAACGATACTTCAATAAAATTGTGAGAACCCCTACACGTAGTTCATTCTAAAATTGACACGCCTTTTGAAAAGAGAACCTTTCTTTAATTTATTGATTTTTCAAAAAAATAAAAATAACAAGAGAAGCTTTCTTTGATTTATTGATTTTTCAATAAAATAAAAATACCTTTCAGAAATGCCAGTTTGCTACGAAAAACAAACATGTTGGAAAGCAAGGCAATTTTACCAGTTTGTGTTATCTCTTTTTTACATGCAAAACAAAATCAAAAATAGTTACCACATGGCAAAATGTTTTGGAGTTAACAGACGGCGTAGTTAACACACCAGATAAAACAAAACTGTGAGTACCCCAATAGTCACAGCGCTAGGAAAAGTGAACCAATGCATGAAAAAAAATGATCAGGAAGATACAGAAAGTTTATTACTTTAGTTATTTTTAATTACATTAGTTAGCTGGTTACTTTATTCGGATGAAACTACTAAGTCGCTCCAACACAAATATACAATTTTACCGAAATTCAAACGGCTGTATTCATAAAAAATTATGAGCCTCTTACAAAGCCTTCATAAGAAAAAAATCGAAAAAAAATTTAAAAACATTTTTCATGTTGAACGTTTCAACAGCTTTCAAAAGCTCTTTTAAATGCTTGATAAATAAGAGAATTTTAGAAATGCTTGAAACCTTCAATAAACCCTCGATAAAGCATTTTAAAAATTTGTTTGTTCTCATCTGAGCACAACAAATATTGTCAAAACGTATCAAATTATTTCAAAATGTATCAAAAACAAACAAAATGTCAAAAAGTGGTTGAAAATGTTTGTTTATAAATTAGAGGATTTTTAAATATGGTTGAAAATGGAATTTTTTTTTTAATGCTTATAACACACCTCTCATAAAGCAGTTTTTAAATTATTTGCTCTCATTTGAGCACAAATATTGTCAAAAATAATTAAAATTCTTCAAAATATTTCAAACATTTGGAAAATATGTCAAGAAAATTCAAAATATATATAAAATTTCCAAAAAAAGAAAATAAAAACAAGAAAATTTGCTATTTCGAAATATTTATAAAAAAAAAAATAATAAAATGACAATTATTTCAGTGCAGATGGCTTAGAAAAACTATTGATTTTTAAATATCAAAATCTTGACGAAATTGCGACAAATAAATAACAAGTCACTGAATTTATCTAATACACAAACCATTATTTATACTCTTCCCACTGCAATATGAATACGGCTGTTAAATTTTAAGATTTAAAGTTTTTAATGATATTTAATATTTTATCGCCGGCGAAGCAGCGGGTATTTGCTAGTAATATATAAAATTAATGTTTTGTCCAAAGTCCTTTGGGCTTAATAACGATATTAATACGTCTCGGCATACTCTCAACCAGTTTTTCAATAGTTGCATTTGGAAGATCACGCCATTCCTTGGCAATAGCTCGTCGATGTTATTTGGGGCCATTTCGTAAGATGCCCAATTTTTTGCATCTTACGCCCTAAGCGTCTTGCAATATATGCTTGCAACGATGATGACGACGAAATTAACGATGATTTAGTTTACTTTAAGCGGTTTTCTGAAAGGCCTCATGACACCATACATTTTTGTTTAATTTTTATCATGTGGTCGAAAACCTCAGCTTTACAGTCGTTCTATAAAATTTACCGTAGCGCCTACACTCAGGGAAAAAAATCGTAAAACCAAAGAAAATACACTTTGCCACAAAAACTTTTATTGGTTAGATTGTGCCCAAAGATAAAACAATCCTTACGGTAAAGGTACAAAGATTGTTAAATTCCCATGAAAAATATACTTTATATCAAAGACTTAAATTCTTGTGACAAAGATTTACGTCTTTAAAAAAATCAATTTCCTTAATATTATCTTTGTATGTCCGCCTTTTTTTCTATTACTCCACTCTCCTTCCCACCCCCTCCCCCTTCCCCTTGACCCTTAACCTATACGATTTAATCTAGAGCTAATTACAACTTATAGATATTAATACATCAATTGCCTTATATAGTACATATTTCCCACAAAGTAACTGCGAACTATAAGCGTGTGTATTTTTAAGAAAAATATGATTTTGTAGAAAAAATTCTTTAAAATTATAAACTTTGTCTTTAAAACAACGATGCTTAGATTCAGAAAACAAAGAAAATTTGTTGATATTGCGTACTTTTTTCTTTGTTAACAAATTCTTGTTAACAAAGAATTAAATCGTTATTGTAAATAATTTATCTTTACGGCAAATATTTTTTGATTGATGTAGCTTCAAAGAACTTCAGTCTTTTGTTTCAAAGATGCAGCAGTTGCTTAGTTAAAGAATATATCATTAGTGCAACGATCTTTTCTTTGTAGCAAAGATACTTATTTTGGTTACAGTCTTTTAACACCTTTTTTTTTTTGATTTTAAGGCGTTCAATTTTCTCAGTGTATAGTCACGAAGTTTAAATTCCATGCAACGTTTTTTTATTGTTGTTGAATTTTTACTGTATTCAGCGGCTGCTAACGATGTGTAGTGGTCACACAATTTTTTTTTATTTTCGTTATGAGGTCAAAGAATCATGTTTTTACTGAGGTAAAATAAAACTTTACGTAACACTTCTACTTAGCAAGTAATGAAAATTCTATGCAACAATATTGCATTTTTGTTGCATAATCTTTTATCGAGCGAACTTGAGGAAAAATATTTTTTTTATTTTTATCGCAACGCTAAGTACGAATTCTTCATGTGAGTTTTGTTAAATTTACCATAGCGCATATACTCGACGAGTAATAATGCCTTACAACGCCGTTGTATAATAGCTGCATTTATAATCTTAGAGCGGATCTCTTCGCGATCTTATCACATAATGAATTTTTTGACTATTTTTGTCGAATGGGCTGAGAATCAGCCTTTATTTATATAAAATAATGCTAATCTTAGGACCCATATATAACGAGTTATAATTTCATGTAATTAACTTTCAGTTGCTTTGATTAAGCAGCTCCATCCGCGTCTCGACAACGTCTTTAATTTTGTTTTTTTTTTTTTTTTTTTGTTATTGCACCTTTATTCAGCGAGTTTTCAACTTTTTTGGAAACCTGCGCAGTAAAATGTACCGTTTTAACGGCAAAACATTTTTCAAAATGCACCGGTGTTGCATAGAATTAACTCAATGAGTATAGAATACTATTCTTCTTATGAAAAAAAATAAACAAATGACCTCATGAGTTCTTTCAGGAAACCCCTACAGTAAATTCAATTAAAATTAAAATAAGGACAAGTAGTTATTA
Organism: Pherbina coryleti; assembly: GCA_943735915.1. Lineage (NCBI taxonomy): Eukaryota > Metazoa > Arthropoda > Insecta > Diptera > Sciomyzidae > Pherbina > Pherbina coryleti. Next base: position 20,691,254 of record OX030949.1, on the reverse strand, counting down.
GCACAATTTGGATAAGGATAAGGGTAAGGATAAAAAAAAAGAATGAAGGAAGCTTGAAGTAAGGATTCGATACAGATAAGAACAATATTTAAGACAAGGTTGGGAAAAGGGTAAGGTCAAGAAATAGGAAAAGAAATAGAACAAGGATTTTAGAAGAAGAATTTAGAATAAGAAATAGACAAGATTAGGAAAATAATTGGGACAAGAATTAGGAAAGGGTCAGGAATCCTTCGATAAGAACAAGGTCAGGAAAATCCATAGCATGGATTAAAATAAGAGTTTAGACAAATAGTAGGACAATTACTAGAACAATTATAAGAACTAGTATCGCCTGTGCCCGAAATTCGGCCATATGTTTCTATAAGGTAACGAAACTCAAGTTGTTTTTCACGTAATGAATTGTTATTAATTTGCATGTAAATTCTTAATGCTTTCCTTGACGCCATGAGGAAAATAGTGGTAAAGGACAAAAAAGGAAGCATATGCGTCAATAACAAAAATTTAATCAACATATAATATTCTTTTAAAGTAAATAAATAAATTAAAAGTAAAGTAAGTAAATAACCGATAGAAAAGTATAACAAATAAATCAAGATAAATGATAATTCTCAAGATAATAGTAGCAGGCAGCAGTTTAACTGTTTTTTTAACGCTGAGAGAAATTAAGAGAAAGCAACAACCACAACAACAGCAATAACAATAATGCTACTCAGCTCTTTTTAAATGTTTGCGTCACTTCCGCATTCTACTCTTACTTTTGTAAGCTACAGCAGCGATGTTCAACAGAGCTTTGTCGCTTTGCAGTTTCTCATTGTCCCATTGGTAAAAAAAAGGTTTTTACATTTGATCAGTTTTACCTATCTTAATGACAACATATTCGAATAAAAATTATATTGTGCAAGTCTACTCGAAAATACCTATCCATCGATATCAGTATTATGTGAATATGTTGAAGGTAACACAGAAAAAAAGGGAACAAGGGAAATAGGGAACTTTTTGTTTGCCTATTAATATATAGATAAACCTAAGTATGAGAACAAGTTTGGAAAAAAAGCGGAGGATAGGAACAAGAATAAGAATAAAGATGACGGTCTCACGTCAAAACCTACGGGCTTATCTACGATACAGCAAAATTCTTTTTATGTATTGTTCTTGTATAATAGGAGTAATTCTTAAGGGCGGGGTAAGGTTTGTTTCGTCTAAAAAAGACCTTTTTTCATTAATTTTTTTAGAAAAAACTATAACAGGAGGTTTATTTTACTTATTATTATATAAAAGTACAATATTTTAAGAATATTTAAAAAAATTTTTGTTAAAAAATAGAGAGAAATAACGGATTTATTGAAGATCTCCGCAGGTGCCTCGAAAAAAAGTCTTTGTGCTGTGACCAGCCTACAGCATCACTGGATCATCTGAAACCAAAAAATCAAAATGCTTTCTTTAGTTTAATACTTTATCTCTCCAGTGATGTCGATTTTTTTTTAATTTTAAAATTTTTCAATTTTTGGCACCATTTCGAAGCCAAAATGACGATTTTTGACGAAAAAATCTACCTATTTGTTATTGTAATATTGTTAGTAATTAAAAAATTTAAAAAAACTCGACGTCACTTGAGAGCTACTTACATGAAGAATATATGTAAAACATTTCAAAACAATCGGTTCAGTAGTTTTTTTTGTAGGCTGGTCACCGACTTTAAAAATTACATGTTTGGGAAAATCGATTTAAAGTTTTGTACACAAAGTAATACTAGTTGGAGGTACGGTCATTCAACCTACTGTAACTTCGTTAGTTTTGCTCCGAATGATCTAAAAATTTAATACACTCTTCAGATGTTGTACTTTCAGACACAAAAATAAAAAAAAAAAATGAAAAAAAAAATGTTGTCAAACCTTAGCCCTCCCTTAAGATAAAAGTAAATATAACATTAAGTCTCGCTTCCGTACTTTTTGACAAATTTTCTCATTTTGACAGATGATCAAATTACTCTCTATTACTCGAACTTTACTTGTAACGAGTACGGAAACAGACCTTGTATTTGCCATCATAATATGGTATTCATACAAATATTGCATTATATTTGTATTCAACCCTCTGCAACTGACGTGCTCCAAATTTAACAATATTCCTGACGTGGGGTCTAGCAGACCTCACTTTTGAACTGATTTCTTATGATGAAGTTTCTGACTGTAACCTCTTGACCTTATTCCATATAACAGCTAATAGTTTTAGGCTAACATAAGAATAAAATTTGAAATAAAATACTTTTTTTTTTTAAATAAAAACGAATTTTTTATCTTCGAATTTCACGTTTGTATGCACGAAGTTTTGATTTTCGGTGTCTGTCAGACTACGACGTCAGCTGCAGAGGGTTAAGTTACCGCGATGACAACTATTTTTAGCCTCCAACAAAAACCTCACATGTCGGAGAGCAGTTTAAATGGTTTATTAAAAAAAAAAGTCGCAGTGAACTACAACTGAATCGAATGCAATTTACAACATATGCTGACAAGTGGGACACAATACTATATAAAATATGAATACAACATATAATATTATAAAATGTCAAAAACTTTATGATATAAATTAAATTAACATATAATATTCATTTAAAGTAAATAAATAAATTAAAAGTAAAGTAAGTAAATAACCGATAGAAAAGTATAACAAATAAATCAAGATAAATGATAATTCTCAAGATAATAGTAGCAGGCAGCAGTTTAACTGTTTTTTTAACGCTGAGAGAAATTAAGAGAAAGCAACAACCACAACAACAGCAATAACAATAATGCTACTCAGCTCTTTTTAAATGTTTGCGTCACTCCCGCATTCTACTCTTACTTTTGTAAGCTACAGCAGCGATGTTCAACAGAGCTTTGTCGCTTTGCAGTTTCTCATTGTCCCATTGGTAAAAAAAAGCATTTTACATTTGCTCAGTTTTACCTATCTTAATGACAACATATTCGAATAAAAATTATATTGTGCAAATCTACTCGAAAATACCTATCCATCGATATCAGTATTATGTGAATATGTTGAAGGGAACACAGAAAAAAAGGGAACACAAACTTTTTGTTTGCCTATTAATATATAGATAAACCTAAGTATGAGAACAAGTTTGGAAAAAAAGCGGAGGATAGGAACAAGAATAAGAATAATGATGACGGTGTCATGTCAAAACCTACGGGTTTATCTACGATACAGCAAAATTCTTTTTATGTATTGTTCTTGTATAATAGGAGTAATTCTTAAGGGCAGGGTAAGGTTTGTTTCGTCTAAAAAAGACCTTTTTTCATTAATTTTTTTAGAAAAAACTATAACAGGAGGTTTATTTTACTTATTATTATATAAAAGTACAATATTTTAAGAATATTTAAAAAAATTTTTGTTAAAAAATAGAGAGAAATAACGAATTTATTGAAGATCTCCGCAGGTGCCTCGAAAAAAAGTCTTTGTGCGGTGACCAGCCTACAGCATCACTGGATCATCTGAAACCAAAAAATCAAAATGCTTTCTTTAGTTTAATACTTTATCTCTCCAAAGATGTCGAGTTTTTTTTAATTTTAAAATTTTTCAATTTTTGGCACCATTTCGAAGCCAAAATGACGATTTTTGACGAAAAAATCTACCTATTTGTTATTGTAATATTGTTAGTAATTAAAAAATTTAAAAAACTCGACGTCACTTGAGAGCTACTAACATAAAGAATATATGTAAAACATTTCAAAACAATCGGTTTAGTAGTTTTTTTTGTAGACTGGTCACCGACTTTAAAAATTACATGTTTGGGAAAATCGATTTAAAGTTTTGTACACAAAGTAACACTAGTTGGAGGTACGGTCATTCAACCTACTGTAACTTCGTTAGTTTTGCTCCGAATGATCTAAAAATTTAATACAATATTCTTCAGATGTTGTACTTTCAGAAACAAAAATATAAAAAAAATTAAAAAAAAAAATGTTGTCAAACCTTAGATAAAAGTAAATATAACATTAAGTCTCGCTTCCGTACTTTTTAACAAATTTTCTCATTTTGACAGATGATCAAATTACTCTCTATTACTCGAACTTTACTTGTAACGAGTACGGAAACAGACCTTGTATTTGCCATCATAACATGGTATTCATACAAATATTGCATTATATTTGTATTCAACCCTCTGCAACTGACGTGCTCCAAATTTAACAATATTCCTGACGTGGGGTCTAGCAGACCTCACTTTTAAACTGATTTCTTATGATGAAGTTTCTGACTGTAACCTCTTGACCTTATTCCATATAACAGCTTATAGTTTTAGGCTAACATAAGAATAAAATTTGAAATAAAATACTTTTGTTTTTTAAATAAAAACTAATTTTTTATCTTCGAATTTCACGTTTGTATGCACGAAGTTTTGATTTTCGGTGTCTGTCAGACTACGACGTCAGCTGCAGAGGGTTAAGTTACCGCGATGACAACTATTTTTAGCCTCCAACAAAAACCTCACATGTCGGAGAGCAGTTTAAATGGTTTATTAAAAAAAAAAGTCGCAGTGAACTACAACTGAATCGAATGCAATTTACAACATATGCTGACAAGTGGGACACAATACTATATAAAATATGAATACAACATATAATATTATAAAATGTCAAAAACTTTATGATATAAATTAAATTAACATATAATATTCATTTAAAGTAAATAAATAAATTAAAAGTAAAGTAAGTAAATAACCGATAGAAAAGTATAACAAATAAATCAAGATAAATGATAATTCTCAAGATAATAGTAGCAGGCAGCAGTTTAACTGTTTTTTTAACGCTGAGAGAAATTAAGAGAAAGCAACAACCACAACAACAGCAATAACAATAATGCTACTCAGCTCTTTTTAAATGTTTGCGTCACTCCCGCATTCTACTCTTACTTTTGTAAGCTACAGCAGCGATGTTCAACAGAGCTTTGTCGCTTTGCAGTTTCTCATTGTCCCATTGGTAAAAAAAAGCATTTTACATTTGCTCAGTTTTACCTATCTTAATGACAACATATTCGAATAAAAATTATATTGTGCAAATCTACTCGAAAATACCTATCCATCGATATCAGTATTATGTGAATATGTTGAAGGGAACACAGAAAAAAAGGGAACACAAACTTTTTGTTTGCCTATTAATATATAGATAAACCTAAGTATGAGAACAAGTTTGGAAAAAAAGCGGAGGATAGGAACAAGAATAAGAATAATGATGACGGTGTCATGTCAAAACCTACGGGTTTATCTACGATACAGCAAAATTCTTTTTATGTATTGTTCTTGTATAATAGGAGTAATTCTTAAGGGCAGGGTAAGGTTTGTTTCGTCTAAAAAAGACCTTTTTTCATTAATTTTTTTAGAAAAAACTATAACAGGAGGTTTATTTTACTTATTATTATATAAAAGTACAATATTTTAAGAATATTTAAAAAAATTTTTGTTAAAAAATAGAGAGAAATAACGAATTTATTGAAGATCTCCGCAGGTGCCTCGAAAAAAAGTCTTTGTGCGGTGACCAGCCTACAGCATCACTGGATCATCTGAAACCAAAAAATCAAAATGCTTTCTTTAGTTTTATACTTTATCTCTCCAAAGATGTCGAGTTTTTTTTAATTTTAAAATTTTTCAATTTTTGGCACCATTTCGAAGCCAAAATGACGATTTTTGACGAAAAAATCTACCTATTTGTTATTGTAATATTGTTAGTAATTAAAAAATTTAAAAAAACTCGACGTCACTTGAGAGCTACTTACATGAAGAATATATGTAAAACATTTCAAAACAATCGGTTCAGTAGTTTTTTTTGTAGGCTGGTCACCGACTTTAAAAATTACATGTTTGGGAAAATCGATTTAAAGTTTTGTACACAAAGTAATACTAGTTGGAGGTACGGTCATTCAACCTACTGTAACTTCGTTAGTTTTGCTCCGAATGATCTAAAAATTTAATACACTCTTCAGATGTTGTACTTTCAGACACAAAAATAAAAAAAAAAAAATGAAAAAAAAAATGCTGTCAAACCTTAGCCCTCCCTTAAGATAAAAGTAAATATAACATTAAGTCTCGCTTCCGTACTTTTTGACAAATTTTCTCATTTTGACAGATGATCAAATTACTCTCTATTACTCGAACTTTACTTGTAACGAGTACGGAAACAGACCTTGTATTTGCCATCATAATATGGTATTCACAACAATATTGCATTATATTTGTATTCAACCCTCTGCAACTGACGTGCTCCAAATTTAACAATATTCCTGACGTGGGGTCTAGCAGACCTCACTTTTGAACTGATTTCTTATGATGCAGTTTCTGACTGTAACCTCTTGACCTTATTCCATATAACAGCTTATAGTTTTAGGCTAACATAAGAATAAAATTTGAAATAAAATACTTTTTTTTTTTAAATAAAAACGAATTTTTTATCTTCGAATTTCACGTTTGTATGCACGAAGTTTTGATTTTCGGTGTCTGTCAGACTACGACGTCAGCTGCAGAGGGTTAAGTTACCGCGATGACAACTATTTTTAGCCTCCAACAAAAACCTCACATGTCGGAGAGCAGTTTAAATGGTTTATTAAAAAAAAAAGTCGCAGTGAACTACAACTGAATCGAATGCAATTTACAACATATGCTGACAAGTGGGGCACAATACTATATAAAATATGAATACAACAAATAATATTATAAAATGTCAAAAACTTTATGATATAAATTAAGTAGTTGTGTTCTTACCAAACTCGGGTGGTGTTGGTTCTGGTCCCATACTAAAGCTATTTACAGCAAAGAAGTTGTCGCCATCGTCGCACACAACTGGATTAGGCAGAAAACTAATGGCGTAAAATAAGCAGACAACTAGTGTTGATACTTTTGCTGGGACATGAACGGTTGAGCTGACGGGCTGACGCTGATATTTTTTTAACTTTTTTCGACTAAGAGCGATTGCAGCAGTGCCAACAGGTCCCGATAGACCAACAACAGCTGCTGCTGCTACTGTTGCCGAACGGAGCATGATGGGCGTGCAGCTACTCTTAGGCACTAATGATTGTTTAACACGCATCACTGACGTAACTATTACAATAATGCTTTTTACCAGGTTCATTAAAGGCTGCAGCAACAGCAGTTCGAGCGACATAAGTGCCCGGCTACTGGCGACTCCAGCGTTGTCGCTGTCGTTGGCCCGCGTGGACACCATTTTTGCTGCTGAGCAGTTCTCCGTGGCGGAAACGATTGCTGCGTTGCGTTGTTGTTGTTGTGGTTGTTGTTGAGCAACACACGTTGTTGTTTTAGTTGTTGTTGTTGTTGTTGTTGTTGTTGTTGTTGCTGTAGCAATGTTATTGTTGCTATTGTTTTCATTTAAGTTTCTGCTAGTCTTGTTGTGGGTATTTTTTGCCTGATCTAGTTTTTGTTCATGTTGTTGTTGTGGTTGTTGTTGTTGTTGTTGTTGAGCAATTCTTCGCTTGTTATAAACAATGAAAACTGTGTCGCTGTCTTCGCACTTGCAGGAGTATTTTTTATGCATACGCACCCAATGGCGTTGCACACATTGTTTGTCGCGATACTTCTTAGCACCAGTGGAGTGTCCAAAAACTCGACAAACTCCTTGATGGGGCTTTAAAGCCCCATTTAATTTCATATTCTTTCGTCGTCGTGTTCCTCATCCATTCTGTTGGATTTCTAAATAAATGTTGTTGTTGCTTTTCTTGCTGTTGGGTTTGCTTTTGCTTGGGGTCTGCAGTTTATTGCCTTGTTGTATATTGCTTTTGGGTTGGAGTCTAGTATGGGGCGATGTTTAGTTTGCTAAAAAGAAATAACAAAATATTATATAGAAGAAACCATTTTTAAAGGTAACAAGCTAAAGTGTTATAAGCATTCCATCCCAAAGAGGCAAAAACACTGCATACAGATATCTTGTTTTATGCCTGTCGCTCATCTAATAACATAAAAAAAAAAAACGATAAAAACCAAAACACTTCAGCTATAATATAAAAACGGATATGCTGGCATTTTTCATATAATAAGGAAAGCAATTCGTGCTACATAAAAGAATACACAAGTTCTTATCTTGGCTATAACCAAATAATTGGTGATGATGAGGTTTGTAAAAATCTGATTGACAGTAAAAAATGTTCAAAGCTTGGATAACTTTCCAAACTATCCTGAAAAGGTACCGCTGAAAATAAATTTTGATTCAATAATTTTTTTTTTTAAACTAAATCAACGCTTATGGGACACCACCTTATATGCGAAAGTATTGCGTGAGAAGTGTTGTAAAGTGTTGATAATAAGTTGCAATTGCAAAGAAATATACCTCGAAGTACATAAAGCATAAAACTCGGGGTCCATAATCATAACTACCGTTATGGTTGGAACATGATAGTAAATATTTTTTATACCAAACATAAAGAATACAGATTTCCAAAAAAGTTTAAAAGGCTTTTTTCAAAATCCATCGGCATTGCGTTGAATTGTTACTCGCTGAGTATAGGTTTTATTATTTTAAAATAATAGTACGAATATAAAGGTTAATTTCTTGACTATATTATACAAATAAAAAACAAATTCAAAACGTCATCGGGACGCTGTGGGAACTGCTTAACCAACGCAACTGAAAATTTGTTAAATGGTATTTTGTAAATTGCTGAGTATTAGTGCTAGGATAAAAGGTGTGATACGCCAATAAAGGCCTGCTCTAAGCCCTCACAACAAAATTAAACAAAACTAGCAAGAAATTATCTTTGACTGGGCCGAAGTTAAAATACCCCACGGCCGAACAAAAGTATATTCAAAGATATAATCAGTCAATAAAATGTGTTGTATCGGAGGTAGGCGTGGTTTTCATCCGATTTCGTTGAAATTCATATTTAGAGTACATATTAAATATTTAAGCTTATTCGAAAAATTTCAAGTCCATAAATTAATTTTTTCTGGAATTCTTAGAGATTTTCCCGTTTTGATAAAGTCACTTTGTGCGGGAGGCAGACGTGGTTTTTATTCGATTTGGTTAAATTTCATGCTTAGAGTACATGTTAAATATCAAAGCTCATATGATAAATTTCTAGTCCATATATTAATTTTTATGGAATTTAAAGAGATTTTACATTTTTGATAAAGTCACTTTGTATGGGAAGTAGGCGTTGTTTTTATCTGATTTGGTTGAATATCAAAATTTCAACTCCATATATTAATTTTAGTTGAATTTAAAGAAATTTTACAGTTTTTATAAAGTCACTTTGTATGAGAGGTAGGCGTGGTTTCCATCCGATTTGGCTCATTTTCGAACTAGATCTTAATTTTTTTAAATTTAACAATGATAGGCTACAAGTGGTTGTTAAAGTTAAGAGCTTAGGATTTTATGTCAATTCTAAGCTCTCCAGTTCTGACCATATTAATAATGTTGTTAAACGCGTATATTTCACACTACGATGTTTACGGTTGTCTTCACAATTTGTTCCTATTGAGACCAAGAAAAGACTTGCTGTTCAATTAATAGTCCCACTTATAACTTACTCTGAACTGGTTTATAGCAAGCTTGACTCAAACTCCACGCATAAAATCCAAGTTGCATTTAACGATGTGACAAGATATGTATTTGGATTGAGACGCTTTGAACACGTGTCCGTAAAAAGTCAAGAAATTTTAGGATGTAGCATTATTAACTACTTAAACGCAAGGAATTGTGTATTCTTACACAAATTAATATACCTAAGGACTCCATCTTACCTCTATAATAAATTACGTTTCAGTGTTTCTAATCGGAGTGGCAACCTTATTATTCCGAAATTTAAGACCTTGCATTCTAAGCGGCTATTTTTCGTCAACGCCATTAAACTATGGAATTCACTACCTTACAGAATAAAATCAACTGTCAATTCGAATAACTTTAGGAAATCTCTTATGTCTTACTATTCAAGCATCTACACTAAGGGAAATAACGCATATTAGCATTATCCACGCCTGAGTATAAATTTTATTCAAATATTTACGTGGATAAATCAAGTGTTTTCCTTACAACTCGTTTTTTCCCCGTATTTGAATTTTATTTATACCACACACGTACACACATATTTCATACAAGCAAGCAGCAACAGCATCGCACACTTACACACATACTCCGACAAGCAGCAACAGCATCGCACTTTGTTCCTGAGCTTATTTCTTGCATTTGCAGTTCTTACAGTTCTCATTTAGTTATTGTTGCAAGAGTAATATATTTACATGTTTGGCAAAGAAATTAAATTGTGTAGGGTGGAGTGGCAACTCGGTATTTTCCAGAATATCTTGGACCGGTTGTCATTTACCTGCATAATTTGCTTCTGCCTAAACATATTTTGTACATTACTTTTTCGTTCTGTAATTTATACTATGTTTGACAGTTGGTGCAATATTAGTGCACCAACTGTCAAAAATAATATAAATTAGAGAACGAAAAAAGTGAAGCGATGATAAATTATACAGGCAATGGCATTTGATGAACGCAATAAGAAGAAAATAATACCATAAAACCATTAATAACATATTCAATTTAAATATGTTTTTTTTTAAATTCAATATTTTTATTCCAATTTTCTTTAAATGCGATAGTTTATTTTCAAATAGTAAATATTTGAAAGATATTTTAAAAAAATTCGTGCATAATTTTAATATATTTTTTATTAATTCTGTTTAAATATTTAAATATTTAATTAAATTAAAAAAGTATTCAAATAAATTTTAAATATTTACGTAGTCGATTTATTCAAATGCGTTATTGGTGCAAAAATGACTCGCTTTTTGGATAAATTAAAAAAGTTTTTGGATAAATTTAATATTTTTTTCCCTTAGTGTAACTACTAATTACTATTTCTTCTGAACTTCTTCTGAATCTTACTTTAATTTTCACGGTATTGTTTAATTTTATGATAAAATATGCATTTGCTTAAGCTCAATAAAATTAATCTCAATCAATAGTTTTTAAGTATTCTTAAATTATAATCTAGCTAACTTTTTGTTAATGTTAATAATATATTATATATGTTATTTGTTGATTATAATTTGTATCTGTTGTACTGCTAAAAGATCTCCCTGTATCTTATTGTACTAATAATTGGCCTAATAAATGAAATGAAATGAAAAATGAAAAAATACAAGCTTATATATTGAATTTCGTGATGATAGCTTGAAAATTACGGCTGTAATCGTAATCACAGACAGACAGTCGGACATGGCTAAATCGACTCGAGTGGTGATGCTGATCAAGAATGTATATACTTTTCTATACCTACCACGCCTCCTTATGGGCATTACGAACGGAGTGACAAAATCAATACACCCCTATTGCGTTTTTTAAACGTGGGGGTATAAAAATGTCTGATGCCATAGGGCAGCCGCTCAAAGATCGATAATGCAAATTTATGCAACGTTGTTGCATTGAATTCTTACTCTGTGAGTATATGAGCAAGAATAAATTTTTGAAAATAAAAATTAAGTATTTATGCTTGGTCTTATGACAAAAATAAAAAAAAAATCTGCTTATCTAACAGCAATGTGATATCGTTGCATGGAATAATTACTCACTCAGGAGACGTGCTACGCTACATTTTATTTTACGACAGTTATTAAGCCTCAAAAGTGAAAAAAAAATTTATCGTCATGATTTCAGGGTGGCAACCCCATAATGCAGTAAATATGCTACAACAATGAAAAAACGTTGCATGAGGTAGGAAAATTATGAGGCAGGAAATCTATTACGATAAAAAATTATGGAAGGATTGGGATAAGTTTGGGAACAAAGGAAAGGATAGGGTCAAATCAAAACCTACGGATGTGTCCACGACGCAGCCAACTCCTTGTATACTAAATTTATATTTATAACTTCTTGACACATTCTTTAAGATTCGGCGATCATACCCATTCACTACCAAATGCCATATCTTTTTTGTATGGAGCTGCTACGTAATGGTATTAATCCCTTTGTCACATCTTCGAGCAAATAAGAAGTGACTAGCCAAGAATCTGAGTACCTTCTTTTGGCAATGAAGGAACGATATGGATGTCGATTTGTTTTTACTTTTGCATTTTTCGCTTGGAGCTGCCGTGTTCATCTCCTAATTAGTGCCTTCTTCCAATACTTGAGACAATAAGAAAAGATAGATCGCTTTAGAGAGGTGTTCGCCTACCTTCTGACTGCGTAGTTTCGGGATACTCGAAAAAGTCGAGTTTTTTCATTGATTTTCATTGAATTTTCTTGATAGTCGGCAATTGCTATGTCAAAAGATCCTTGTGAACACATCCAGTTAGAATAGACTGAATAGTGGACAAAGCTTTATTGATAATTTGCCTTATTTTTTTTTTTGTTACTCACCACTGCTGAAATAATGTCAAAATAACTTTATGTGTAGTTGTTTCAATTGACTGTATTGACACAAATGACACAAATACAATAACAACACCAAAAAAAAAAAACATATATAACAAAAACACGATTTCAGTATTTTTAGAAAAATTATGCAAATGCCTGATGCATGTTGTCGCCAAAAACAACAACAACAACAATTAGAACAAGAGGACTAGTAGCTTGTGTGTCCTTTATTTGCGCCACTGAATTAACCTTCTGCGACTGACATGGCAGTATGACAGACACCACAAAATCGAAAAACTTGTGTTGAAATCGAAAAAAATTATTTATGTCATATCCGTAAGTGTTGTTTAACTTTATAAGTCTTTTTAATTATGTATCCGCCGAAGAAAAACAAAATGGCGGCCATTTGAAAAAAAAATCGATTTTCGAGGTTACAAAATCGGTCGCCATTTTGGTGGATAAAAATTATCCTAGTTCAGGCGGTGGCCACTTATATAAGGATTAATTTTTTTTTTTTTATATTTTCCTCAGATGTTCCAGACTGGCGATATCCTGCACACCGTAAATTTTTTGACATTTTTAAAAAAAATCAAATAACGTCAAAAACGGCTTCAAAAATTCTGAAAAAAATTGTTTGCATTCTTTAAATGTTAGTAAATATATGTGCAAAATTTGAAAACGATATCTTTTTTCCTTCTATGAAAAAAATTCCCGAAAAAACAATTTTTTTTTAAATTTGTAACCTATATGTCCCCTTAAAAGAAAAAATTAAAAATGCAAAGTTTCCTTGGATTTTTTGATTTAAATAATTTTAATAGCACTGGCTCTATTTCATCGCACATCACTGTATTAGAAAGGGGCATTTTTACAGGAAATTGATCGGAAGAAGCGTTGGAGGCTTCTCACAAGTATATCCGATATACCTACCCGTTTAAATCATACGAGAAAAGCTCACGAGAAAATTCAAATAAGGATTTGATGACTCATTTGTTGATTTTGACAGACCCTTACCTGTCATCAAACAGAAATATTAAATTCAAGAACAAGTTACATGAAGAAGACCTTGTTTTCATGAACTATATTGAGAGTGAAATAAACGAAAATATGAATTAAAAATACTCATGTGGCTTATTAATGCAGTTAAAATATTTTTTTATTTAATTTTATTTACTCATATTAACTTGATTAAAAAAAAATACCAATAGGAATAATATTTTTTTTTTGCAAAACATATTTTTTTACATGTATAGTAGCATTGTCGAAAAAGTGCATGGGAAACTATATGCCTATCTTTTAAAAAAAAAAGATATTGCCAAATGGTTTTCAGTTTTAAAAAATTAAAACCTTAATCGTTTAAAATTATTTTTTTTTTGTTTTTACTACCAGTTCTAATAACGTTAATATTAAATTTAATATAGGAAAATTTCAATTTTTTTTTTTATTTAAACCTAATTTTTGGAGCAAATACTTTATTTACGTAAAATGTTATTCAATATTTTAAATCAATCGAACGACTCCTTGTATTTTTTCCTCACTTTTGTATGGGCTCAAGGTACTGTGCGGCGGCGTCATTGGATCAAATTTTTTCGTCGACGATAACGATCGTAACGTTACTATGAATGGCCATCCTTATCGCGCCATGATTACCGATTATTTTTGGCCCGAATTGGAAGATATGGACTTGGACGACATGTGGTTCCAACAGGACGGTGTCACAAGGTACACAGCACACGTTACAGTCGATTTATTGAAGAGTAAAGGCCTGACCAAAAAAGACGAAACGAGACGATTGCAACTTGCCGAACGTTTGCAATCGTTATGTCCGTTTTGACATTTAACCCAAAATGAAACGAGTACCTCCATAGAAATAAGAAATAAGGAAGTGGTGTTATGCACACATACACTGTATGTGTACTGCGGCATTTTTTGAGCTAAAATTTTGACATTTGCGCTAGAAAATCAAAACAAAGAAAATTGACTCGAGAAATTCTTTTAAAATAATTATTAAAAGCAATTGTCATTGCTTAAAGTAACTGAAATAATAAAGTGATTTTTATAACTAACTTTATAATAATGAATTGTATAGTGCACAGTTGTGGAAGCAGTCAGAAATCGATAAACAAAATGATTTCATTCCACACGTAAGTATATTCAAATTCTGTTCACATCGGTTTAATTATTTAAATAAGAGAGTGTTATTTATATTATATTTGTTCTTTATAAGTGTATTTCAATAAGAAATTAATATATTTATAATCAGAAATAAGTGAAAAAGCAATAATTAGTGCCAGATAATTTTGCGCCATTTCTATTCCAGCGCTTATGTCAAAGCACAAACACGACTACAAGGGCGCATTCATTTTGCATGGTGTCATTATTTTCAGGGCGCCTTTTGTCCGAATGGTTTCGGAGATAAAAATAATAATGTATTATTATGTAAAAGGGCAAATTACCTTCCACGCACTTAGAAATTTGCGGTGAATTTTTAAATTTTCCCGATTTTTATCTCCGAAACCATTAGAGACCGACAAAATTTTATTGCACCATTAGGCTTAGGAGCACCATATACATATAGTAAAATTAAGAAAAAAATATTTGGGCTTGGGCCCTCTTCCACGCACTTGGAAATTTGCACTGAATTTTGAAACTTTCCCGATTTTTATCTCCTAAACCATTCGAGACCGACCTTTTTTTTTTGCACCATTAGGCTAAGGAGGCGCATATACATATTATAAAAATTAGAAAAAAAATATTTAAGCATGGGCTCTAAACTACAATTATGCCTAAAATAAATCATTGACTTAACTTTTTAACTACGCAAATATGTTAAAAAGAAACTTCTTTAATACCATGTTCACACTTAGGCCGAAAAGCGGCTTTTCGTACAATAATGGCTTTTCAGCTGAAAAGCTACATGATATTAAGTTTTTCGCCATAGAAAAACTGTCAAAGGAAAAGCGTCTTTTTGTGTGCTTTTCAGCGAAAAACTCTAAAAAGCTAGAAAACAACCCTGCTTTGAAGTCTGTTTTTGTGAGTATAGTCAAAATCTATTACTAAAATTGAGGTTATCACTGATGTTTGACATTTCGTCTCTCTGTTTTTTTTATGTGTATACATGTAGCCAATAGGAGCATCTTATTTTCTGAGAACAATGAAATGAAAAGCTGCTTTTCAAGTGTGAACACCTTTTTTTGAAAAGAACTTTTTCAGCTGAAAAGCGTCTTTTCGGCCTGTGTGTGAACATAGTATAATACACAATTCCAATTAGAAAAACTGCGCCTAGCTGTACGCTACAACGGAATGCGGCCCTGAGTCAATGTTAATGTATTAGTGTGAACATACACCAGTAAGAAAAATGCCGCACTTTTATTCCAGAACACCACTTCCTTATCTCTCATTTCTATGAGTACCTCCAATCGTCTAAAACAAGAAGAAGACTGCTTTGCACAGCTGTTGTTGACGAGTTGAGACGCTAAAAGTTCGGTTGTTACGGAACAGAACGTCTCGTCGCAATGTTTCGTTGAGTTTCGATCAGTTACGTATGTGCATTTTGGGTTTTATCATTGGCTTCCATTTGTTCGAACTTACTCGTTATGTCTCGTTCTGTCTATTTTGGTTAAGCCTTAAGTTTGATGAGCGTGTTATCTCGAGAAATGGGCCAGTCGATTGGCCGCCTCGTTCGTGCGATTTAACGCCTCTAGACTATTTTCTTTGGAGCTACCTCAAGTCATTGGTCTATGCCAACAAGCCGACGACGCACAGTGTGACGAGCCCATATAGCTAGTGGACAAAAATAGAAGGAGTTATCCTAGAATCATGAAATGAGAATCATTGTGAAAATGAGTTTTATAGCATGTTCAAACCGAGCAGTTAATTATGTAAAATCAATTTAATGAAGTTTAATCGAAAAACGAATTCTCAAATGAAGTTCTAATGAAGTTAAATGCGTAGAATTGTTGTTGGAAATTTAACGCGTTAAATGATTTAACACGTTTCGAAACTCGTTAAATCACTGGTTTGTGTTCTTGCTAACGTCAGAGAAGCTTTTGTTTTGCTTTTTAAACGCAGTCAAATTTGAAAATAGCTTTTTAATTTGAAGTTTTTAATGTAAACAAATAAATTCTTTGACAAATTTTTCTTAATTCTTTGACAAATTTTTGAATTTATTTGATATTTTTTTATTTTTTTTATATTTTTTAAAAAACAATGTTTTATTTCTTTCAAAAAATAAACAAATAAACTGACATTTTGAAACAAGTTAAGGCAGTATGAACGATGATGTTAAAACAAAAGCTTTTTTCGAATAACGCGTTAAATGAAGTCGGTTTGAACCGATAGCTTTTTACGATGAAAAAGTTATTTTCACAAAATTTCGTTTAAATTGAATGAATAGCACGCCTACCTCCCATATAACCGAAATCGGTAATATGAAATATTTCCCAAGCTATTCAGCCTTATTCCAGGATCCGTCGTAGCTGTGATTTTCTTTCGGATTCGTAAAGTTGTATTCTACGATCCGAATCGTTACGTCGTATTCGAAATTCATAACATTGTTATTCCACGTTCCGAACGCATCAACATTTGACAGTTTTTTTTGCGGATTTCTTACGACAGGTTTCTATTGGCGGAATTAATTTTGAACAAGAATTTTAAAGTATAATTGTTGCAGAGTTCGTGTGTGAATTGTGTGTTTTCTTTGGAAATAAGCTGCATTTAGGAAAAAATTAAAGTATTTTCATTTAAATCACCAAAAAAAATTTATTGTCTATTTTTATAGGGCAAAAACAACAAACAGAAACCAATACGTGCGTTTGGTCAGCTTAATGACTAAAAGGCCAGATTTGGCGCAGGGATTTAGCAAGGACTTTCCAACTCCATGTTGGTAGCCACCTTCTGCTAAAAATCTCAATAATGCCATTAACTGCGATATAGGTGTTAATGCTGAACAGTTACGACTGGCAGGAAGCTCATCTTCAAAAATGTTTAAAACAAGCCTGAATGCGGGTTTATTTAAGCGGAAATTTTTTTAAACCTACGGATTTAAGAAGAGTAAAATTAAAAATGGACATTAATTTTTTTTTTTGTTTTTTGTTCAAAACCGAAACCCATTTCACTCAATAAATTTTGTGAAAATTAACCAAAACATGACGCAATCAATTGATCTAAGCCGCAAATGTTTTACAACGTTTCTTATTTAGACGTTAGAAAAAGTTAATTACACCAAGTCAACACAATCACAAACTTGTGTCGAAAAATGTCGAAAGTGTATTAAATGCGTTTTGAAAATAATTTTTTTTTCACTTCTGTAATCACTTCTTTTACAGTTCTTCTTCTTTTGAAACACAATTTATGTGACACTTTTTAAACACTTAATTTATCACTTCTTTTAAAGTTTCTTGTCTTCTGTCAAAAACAGCAGTGTTCGAATTTTCGAAATTAAATTTCAATGAGGCAACGCTCCGCATCGTTTTGTTCGGATCCTAGAATAGCAAATTTTTCGTATTCGTAGCGTAGTCTTACGTTCGTAGATTTATTACGACGGATCCTGGAATAGGGCTGATTATCTTAGATCATAAGAATTGATCATAAGAAGCTAGGTCAAAGTCCTTTCAAGGGCTGAAATGGCCAGTTATTTATTTATTTATTTTTTATTATCTTAGATCAATAAAATTTGGTACACATAGTTCGTTTAGATTAAACAGCTGGTGTGAAAATGAACTAAATCGGTTAACTTACATATATGATCACCTCCCTTATAACTGAAATCGGTAATCAGATATATTTACACAAAAAATTACCCCATATTATTTAAATTTACTACACATA
The DNA here is from genome assembly GCA_943735915.1 of Pherbina coryleti. Taxonomy (NCBI): domain Eukaryota; kingdom Metazoa; phylum Arthropoda; class Insecta; order Diptera; family Sciomyzidae; genus Pherbina; species Pherbina coryleti. The sequence continues at coordinate 20,673,075 of OX030949.1, read as the reverse complement.
GTTCTTTTGTAGCTATAAATAGCTGGTGTAAAAATTAACCAAATCGGCCTACTATCACGCCCACCTTCTATATAACTTATTTTCCAGTATGAACGTGAAGGGCATTTTAGCGAAAACAAGATTCAGATAATTTGCCATTACTCCTTTTTTTTTTGGCTTTTTTGTTGATTAAGTGTTTTATTTGAAAGTTTTATTTAACAAATTAATTTTTTTTTAAGTGTGAGTAATTTTTTTTTATTTTTTCATATAAAATTGCTTATTTTCGACAAAACATGCACGCAAAGAAATTTTTCGTTTACCACAACTGAAAAATTCACCAACTATACTTCGTTTGCGAGCTGTATTTGCCGCAAACGAATATTCAATTGTCACAACTTAAAAATATATCTTATATATATAAACCGCAAGCTATTTCGGTCATTATTATTTATTATATTAATAATCTTTCTCATTATGTCCGTCCGCCTTCTTATGGATTCCACCTCTGTTGCTATCTTCGTCCGCGTATTAAGCAAACTACAAATTTCCTTATATAGTAACAATTTGTCAAAAAAGTAACTCTAAACTATAAGCGTTATGTTTATACAACGAAGGGAAAAATAAACAAAATTTTCAGTTGGGAAAAACGAAGTTTTCAATTGCTGCAATTTAAAAATCACTCGCGTTTATGACAAACGAAATTCATTTCCTGCAACTAAATGACTCGTTTCTCACAACTGAAAATTTTGTTTATTTCTCGTTCAACGTTTATGACAACTGTTGCAATAAACGATTGCAAGCTCGACAAACGAAGTTCGTTTGCGGCAAACTGGCGATAAACGTTTTTTTTCTTTGCGTGAGCTTTAGAAAAGTGGGCGTAAAGTCTTTATTATTGAGTTTCGGAAAACCAAGTTTTGGAAACATATTTAAGAAGAATTGATATTACACATATTAAAGTTTAAAAAAAAAGTAAAAATGCTTTTTTTATTTTATTGCGTTCTGAACTTTGTGAAAAATTTGTTATTTTTTCATATAAAATTGCTCATTTTCGCCAAAACATGCTCCAAAAAAGTGAGCGTAAAGTCTTATTATTGAATTTCGACAAACCAAATTTTTGATACATATTGCGAAAATGTTGATATTACACACATTAAAATTAAAAAAAAAAACAAAAATGCTTTTTTTATTTTATTGGGTTTTCAAATTCGTGAAAAAGTTGTTATTTTTTCATACAAAATTGCTCATTTTCACTAAAACATGCTCCAGAAAAGTGAGCATAAAGTCCTTATTATTGAGTTTCGGAAAACCAAATTTTGGGATAATGTTGAGAAAGTGTTGATATTCGACATTCTAAAATTAAAAAAAAAAACAAAAATGCGTTTTTTTTTTGTTATTGCTTTTCAAAGTATTGGTTTTTTAGATTTCTAGAACCTGTCCTTAGTTACAAAAATTTTTTTACGTTTGCTTTTAATTAAAAAATTTTTGCTAAAACACATAAAACATATATAAATTCATTTTTTTGCATATTTTTTATACTAAAATTTACGCCTTATTAAGATATATACAGTGTCAAATTGTAAAAAGAAGAATCATCTTTTCAAGTCAACTTTTAAAGAGTGGCATGTCCGTAATTGAAAAGATATCGCAAAGTCCTATTACAGAAGAATATTAATACTATATTTTTGTCCGCACTCGTTACACTGTGCGACGTTGGAAGAGCTCAAAGCCAATATTGAACGCAAAATAGCGGCCGTTTCGGCCGAAATGTGTGGCCGATTCATTGAAAATTGGCTCCAACGAATCGACCGCTGGCTACGTGCCCGCGGTGGCCATATGAACGAAGTCGAGTTCCATTCATAAATGTTGTGATTGTACTTCAAGCCGATAATAAAGTTTATGAAATATCGCAAATGGTTTGCGTTTTATTGCCTTTTTTTTTAGTGTAGACCTTAGTGTAGACTTTTAAGATTTGTTGTAACTTTTTTTATATAAATATTAGTATGTACGGAAAATAAAATGCATCAGTTTCGTTTCCACAAGAAAATCTTACTCGTCTTTTTATAATATATCGGCAATTGCTGAAATTAAGCAAAGTAAAAATAAACATTCCAAATATGAGCAGAGATACACTGCTGCATAAAAATAAGATATTTTTCATACACTTATCTTGGAGATAGAAAAACACAAACACAACACTACCATGTCAGTAGAATTGTGAAAATAAGGGCAACACATCAGCCGCAAAGGGTTAAGACTACTACTAGTACAAGGCATGTGGCATGTCTTGTTGGGAGGCACCCATTATCCGTGCCCATCGGCAGAACCGTCGGCAGAACACAAACAGGATGGCGTATTCGAAATGCATTGAGGCGCTTTAGTTGCTACGTGCGACAATGTACTTTTACGGGTTTCCATTCTTAATTAAATGGTCATGAAATGATGGTGTCGTCATGGCTCTCCGGTGCATAATTCCGGAAATTCTATTATGTGTTAAAAACGGCAGCATTAAGGTAATCGGTGGCAAAGTTAATATAATTTGTGGAACTGTCATTGTTGCTTCGCTACTACCTTCAGATCACAAAATACCCGCAATTTCCCACTCAAACAATCCGCGCTTGAAATATTGTCAATATCTTTTTTTTTTCTGGGTGGGTACAACTGTCATCTGGTGCTCAAATATATGGTTGAGCGCCATTTGTCGGTGTGTTTGCTGTGTTCTGCGAAATTCGCAATGTCGAATTAGATTGAGCAAAGAGCTTGTCGAAGATTTTCTGCTTCTACACGGAGAGTAAAAAATCAAGCATTCCATGCTTGAATCAAGCAAATTATTGAATCAAGTTAAGCTTATTTTGCTACAATTGAGCAAATTAAAAACACATGAAGCATATTAAAAAAAAATGCTTAGTTCAAAAAATATCTGCTCAAAAATCAAGAATATTTTTTCTATATTCAAGACTAACATTTGCTTGAAGTGAAAAAAATTTGCTTGATTTGAGAAACTGATTTTCCTTGAATTGAGAACAATTTGCTTGATTCAAGTAAACAATTTACTTAATACTAGAATGTTTTGCTTGATATTAGATACTAAATTTTTTTATCTGTGATAGAAAAAGATCGAGTTTGAAAGAAAAATTGATAAATTTTAAATATAAAATTCTTCTGTACATTTTTGACTCGGTAGGTGGTGCTGTTGCTGCTGTAGCAGTGTTTAAAGGGGTATTTGAGAGCATAACTCAGAATCGAATTGAGAAATTGTCATGATTCTTTCACTACACCATTACTCTTTAAGTAAACAAAATTACAAAAATACTAAATGAATAAAAATAAACAAAAAAATCTTATCAAATATATATCAATATTTTACATTTTTCGCCCGAGTAAAACCGAGTATATCATCTGGTTATAATGAAAATTCTTTAGCAAAGATGTAGGAGGTAGCATTGCCGATCATAAAAAACTACTCGAATATACAAAATTTATATTGTAGACGCTTAGATGTTTCCAAGTAAAGTAAAAGATAAGACACTGCGCTTTCGAGCCATGTCATAGTTTGTCAATCCGCACCATCTTCAGCATGTTTTCATTTAAACATGTTGTGAATTATAAGCATGCCAATATAAGCTGAAGAGAGAAACATTTGCTTTATTCAAATAAACAATTTGCTGAAAACTAAACTAATTCTCTGTGATTGCTTAAATTAAGGAAATATTTTCTTGACTCAAGTCTTGTTCGAAATTCTAGAATCAAGTATTTTGTTCTTGTTTCAAGCAATCATTTATATTAAATTTATGATAACAGTTTTTTGTACTTGATTTGAGCAAATGAGGCTTAATTTTTAATTTTGTTAGATCAAGCAAAATATTTGCTTGCAAGAAGCGTTAGTATGTAGATAACTTTAAAGGGAATGAAGTACATATCGATGAATGATTCAATGCGGCGGAGTTACAAAAGTCACCACTCGATGCCAATTCGAGACCAGGTTCGAAACCTAACTGGAACAGCAAATTTTTTCAATTAAAATTAATTTTCTGATCGGCCTCTCTCTAGAGCAGTGGGGCCCAAGAAATTTTAAGCGCGGGCCAATGTTTAAAAAAACAAAACAGACACAAAATGTTGCTCATCGCTGCTTTTGGCAAAAAATCAAACAAAACAAAAAAAAAAAAAAACAATTACAATATAATAAAATTACATATCGTGAAGTACACTGCCAGTCTTAATTTCTATTACAATAACAATGCTTGCATGAAAAATTACTCGACACACAAGTAACGGGACAATCATGCTTCAGCATCGACAACATCGAGTGTGCGTTTTTTATTTTGGCTTTGCATGCATTTGTTTTTATAAAGGTCGCTGGAAAATGTGCTGAACACTGAACGAGTGATGCTTGTGTTGTAGTTTTTTGCATGCGTTCTTTGAATTTGGCACATCGCAAACACAAAATTAAGATAAAAAAAAATTTGTATGAAGGGCCACGCGGGCCACGACGTGGGCATGTTTGCTCTAGAGCAGGCCTAATCACAAAGGTGCCCCTTGTGGCCCTTGTTGTAATAATTGGCCCATTTATTAAAATTGAATAAAACTTAAATTTTGCTTGCGCCAAATTTACGACGAAATGCACCATCAAAAATTAACTATAACAAACAACAACAACAACATACGCATCGAAACGCACAGGCGTGCGGCGCGACCACCAAAAACATACAGCATTGTTGTTGTGCGTGTGTTTTGTTAGTGGAATAGAAATTCAGACGATCTCGTGTCCTGCTACGCATGCTTGCCGCGTATGTATTTTGTTTTTGGGATTTTTTTATCAACACATTCTATGCACTTGCAAAAAGCAACAAATTAGGTTGCCGTCGATGGTGGTGACGCTAAAATGTTCGCTTTTGTTGTTGTTAGCGTATTTTGTTGTTTAATTTAATCAGGCGATTATTTTTCTTAATTAGGCTTTGGCCCTTTTATTCATTTCGCTGATTAGGCCTGCTCTAGAGTCTAGACCAGTGTCGGCCAAAAAAATACATACACAGTTATTTCAGTTTTGTAGTAGTGTGCGCCAAGTGAGAGCAAAGAATCTGTCTTTGGCTTATACTGTGAAAATTTTACTTCGCAGGAGGCTTAAAGAAATTTTTTATTATTAACATTAAGCGGCATTCTAAATCAGGCCTACTCACAAAGGTGGCCCTTGTGGCCCTTGTTGTAATAATTGGCCCATTTATTAAAATTAAATAAAACTCACTTTGCTTGCGCCAAATTTACGACGAAATGTACTTGTGCAAAATGCAAAAATTAACTATAACAAACAACAACAAAATACACATCTAAACGCATAAGAGCGACCACCAAACATACAGCATTGTTGTTGTGCGTCTGTTTTGTTAGTGGAATAGAAATTCAGACGATCTCGCGTTCTGATACGCATTCTTGTTGCGTATGTATTTTGTTTTTGGGATTTTTTGATCAATACATTAGGGGTATTCACGGGATGATGCGAAACACAGTTGCGACGATGCGAAAAGGGCACCCCAAACGATACTACATGTCGGATGGACATGTAGTTCGACAAAATAACGGCACTATTTTTCGTTGGTCTCAAATGGTCGCACATGTTGGATGGACTTCATTATTTTAAAGTTGCTAGCGAGTAAACATCGAGCATTGTGCAGTGCTCGATATATTTACAAATTTTATTTTTATGAATTCCTCTTTTATTTTTCAGAGTCACTGTGAGCCTTCTATACAGCTCAAAAAATTCCTTCTAAAATGTACTTTTATAACATTTGTCATTTTTCCGCTCGATGTTTCTCACTCAAGAACTTTTATCGAATGAGAAAATGCACTAAGTTGGATGGACACGCACACAAACGATCGCACATGTCGGATGGACCGAGCAAAAAGTCAAAAATCTTCGTCTTTCATCGGACATGTCCATCCAACTTCATTTTTAGCACAGGAACGATACTACATGTGCGACGACATGACAGGTCCATCCGACATGTCGTATCGTTTGGGGTGCCCTAAAATGAAATATTGCGAATTTTTGCTTCATTCCAACAACAAACACATTAGAAGCAGTTTTGCAACTCTTCTTGAATTACGCACTGCTCAAACCTATTGCAAAAGCGCACAAACAGTGATGCGAAACAGCTGATTCATGTTATGGGTGTTTTCAAGCATAGTTGCCATCTGGGTAAAACTTTAAAAAGGGTTAGTTTGTACGTTGATTTAAATAAGTTTTTGTTGTTTTGAAATAAGGTGGCAATATATTCTTTCCGCTATCGTAAAGTTACAATATTGATGTTCACGCCTTAGTGCGAAAAATATGTTGCATTTTCGCATTCTTGCAATTCGCACCAACCCGTGAATACCCCTATTCTTTGCACTTGCAAAAAAGCAACAAACTAGGTTGCCGTCGATGGTGGTGACACTAACATATTCGCTTTTGTTGTTGTTAATGTATTTTGTTGTTTATTTTAATCAGTCGATTCAGTAGCGTTCCTAGGGGGGGGAGGGGGGGGCGGTCCGCCCCGGGTACCACCATTTTAGGGGTGACACCATTTCGTTTTTTTTTTTATTTCTCAAACAGAAAGAAAAAGGTACAAATACATTACGTTAAAAAATTTGTGTCCCATTTTGTCGCATTGAAATTATTTCAACAATTTGTGTATCAGTAGCTTCATGCGAAAGGAGTTTTCCAAAGCTAAAATTAATTAAGACTTATTTAAGGTCTTCCATGGGAAAACGAGCTTGCAAGTAATATGGTCAATTGCATACAAAATCCTGCTCTGAGAGTAAAATAGCAAAGTTAACGCCGGAAAAAATAAAGCTAGATAAGGAACGAAATGAAGAATATAAACGAAAGCAAAAGTAATGGTACCTATGTATGACTTCGACCTCATTTTTGCTTTTTGTGTTTACTTACTGATATCGCCCATTTCACATTGAAGTGATCAGATGCACTGACCATCTCCGATTTCTCTCAAATATTTTTTTTGCATTGGTTTATTGATTTGAAAACCAAATTTGAAGTTATAAATTTTTAGAATAATTGTTCGCGGCCAAAATAGGGTCTATTTTGAGACAACATAGCTCAATCAACTTAAGACCGCTATAACCGGTAATATAGTATCATTGGAAAAGTTATTTCATCTATTTTGAGGAAAAGTACAAAATTTTTGAAAATATTGCCATAAGTTGACTCATTCTTAATTTGTTTAAGTTCAATACCATACCAGCAACACGAGCAACACAAATTTTTTTTTTTTTGTTTATAATTTTAATTTTTTTACGTTTTTTCGTTAGGTTATACCTTTCCAATGATATAAAATGAAGATGTGGTTTTAACGGGTTTAGAAGTTATATTGTAAATCGTGAAGTCTTAATAAATTTTCAATACAAATTCAACTAGCTATTGAATTTTTTAATTTTTTGTAAAAAAATAAAGAAAAAAAAAATTGGATGAAAATTTTATGCATAGCTGAATTATATACTTTATATTTACTTTTTTTTTGCAAAAGAATAAACCTGTTTTTTGTTAAGCTCCCAATTTGATTTAAATTATTTGGTTAAGCGGAACAAAATGAATTGAACGTCACAAAATGTATTGAACGTCACTCTGATGTTTTTTCTGAAATGGCTTATTATTTAACAGTTTTTTATTGCTGCAAGTCTACTACTTTGAAAAAAACTTCTATGTTGATGTCTTTTTGGAGAAAAATTTTAATTTTTTCCCGTTAAAATTGTAAAATATGTAGGGATTTTTGGTAAAAAATTATTATTTCTGTAATTGAAATGGCGATTTTTGTAAAATCTAATTTAACTGATTAAATAACTTAATAAACATCACAGTAAGCTTTAATTTACAACATTTTTAAAATTTTTAGTGATTTTTCTCGTATATCTGCTGTGTGACGTTCAATAAGAAATTCGTATAAAAACCATAGAAAAAATGATTTTTTGCAGGGCCTAAAAACAACTTCGAATTCTCCATTAACTTTCACTTAATTTCAACGGGAAAATTTAAAAATCATTAAAAACAAAACATGAAAACCTCTTTGTGTACGTTTTTTTTTGCAAATGACCCAATATTGATTTCGATAAGGTTATTTCAAATTTTGGAGCTCTTAAAGTAAGAAAAGGTAGTTTTTAAGACAACGCCATTAATAAGATTTCTTTGTTTAACCTTATACCTACATATACAAAAATGTACCTGAAAATGTAATGTTTTTGTTCCGTCAGTTCTTAAGACTGCGAAGTTTATAAGTTTTCTTTTTTACCTTATGCCTACATATCTAAATATGTAGACACCTGAAAATGTAATATTTTTGTTGTTCTTTACAAATTCTTATTGTTTGTTCAATAAAAACACTTAACCTCATCGAATTGGTTTCTTTTTGCATTTAGAATTTTTTTTTAGGGGTGACACCATGAGTATCTGCCCCGGGTGTCACCAAGCCTAGGAACGCCACTGAGTCGATTATCTTTCTTAATAAGGCTTTGGCCCTTTTATTCATTTCGCTGATTAGGCCTGTTCTAAATGAATGCAGGTACATATGTGAAAGTGAATTGAAATTAATGAAATTTCTTACTAGGTAAATAATGTGCAATATTATTTATTATCTAGGGGCAGCGTTATTAATAATAACGTTATTAACAATAATAATAACATTAATATTAATATTTTATTAAAAATATCAATATGCATATATTTATTATTACTATCAATATTACATATATATTTGGAAAGTAATCTTTTACTAATAACATTTTACCGACTCCTAATAGTACTAATATTATTTATATTGCATATTACTTCAAAATAAACCTGGCAGCGCACCCTACTTTCTTCTGACAAATTTAGTTTTCACTTCCCCAAAACAATTTTAAAAAAAAACTAGTAAGAAATGATCTTCGACTGGGCCGAAGTTAAAATACCCCCACGGCCGAACCAAAGTATATTCAAAGTCTTAAGCAATCAATAAAATGTTTATCTGTAAAAAGGTTTCGTTATATTTTTAACAGAAAATATTCGCATTTGTTTTTTGATAAAATGGCTTTGTATGGGAGGTGGGCGTGGTTTTCAACCAATTTGGTTGAATTCCATACACATAGTACACGTTATATATCAAAGTTCATATGCAAAATTTCAAGTCCATACATTAATTTTTGTGGATTTTAGAGAAATTTTACCTTTTTGATAAAGTCACTTTGTATGGGAGGTAGGCGTGGTTTTCATCCGATTTGGCTCATTTACGAACTTGACCTTCATTTTTTAGATAAAAGCTTAAATATTGAATTTCGTGATGATAGCTCTAAAATTACGGCTGTAATCGTGATCACAGACAGACGGACATGGCTAAATCAACTTGGGTGGTGATGCTGATCAAGAATATATATACTTTTCTATACCTACCACGCCTCCTTATGGGCGTTACAAACGGAGTGACAAAATTAATATACCCCCATTTACGTTTTTTAAACGTGGGGGTATAAATATGCTAATTCCCACATTTAGTTGGACATTTTTTTTACGTGTAAGCATTTAAAATTACGTAATAAATTGCACGCATAGAAGCGTGGTGTTAACTAGCCAAAAGCAAAACATCAACTGAGCGCTCTTACCCATGATACAATTATACAAGGTAGGAGTGACAGTTCTTTCGTCTTGCGCCAACTGTCAAAAATAGTATAAATAAGAGAACGAAATAAGAAGAAAAGAAAATAGAAAACAAAATATGCAGGCAAATGACAGTCGATGCAAGGTAATGGTGAGAAAAAAGCAAGTTGTCACTCCTACCTTGTATAATTGTATCATGCTCTTACCATGATACAATAAGAAGGTAGGGTAAGAGCTTTGACAGGACCTACTGCTTATGTCAAAATACATTTTAGTGATGCCACTTTCTCGTATATTTCATAAATGTGGGATAACCACATTAAAAAGGAATTATATAAAGGGTAAATAAGAAAAATTTGAATCAATGTGTCTATAATTGAAACAACGAATTTTTTAGTAATTTTATAGCTTTATTTTCACTAATTTAATATTGGCCATAATTTTTTGTTTGTCGTTTTGTTTTCTTAATTTGTTGTTTAAAAATTTTATTCTAATGTGCATACAATATCTTATAAAAAAATTTTTTAAGTCTTCTTAATACAGTAAAACTGTTGAAGATAAATCAACATTTTTTAAAAGTTCCGCATTTATCAATGTCATCAGCAATGCATTTTATATAAAACGATTACCTAATAAAACCATGAAACATGGATTTGGCATAGGATTTTATCTTAAGATATGGCAGCACAGTATTTCATGGTTTTGACATAAGCAGTAGGTCTTGTCAAAGCTCCTTACCTTACCTTCTTATTGTATCATGGCTCTTACTACGAATAATCGGCAGCGTCGGTGTAAAAGCACGACAGCAAGTTTTATGTCGGTGTAAAAATACGAAGTTTCACGAAGCACGCGTGCATATGCGTCGGCCGACACTGGTCTAGACCAGTGTTGCCAGAGAGACGAACTGAAATTTACCACTTTTTGGGAAATAATTTCCCACTTTCTGAGAAAATTTACCTTTCCCCAATATAAAAAAATTAAAAAATTTTTAAGTGATTAACAACCGTTATAATTTTTTTTTAATATACATATTTTTATAAAAAAACAACAAAAACATGAAAATATAACATTTGTACCATTCACACACCGAAAAGCAACGCTGAACCGACAACCGCTTCTATTCTGGACATGTTCTCAGAGGATTTCTCCGAGAGAGGATTGCCAACCGACACCCGCTTTGGTTCTGTTCAGGTTCTTTTAGCTTTTTGTGAGTATGTTCAGAGAGGTAACAGTGCAGCCAATAACTCAAAAAATTAACAAGTCTAAAAAAATTATCATTTTCGCAAAATTTACCACTTTTGGTCAAAAATTGCCATAATTAGGGAAATTTACCTCAATCTGGCAACACTGGTCTAGACAGTGATAAACCTCAGAATGTAATTAATGCCACGTAAAGCTTCTTGAGAACATGTACATTAGCCGTTCGGAGTCGGCATAAAACTAGTAGGTCCCGTTCTCGATCAAATTGTGTACAAACCAGTGATGTGATTTGGTGGGATTTCGGGCTCATTTCGGGATATTTGGCCTATTTGAGAACGTGTGGGATTTCAGATGCTTAGGTGGGATTTTCTACTGAATCATAATTTTTTAAAGTGTAAATTAGCAAAACTGGTTGGTATCACTTTTTTGTAATCTTTCAAAATTTTTTGTTTAATTGCTATTTCATTGATTCTAAATATGTAAGAAAGAGATATGTTTATTCCAGAGGCTTAAAATTAATGAAAATAAGATCCTCATTTAAAAACAAAAATATAAGCTCAGTTTCATTTTGATGCAACGAAAGAAATTTACGATTACTTCAAACACTTAAGAGAGTTTTTATAAAAAACGCAGAGTTTAACTTTAGGTATTCTTTTTTCTGCGGAAAATTTGTTTTTTTATAAAATTTGTTATATTTATTGAAAAACTTTATTATCTACATTATTAAACTATAAAATTATTATAATGTTAAAAAAATGTAGGGGAGGATGCCCGCCTACTAAACACGTTTTGCTTGGAGGCCATACCTTTGGTTTAAAACATAATTTTTCAGAGCTCTTTGTTTCATATGGAAGCTAAGTTCAATAACTAACAAGAATTTTAATCAGAATTTAAAATTTCCAAAAATTATAATTTTGGAAGTCGGTCTAGCAAAAGTCTCGAAATCGCCCGCTTAAAACATCGGCCCAGCTACTGAACACCGAAAACAAATCGTTGAAAAAAATTAGAAAATTAAGTAAAAACACTAGTTTTTGAGAGTTTATAAAAAGTTTATTCTATCAATAGTTCACAATGACTCACTGAACTTTAAACAAAAGAGATTTGAATTTTTTTGATGGCTGCAGCCATCCCATCAGAATTTATATTCGTTTTTCTTTTCACTTTTTTTTAGGCGACGCCATTCTAAAAATTTATCTAAACGTGGATGAGCATCACGAAAACTATTTTAACTAATTTCAAACACTATTTTCAATCATATAAATTTTTTACTTGCACGATTTTTGAAAATTTGTTCGGAAGGTGGACCAACGTTTTGTTCATAGGTAGGTAGGCACGCCATCATGATATGACGTGAAATATTTTTTTCCCATTTCTCAATATTGTTCGATTGCTCGTCGAATTGTGAAAAATAAACATTAAATATAGAATTCTACTCATATTCACCTTTTTTTATCAATAAGAAACACTCTGAAATTCACTAAATAGAGATGAACTATTTTTGCTCAGCTCCGTTTTATTCGAATATTTTATTTCTCAACGGCGGTGGGGCTAAAGCAGCATACGCATTATTTCAATGATTTATCAAAAGTGAACATTCAATGAGATGTTACTGCGACACTTTACACATTGGCGCATCATACAGACGTCAGAACTCACAGTCTTCAGTAGTAGATGGGCCTGTTCAGCAGGTGGGCATCCTTATTTCTTTTCGAAAATTGCATAAAAAATCGTTATTGGTATAAATATTTGGGTGGGATTTTTTTGTGGGTTTTTCGTGTCATTTTGGTGGGATAAACAGGTCTAAATCGGGATGTGATCGGGATTTTTTACTAAATCAGAATCACATCACTGGTACAAACATTGAAAACACGCACAAATTTGATCATTCAAAGAAGACAAGAAGTTCGGTCAAAGTCCTTTCAAGGGCTAAAATGGCCAGTTTATTATTTTATTATATTAGTTGTTTTTAAGTGATTATTTTGCTGCAGAGATATTTTTTGCCTTAAAAATTCAATTCTATTAAATTTTTATTGAACACAATTTGGCAATATTATAATTACTGCATGAACCATGCAGTTGAAAAGCTACTGTGTCCGATTCATCGGTCTTACTCCCCATCGCGGCTAAAGAAGTTTCACTTCAAAAAAAATTTGCAATGAATCAAAAAAAGTATTCTATTTAATTATATAACTCTCTGAGGTATATTCATGTTGAAAACATCAAACTTAAACAAAAATAAAAGATACAGTAGTTTCAACTGTGTCGTAACACAAGAAGTAGAATTATTCAATTCGCTTTTGATGACATATTTTTTAAATAATATTTATCAAAATAATTATTCCATACACATGAGCATATGACCTTTAAAGGAGTACCGGAGAGGGTTAATATGTATGACCGACCCCCATCACTTTTGCAAAAGGAAAATTTTTGCATTTGACACATATTCCCTCCGACCACTCCTTAAGGGAGCTCCCGTACAAATTTTATGGTTTTGTCGATAAAACCGGATACCGTCGATAAATAGGTAGCAAACTTAAGCAAACAAAAACATCAAATGTTGGCTTTATATTTTATGTAATTGTGTAAAATTTATATAAGTTAGAGAGTTCAAACATGAATTTTTCTCCCAGTGAGGATCAAGCAGACCAACAAGTGCTAACATCAACATTGTACGATCAGTACTTTAGGCACACCAAAGGGTCAAATTGTGATATAAATACCGACGCCTGATCACTATCGACCACCCTACTTACCTCCGAGAATGACGTATTCTATGTCAAAAGACAAACACTGTATAACGTTCTAAAGTAGTTATATTTCAAACTTTTGTGCAGTAATTTCAGAAAATCGAAACGAGTACTGTACAACACTCGGCTGGTTGCACACTCTTTGATTAACCGCAGAAGAGCAGAGTGCAGTGTTTAAAAAGCAGTTCATTCTGACTGCGTCCTTTGGACTATAAAGCAGCCTGCGGAGCAGTGATATAGTCTATCGTCTATGGCAAGGGCACTGGGCACCTAAACGTAGCAAAAAGCAACATGAGGCCAGATCAATATAGAGAAGTCTTACAAAATCGGTTGCTGCCACAGGTTAGAGAATGGTTCCCAAATGGGGTCATCACAACCAAAACACAGCTTTTGGAAAAAATCATCCGTGTGTTGAATCATCATCCACAAGTGCAGGAGACGGTTGAGAATTGCATCGACAGCATGCCGCGAAGGATCAAGGCTCTCATAGCTACAAAAGGTGGCTCAATTTATTTTATTGAAAGCTTAAATAAATTTTTTTAGCTTATTCCAAAAACTACATTCGACTATTTTGCTAAATAAGAGAGAAAGAATTTTTACAAATTTAAAACCAATAAATATTAATGTAAAAAACTAGACAAACCCCTTAATCGACTGTGAACAGTAATTATGGTAATTTTTTTAAAAAAACTTATCACGTTCAAAATTCACTGACTTAGACTTCGCGTTCAAAATTTCATTGTGCTCAACACAATTTTAACAAAAATCAAAAAATTATTAGTTTAAGAATTGGGACACAGGCACCCTTAAATCGACTATCAAAAGTTATGAGTATTGCTTAAAAGCTAATTTCGTTTTCGTTTGATATGAATTTTTATAAAATAAGTTTTTAAATATCAATTTCGAGCTCAGAATTTCATCAACAGTTTTGAATATATTGAAAACTTTTAAGCAATATTTTTCGAAATACTTATAAAAATCAGACTTAAACTTTTAATTTTTCTTAATTGACCCAGATACGTCAAAAGATTAGGTACATTTTTTAATAATGTTAAAATTTCACTCCGTCCGTTTGGTTAAACCCTCCAAGGTTTAAAAAAAAAAATAAATAATTGGCCATTTCAGCCCTTGAAAGGACTTTGACCTAGCTTCTTAGGATCTATTGTGTTGTGCGTGTTATTAAGTTTGTACACAATTGACCGAGGAATTGACCTACAGGTTTAACGCCGACTCCGAACGGCGATGAACGAAATGTTCTTATTCTCAAGAATAAGCATTTTATTTACATGGCATTTTTATTACTCTCTGAGGTTTGCCATTGTCTGCAGAGAGGTGGCGGCCGTACAGAAAAATTATTTTAATTCAAATAATTTTCTGTCGCTGCTGGGGTTCGAACCTGGGTCTCCAGGTTTGTTGACATAGCGGCCACGCGTTTTAACCATCTACGCCACGGACGCGTAAACCCTCCAAGGTTTATCAAAAAATAAAAACCAGATCCAAGCAACCACCCAGCAAACACAAGTCAAAGGTTTGGGAATTTTTTTTTTTTTCTCAAATTTGATTTCAAATGAGATTTTGAAATCATTTTCAAATTGAGAATTAATGTTTGAATAAGTATTTGAGTTCGGTTTAAGGTTGATTTGAGAATAAATGTTTTTCTGAACAGTTTGAAAATCACATTTAAAACCGGTTTGAGATCAACGTTTGATATCAATTTGAGAATGAACCTATTTCTCAATTTGAGAATAAAGTCCCCTTTTTGTTGAGATTGCTATCATTCTCAAATCAATCTTAAATCGATATCAAACGTTTGACATTTGAGAAATACATTTGATATCAATCATTCTCAAATCATTCTCGGGTAATACGGGTATGTCAAAAGATTACATTTTCTAAAAATGTTTAAATTTATCTGACTGATTGTCTTAAGCCCATATCAAACAAGAATTAATGCATTTACCAGAAAAACAAGATGGTTACGATTAGACCAAAGAAAAACATAACGTTAAAAAACTATGTTTTCTAACTAGTTGTAGTTTAATAAAACAATTTCGATAGATATCAATTCTCACTCTATTTTATTATGTTCTATGTACGTGTGTCAAGAAAAAATATTTTTTTTTTATTACATTATTATGCTACTACATTAATTGATGTAACATTGTTTATCCAAGATAGATGTTTGGTCACACGCTCAAAAACACAATAGTTAAGAGTTGCTTCATCAGTGTTTGGATCTATATCGCAATTTTTATCTCCACTCATGTCTTTATATACTCCAACTACTACGTCTCCAACCATCACAGGACCACCCATATCTCCGTCGCACATAGCTCCAGTTAAATCAGACTTTGATTTCTCTATAACCATGTCATTTGGACGAACAAGCGTTGAGCCATACATACCAAGGGTGGTAAGCCCATTCCACCTTGTTTTCGTTTTGGCCACTTGGATTACATCTGAGTAATCACTGAGGCCCTTCATTCCAAGTCCATATATGTTAGCATCTATATCACTATAAGGGTTGCGTAGCACGGCCAACGTAGCCGATTTAATTGTTGGACTTTCAATCAATCGTTTCTCAGTAATCAAAATTGCGATATTATTTGCATTTGTAGCTTGGTCATAGTCAGAGTTGGGTATTGTTTTTGATATTGCAATTTTTCCCAATTTGTAATTAAGGTACCCAACGTATGCTACTGTTTTAGCTGGTCTGATAAAGGAACACAAAGAGAAAACATACAAAAACTTTAATAGATAATTTTTGAAAAGTACTCACACATTATCTCCGAGGCATGGTTGGAAATTAGTCAAGATTGCCCACGGTTTTATAATAGTTCCTCCACAAAGTATTTCGTCTCCATTGAATTTGATTGATTCCACTTGAGCAAACCATGGGACTAGAGTTCTATCTTTTACATTTTCGCCTCTAAAGATAGCTTGGACAGAAGCTAAAATTGCTAACAACACGACCGAACATATAATAAAAACCTTCTCCATTGTTAACTTAACGGAAGCTTAACTGCTTCTGATGAAAATTCCGAAATACTGTGAGTTTTTATAGCCGAATTAGTTACAAAACAGGAAGAAATTCTAACTATTTGCTTGGCAAATATTTGCGCAACTATCTGAGAGATATTTACTAATACCTAGAAAGAATAAAACACCTTTTCGGTGTTTCATTGAATTTTTCGAGGTTCAGTGAAATGTTCGTTGTTGCTGTGGTTTTTTATTAACTTAAAAAAGCATGTTTGCGTTATAGTTAAAAAATATGTTCACACTAATACACGTCATGTCTGATAATAAGAGGTTTAACTTTAACTTTAACTTTAACTTTAACTTTAACTTTAACTTTAACTTTAACTTTAACTTTAACTTTAACTTTAACTTTAACTTTAACTTTAACTTTAACTTTAACTTTAACTTTAACTTTAACTTTAACTTTAACTTTAACTTTAACTTTAACTTTAACTTTAACTTTAACTTTAACTTTAACTTTAACTTTAACTTTAACTTTAACTTTAACTTTAACTTTAACTTTAACTTTAACTTTAACTTTAACTTTAACTTTAACTTTAACTTTAACTTTAACTTTAACTTTAACTTTAACTTTAACTTTAACTTTAACTTTAACTTTAACTTTAACTTTAACTTTAACTTTAACTTTAACTTTAACTTTAACTTTAACTTTAACTTTAACTTTAACTTTAACTTTAACTTTAACTTTAACTTTAACTTTAACTTTAACTTTAACTTTAACTTTAACTTTAACTTTAACTTTAACTTTAACTTTAACTTGAACTTGAACTTGAACTTTAACTTTAACTTTAACTTTAACTTTAACTTTAACTTTAACTTTAACTTTAACTTTAACTTTAACTTTAACTTTAACTTTAACTTTAACTTTAACTTTAACTTTAACTTTAACTTTAACTTTAACTTTAACTTTAACTTTAACTTTAACTTTAACTTTAACTTTAACTTTAACTTTAACTTTAACTTTAACTTTAACTTTAACTTTAACTTTAACTTTAACTTTAACTTTAACTTTAACTTTAACTTTAACTTTAACTTTAACTTTAAATATTACTTTAACTGCAATAACCGCTTCTTCGAGTGTTGCAAATCGTTGACCACGTATTTTTTGTGACTTGTGGCAAACAAATATCCGTGTACAATTCACATTTTACCGTCCTACACTACTCTAACGCCACTGTCGCCACATGACCGATAATGCTGAAAAACAGGCAACCATCTGTTTCGATGTGCTTTTCCCGCGTAAGTGTTGCCATTTACTGTTGCCAAGGCCAGATATATAAATAGTTACCCTATTAGTTAATTTTTAAAGCCATTTGTATATGTACAAAAAGGTATAAATTAGTGGTCTTATTTTAATTCGTTTAATATTAAAAAAAATTAAGTTTTTGATTAAAAAAGTAATCATTTTAAGAATGTAAATAAGCATAAACAAAACCCTTTGGCGACTGCTCCTGAACCACTGGGAAATTCTCAAATCCGACACGGGATTTGTGTTTAGCGATAAAGGTGTAAAGAATCATGGGACCTACATATATGTCTCAATGATCGTTAAAGGTAAAAATGTATGCGACTTTTTTCTTTCTACTATCCGATCATTATCTCTGCAAAAGTGAAACGGTATTTTCTTTTACAAACAACACAAAGACCATCGAACCAATGCCATTTATGCATTCACCATTTGTACATACGAAATTGCTTCGAAATTTATCGTAAAAAAATGAAATTTCAACTATTTATCAAAAATGCAAACAAATTTATTGTTATTTCTTTAACAAAATTGAATATGTCATAGATTTTAACCGTTGACGACCATTGGGACATAAAGGTCCCTTCAGATTTGATGATCGCGTGGATAGTCGAAGACTATCTTTTTTTGTTACTTTTTGTGAGAAAGTGGATGGTTGCCCTCATCTTCTCCGAAAATTTTGTACCTATAGTTCCTTCCATCCCGAAAATATTGCAATAAGAAGTAGGGAAAAGTAAGGATTTTCGACTTTGGGATGGCCTGGTAGGCAAAGAGGTGAATCTACCCATGAAAATTAAGTGCTTTCTAAAACCCATATTCATACCCTTTTGAATGATATCTTGTAAAAAAAAAAACACAGGTGCGTCACTGGACACACGAGAGAAGCGAAGCATTTTCGAAAATTCATAGATGTGATAATTTAATGGCTTCTTTTCGATGAAAATAACTATTAAATTCAAAACTTTAAAATAACAAAGTAAACTAAAAAAACACACGTTAATCTTCACACCAAGTTTCAAGTTTTATTATAT
Source organism: Pherbina coryleti (assembly GCA_943735915.1). NCBI lineage: Eukaryota > Metazoa > Arthropoda > Insecta > Diptera > Sciomyzidae > Pherbina > Pherbina coryleti. The sequence goes on along the minus strand of OX030949.1, from coordinate 20,654,214 downwards.
TTCATAATAATTTTATACCCCTACGTTCAAAAAACGTGAACGGGCTTTATTAATTTTGTCCCTCCGTTTGTAACGCCCATAAGTAGGCGTGACAGGTATAGAAAAGTATATGTATATATTCTTGATCAGCATCACCACCCGAGTCGATTTAGCCATGTCCGTCTGTCTGTCTGTCTGTGATCACGATTACAGCCGTAATTTTCAAGCTATCACCACGAAATTCAATATTTAAGCTTGTATCTAAAAAATAAAGGTCAAGTTCGTAAATGAGCCAATCGGCTGAAAACCACGTCTACCTCCCATACAAAGTGACTTTATTAAAACGGTAAAATCTCTTAGAATTCCACAAAAATTTATATATTGACTTGAAATTTTACATATGAGCTTTGAAATATAACATGAACTCTGTGTATGAAATTCAACCAAATCGAGTAAAAACCACACCTACCTCCTATACAGTAACTTTATCAAAAAACAAAAGAGAAAAAACTGTTAAAACTATGACGAAAATGTTTTTACAAATAAACATTTTTTGACTGCTTAAAACTTTGAATATACTTCGGTTCGGACGTGGGGGTATTTTATCATCGGTCCAGTCGAACATCATTTCTTACTAGTTTTTTTTCTTTCACTTAGAAAACACGTGAAACGTTTGTCAATGCACTTTTGGTCAATTGATGATCCTTCGCGCTATGCAAAAACAATCTTGGCTCCTCCTAAATTCAACTAAAAAAAAATTATGAAAAATATTATTAAACTAGATACTTACAACTCGTACTTGTCATAGCCGATTTTTAAAATATTGATTTTTCACAAAATGGTGGACTTCCGAACGTAAATTAACGATTTTCGACCAAAAATTCGTCATTATTTTGCCTATAAAAAATGAACGAAGCTACGAAAAAAAAAAACCTATGACAAGTACGAGATTATTATAAATAAAATAAGCCTGCCAAAAAAATCAAAACAATCGGTTCACTGAGTTTCGAGAAATCTTGATCACCGACTTTGAAAACATGGTTTCGAGAAAAACGCCTTTGAAAATAAGGGCTAGCACTGCGCGCTCTAGATGGCGGTTCACTGACTAGGCTATAACTTTGTTATTTTTTGAGATATCGACTTGCAATTTTCCTTACTTGAGACTTAAAGCTTTATAAAAAATATATAAAAAATGTTTTGAAAAAAAAAAGAAAGTTATGGGTATATAACGCCTCTTAATATAAATATAAAGGGTCTTTCAACAAGAGGTTTCATTTTAAATTTCCCACCATTTTTTCAGGTGGCAATATTCCATAATCATTTGATGACATTTGGCAAAGAAAAACTAGGAGATCTTCATATATGGATCGATAGACACTCGCACAACGCATTGAAATGGTCAAAATTCACTACCTTAACGGTGAAAATATAATATATATATAAATATACCTCGATTAGTAAAGTTTGTGCTGATTTTAGACATCAGTAAGCGCATCCTCGCACAGCTATAGTGGAATTAATCGATAAATTCGAATGTTTTGGGTAAGTTTGTGATATAAAGACCTCCAACTCGTGCTCGTTCGACTTCGTCAACTGAAAATATCACAGCTCGTGCTGAGATTGTGGTTAAAAACACAGGTTTGTCCATTTCGAGACGATCACAGGAATTGGGCCTATCCACAGCCATTTTGTCAGGTATTTTCAATAACGATCTTGACCTACATGTTTATAAAGTGCACCTGACACAAGAATTGAACGCCGTTCAATCGCTTGATTTCTCAAACAAAATTATTTTGAGTGATGACGCACCTTTTCATGTGTCTGGGTACGTGAATAATCAAAATTGTCGCATCTGGGACTCCGAAAACCCTAGAGTCGAACAACCTACCATCCACAACAAGTGACAGTTTGGTGATGTTTTTGGATGGTCGATGTCATTGGGCCATAATTTTTCAAAAATGATGCTGGTGAATAACTTTTTTTGGCCTGAAATTGATGCTATGAACGTGGACGATGTTTATTTTCAGCAGGACGGCGAAGCATGCCATACAGCTGGTGAAACAATGGCTCTATTGAGTGAAAAATTTTCTGGATATGTTATTTCTCGAAATGGAGACTTTGACACCATTACACTTTTTTCTTTAGGGCTAAGATAAAGTCTACGTCAATGCTCCAGCAAATATTCAAGCACTCAAAGACAATATTAGACATGATATTCGCGAGATACAACCGCAATTATGCGAAAACGTGATGAATAATTTCATCAAAAGAATGGCCATATACAATAGCCGTTGCGGACAAATGTCAAATGGCTAATCTCAGTTTGTACTTCAGATAAAAACAAAAGTATCAGCTTTTTTCACAAAAATATTAAAGACCTTTTAAATAAAAAATTACGAATTGATTTCAATATTGTTCTTTCAAGAAAATAAAGCAATAATTTCCCTTTACCCGCAAACAGTGTTTTTTTTTATTTGTATTTCAATATAACGTATAAAAATATTACATAAAAAATAACATCTAACAACTTACAATTCCCTCAAAAGGTAGATGTTTTGTTTTATTTCATAACTGTACCTAACATGTTTTCGCTTTCAAGTTTCACTTTAACAAATATTTTTCCGTTTTACGCACATTTTTAACTACGTTGACGTATTTTCATACACACATGTTCAAATAAAGGCAGTTTTTCGAAATGTGCCCTTGAAATTAAAAAAAAAATATTTTTTTTTATTTCAATTTCTGTTTTTTAGAACTTCAGAAAAACACAGAAAATACTTGGTTAAGAATGTACGCAAAACGGAAAAATATTTGTAAAAGTGAAACTTGGAAGCGACTTGTCCTTCTTTAAGAATTTGTTTAAACTTTGGCTGTTTTTTTTTAATCGTCTCATTGACACGTGGTTCAAGCTAATAATTAATTGCATAGATTTCAATTGCGTTTAAAAAACTTTTGGATTGAATAAGATTAAAACAAAAATGCAATCTTTTCCAAAAAATTAAAGATCCATGTTTTTGAAAAAATTTTGTTTATTAGACAACGAAATATTTTTAGAAAAAAAAAAAAACAACAACCACCACTTAAAGAAGAAAACGTAAAAATGTTATATTCAAAAACAAAAACAAAATAAATTCACAAGGCTTTATTTTAACCAAAATTAAGAAAAAATGTTACCAAAAGTTATACCTACACATGGAGAGAAAAAATCAAACATTCTATGCTTGAATCAAGCAAATCGTCTGTCAGTTTAAGCTCAAACGTAAATTTATTAACTCAAGCATAATTTTGCTAGAATTGAGCAAATTTAAAACACAAAATTGATATTAAAAAAGACACACCCGTAGGTTTTGACGTGACGGAGATTCTTGTTGTTGTTGTTGTTGTTGGTGTTGTTGTTTTTGTTGTTGTTGTTGTTGTTGTTGATGTTGATGTTGATGTTGATGTTGATGTTGATGTTGATGTTGATGTTGATGTTGATGTTGATGTTGATGTTGATGTTGATGTTGATGTTGATGTTGATGTTGTTGTTGATGTTGAAGTTGATGTTGCTGTTGATGTTGATATTGATGTTGATGTTGATGTTGATGTTGATGTTGATGTTGATGTTGATGTTGATGTTGATGTTGATGTTGATGTTGATGTTGATGTTGATGTTGATGTTGATGTTGATGTTGATGTTGATGTTGTTGTTGATGTTGAAGTTGATGTTGCTGTTGATGTTGATATTGATGTTGATGTTGATGTTGATGTTGATGTTGATGTTGATGTTGATGTTGATGTTGATGTTGATGTTGATGTTGATGTTGATGTTGATGTTGATGTTGATGTTGATGTTGATGTTGATGTTGTTGTTGATGTTGAAGTTGATGTTGCTGTTGATGTTGATATTGATGTTGATGTTGATGTTGATGTTGATGTTGATGTTGATGTTGATGTTGATGTTGATGTTGATGTTGATGTTGATGTTGATGTTGATGTTGATGTTGATGTTGATGTTGTTGTTGATGTTGAAGTTGATGTTGCTGTTGATGTTGATATTGATGTTGATGTTGATGTTGATGTTGATGTTGATGTTGATGTTGATGTTGATGTTGATGTTGATGTTGATGTTGATGTTGATGTTGATGTTGATGTTGATGTTGATGTTGATGTTGATGTTGATGTTGATGTTGATGTTGATGTTGATGTTGATGTTGATGTTGATGTTGATGTTGATGTTGATGTTGATGTTGATGTTGTTGTTGTTGTTGATGTTGATGTTGATGTTGATGTTGTTGTTGGTGTTGCTTTTGTTTTGGCTTTTTTTTATTTGCTCTCCATTGGTTGCGTTTTTTTTAATACATTAACTTTACCTTAGCTTTATGCTGTAAATCCAGCAAAATTGATGTATATGCGTCACATTAGGCGGTTTCTGAGGGGCATCATGACGCCGTCAATTTTTTTGTTATTTTTATCATGTGCCCGAAATCATCCCCTTTATTTTCGTTCCTTAAAATTTACCGTTACGCCAGTAGTCACAGAGTTAAAATTCCATGCAACGTTTTTTCATAGTTGTCGCATTTTTAGTGCATTATTAGGTTGCCACCTAATTTATTTATAAGGCGTAATAACACGTCTATGCTGTAGTAAAACAAAATTTACCGTAGCACATCTCCTAAGTGAGTAATAATTCCATGCAACGATCTTACATTTCTGTTACATATGCTGCTATATTCACGACCTGGTGACGTCAGAACTTGGTTTTTATTTTTGTCGTAAGGCCAAGTATAAATCCTTTATTCTCCTTTTCAAACATTTATCGTGACTTATATACTTACCGAGTAAAAATTCAATGCAACGCTGCTGCATGAATGTTGCATTTTCGATCTTTGAGCGGCTCTCTCTGTGTCCCCATGACATCAGAAATTTTTTGTCTAATTTTGTTGTGAGGGCTTGGAACAGGCATTTATTGGTGTATCATATTTTTAATCCTAGCACTAATATTCAGCGAGTAATAATTCCATGTAACAAATTTTCAGTTGCGTTGCTTAAGCAGCTCCCACCGCGTCCCGATAACGTTTTGAATTTTTGTTTTGTTTTTATAATGAAGTCAAAAAATGAACCTTTACAGTCATACCATTTTTTAGTCATAGCTTTTATACTCAGCGAATAACAATTCAATGTAACGCTGATGAATTTTGAAAAAATGCATTTTTCTACTTTTTTGGAAACATGCGTGGAAACATGCGTAACTTCGTCACGTCAAAAGTATCAGATTTTTTCACAAAAATATTAAAGACCTTTTAAATAAAAAAGTACGAATTGATTTCAATATTGTTCTTTCAAGAAAATAAAACAATAATTTCCCTTTATCCGCAAACAGTATTTTTTTTTTAGGTATTTTAATATTACGTATATTAATAAATATTAGAAGCTGCGAATTGCGCTAACTTTGCACATAAAAAATAACATCTAACAACTTACAATTCCCTCAAAAGGTAGATGTTTTGTTTTCTTTCATAACTGTACCTAACATGTCTTCGCCTCCAAGTTTCACCTTTACAAATATTTTTCCGTTTTACGCACATTTTTAACTACGTTGCCGTATTTGCAAACACACATGTTCAAATAAAGGCATGTTTTTCGAAATGTGCCCTTGAAATTTTTGAAAATGATTTTTTTTTAATTTCAATCTCTTACTGTGTGTTTTTCAGAAGATTGAAATCAATTAAAAACGGGACGTCAACTTAAAATACGTCAATGCAGTTAAAAATGTGCGCAAAACGGAAAAATATTTGTAAAAGTGAAACGTGGAGGCGACTTGTCCGTCTTTTAGAATTTCTTTAAAGTTTAGTTGTGTTTTTTTAGTTCTCTCACTGTTTTTAAGACGTGGTTTAAGCTAATAGTTATTTCCATAGATTTCACTTGCTTTTAAAACACTATTGGATTGAATTAGAATACAAAAAATGCAATCTTTTTCCAAAAAAGTTTATATATTGATTGATACGTTTCAAAATTTAGATAATTGTTAATAACACTCCTTACTATTCTCTATAGCATGCATCCCACGTTTTTATGAGAACTAAAAGACGCACTCCAGCAGAAATTATTTTATACTTTTAAGTTCGTTTTAAAAACATGGTATATTATAAATTTGTTTTTACTTAAATTATTGTTTTCTGTTTTTAATCGTGTGTAAAATTTTGTTATAGATTTTGAAGGTTTTATGTTTTTAACAGTACAAAATTTGTTTTAAAAACAGAAATGGTTCCATAAATATTAAACAAAAAAAAAACTTGAAGAAATTCATTGACATTGTTGAGGCTCGAACTCTGAACCTCACGATTATAAATCAATCGCCGTGCACTCTAAGCTACAGAACCTATTCAAATATGTCATCTTAATAGCAATATCACAACGAACTACTTCTTACCATTTTTTTTTCGTGAATTTTTGAAAATTTGTATTTGTTTCATAAAAAAACAAAAAATTCGTTAACATTGTCGAGGCTTGAACTCACTACATAGAGTTTATAAAGCGACCACTTTACGCTTCAAGCTTCACGAAAATATTTTCTAAATGAGGTAATAAATCCAGTTCAGTTGTGAATTTTTGAAATTAAAAAATGTCAATGAGCTTTTAATTTTTATTGTTTGATTTTAAATATATACATACATGTATATATATATATATATATATATATATATATATATATATGTATGTATGTATCAAATAATTTCGCATTTTCGCCAAACAAATAAACGTACAGACAAGAAAATAACTTAATATTGTGTTTTCATCCAGTTCTGAGCTACATTTTAAGTTTCAAAACTCTAGCTCATCGGGAAGTTGGTTAAAACTGGATTCCAAGATTTGTACGGGACAGACAAATCAAGTGAAGCTAATAAAAACGTTTTAAAATAAATAAGTTTCATTATCAATATAAAACAATAAAAATATCATAGAATTACAGGTTTTTTATGCAAGGATTTCATTGAATACATAGAAGTTCCTATGATTAATCTGGGCCCTATGATAACACTATTCCCCCTTTTTATTTTTGCTTTTCATGAACAGAATCATGAACTTTAAGAGTTTCATTTGGGTAAAAGTTCATGGGTTCGCACACGATAAATATTTTTTAGCGTTTTTTTTTTTCAAAATTAAGCACAGTTCGCCATTTCTATGAAGAATGGAAACTCTGTTTGTACCATTTCGCTTATGTCACTATTCATTATAATTAAGTCGATGAGAACACAAGATCACATCTATATAACGATTGCTTTTCGACTATAAAAATAATAAAATTGTCTTAATTATGCTTTACACCCACTCAAATATAAATGCGACTCTGTTTGCTTAGAAAGAGTGACAAAACAAAATAGTTTCTATGACTTACCCTTATATCCTTCATACCATACCTTACATACCATATTCATCCTACGACATCCATTATGCCAATACCTCTATGCCTAACCCATCTAAAAATAGCCATAATACCATATCGCAAAGTCATATTATACCCATTATACTATATCAATCATACGATATCCATCACATACCCCTCATACCAAACCCATCATAATATATCCATAGTAACGTACCCTTAATACTATACCCATCATAGCAGACCCATCACACAAAATCCATTATTCTTTACCCATCGTACCATAGCTTTCATTCTATACGCATCATACCATCCCTAAATAGTATATCCTTCATACCATACGATACCCATAACACCATTATACGATATCCATCATAGCAGACCCACCAAACCTTTCATACCACAACCATCGTACCATACCCATAATATTGACAAGACCTGATGCAATCGTGGTCGCAGGAGTAGGTAGGTGACCTATTAAATAGCAATATCATCTCTAGGATGAAGCAGAAAACATTAGAAGCATTCGGGAAGAACGTCTCAAGAGTCAGGCGCATCGAAAAAGAAGAAGTGCTGATTCAGCCGAAACGCTCAACCACCCATACGATACAGCAGTTGAAAGAGGAATTCGACACGTGTTCAAAGGCCTTACGGAGCCAAAAACTGTAAGAGAAGAGACGCTGGTCGTGCTATCATACTCATCAGTCCATACACATCGTTCCATACCTATCATTCTAAACCCTAACTTATTGTTGATTTGTAAACTAACAAAGTGTTTGTTTTTCAAAAAAGACCAACTTTTTTCAGCTGTGAAAAAAAAACACAAAAACCAATAAAACTACGTCAATAAAATAATGAAGGTGAACAATGTTTCAATTCTGAAACACTTGTTTTATTTGAGCAATGTTCACTTAAATCAAAGAAATATTTTAGAGTGCGAGATTATTGAGAGATAACAACAAAATAATTGGTTTTTATGAAATTTTAGGTAAAATAAATTATTGTACTATTTAATCCGTTGAAAGTAAAATTTAGTGAAGATCTTTGGGTGTCTTAAGAATCTCTATTTAATCGAGAGTCTGACGATTCTCTGAATGAAATTTTCATTCCACTTATTAGTGAGAGCCGATAAAATCTTTTTTAATGCAATTTCGAAAAACTTTTATGCGTTCAATACATTTGTGAAGAACGTCAGAGTTGTGATAGTTAATATAAATACGAGGGTGGTCCCAGAAGTACCCGACCTAACGTACAGATGGCTGTTGTTGTTTGAAAAGAATAACTATGGTAGAAAGAACCAATCTTATGACACGGAGAGAAAAAAATCAAGCATTCAATGGTTGAATCAAGCAAATATGCTATCAGTTTACACTCAAGCGAATTAAAACTTCAGAATATTTTTTCTAGATTCAAGTCTAATATTTGCTTGAAGTGAGACAAATATGCTTGATTTAAGTAAACAATTTGCTAAAAACAAGAATAATTTGCTTGATTTGAGAAATTTATTTTCCTTGAATTGAGAACAATTTCTTTCATCCGAATAAACAATTTCCCCAATATTAGAATGATTTGATTTTTCTTTTTCTTACATGGGGCAGAATTTGCTTAATCCAAGTAAACAATTGTCCGAAAATTAAAAATTTTTGATTTTTTAACTTGTATCTGAAAATAGTAAAAAGCTAATCTACATTGTGTTTTTAAATTAAACAAAAACTTTTTTTAAATTTTAAAAGATTTTCTGATATTTTGCGATAAATTAATTAATTTATTAATGGTGGTAAATAAATCCTGATTAGATAAATAATTACTATATATTTTCAGATGAGAAGTGGGGAAGTGATTTTTTACACTCAATTTATTAAAGCTAAAGGTTGAAAGATTTAAGGTTGAAAGTACTTTTTTTTACTGGTTTTACATGCTTGAATTGAGCAATTTTTGAATAATTTGTTATTATCTTAAATCAAGCAAAGTAATTGATTAAATTAAGAATATATTTAATGACCAACTCTGCGTTTGCTTAAATAAAGATAATATTTTCTTGATTCAAGTCTTGTTTTATTTATTCATTTTAGTTTTTAGAGCTTGATTGGAACAAATGAGGCTTAATTTTAAATTTTCTTAGATCAAGCAAAATACTTGCTTAATATAAGCACATTATTTCTCTCCGTGTATATTGAAAATTATATCAATATAAAAAATGTACGCATTTTTGAAGGAGTTGGCATGCCACGGCCTGTTTTCCGAAATAACCTTGGTCTGATAGCTTTTAGCTCACATTAAGGTTTTTATCTATTCAGTGTTCTTATATCTCTTGATGTAAGTTTCAGCGTTTTTAAGTTTTACTTTCATTTAATTTTCGAGTCCAATATGTATGTCAATTCTGAATCGATTTAATTTTAGGTATTTTAGGTGTGTCACGGTAGTTTTTCGAAACATTGCTAGTACCATTTTTCATCTCTAGTGCGAACACTATCAGAACTAAGTATATATATATATATCTGTATATATAAGTATATCTATATATATCTATATAGATCTATATATAAATCTATGTATGTATATCTATATATAAATAGGCGTAGCCAGAACAGTTAAGAACTATTTTCTCCCGTGTTTCTCAACCGATTTTGATAATTTTTTTTAAATCAATAAGATTAGGAAGAAGGAGTGCACCGAATATTATGGTGGCACATCCCATATAACCGAAATTTGCAAAATCGAATAGCTTTAAAGTTATAGGTCACACAGCCTCGGAAATCGATATTCGACCTCAAATCACATGTACCATTCCACTGGTTACATTTTATGGGCATGGCACTTTTCAGCCGCTCAAATTTTCGGTATAACTTTCGAACTAAAAGTCACAAATCAATTAAACTCAATATGAACTTCCTATTTAGTCGTGCTCTTCAACTGGAAAAATTTAATAAGCATTAGACAAGGGGGCGTGGCACCATCCATGCATTTCAAAGTCTTATATCGAATAGCTTTGGAAGTAAATGCCGTATAACAATGAAACTCAATATGGAGTTCCCACTTGGTGATATCCTTCTACTAGAAAGTAGAATATGGGAAGTAGGGTCCTGGGACGGACATTGAACAAAAGGGTGTGGCTCCGCATATATAAGCCAAATTTTTGATATCGAATAGCTTAGAAAGTAAAAGTCACAGAACATGAAAACTCAAAATGGAGTTACTATTTTGTGATTTCCTGCTGGTAGTGCGTTTGGTGCGAGTACGAGTACGAGTTCGGTTACGTTTGCGCACAAGTGAAGAAGAAAAAAACTTTTTCAATAAAAATACAAAAAACAAATAAATTTTTAAATGGTCGAATATGGACCAAAGGCGATACTAGTATTTAGAAATATCATAATAAACATTAACCTTGGAGATAGGCTTAACCTCAAGTGGAGCTTCAGTTCGTTTGTTAAATATCCAGTGCTGGATCTCCACTTGACCTCCACTTGAGATCCAAGACATTCTCCAAGGAAATTAACCTTCGATCTCCAGTTGAGATAAGGCGGAATCTCCACTTGATCTCCAAGGTCTTTCTCTAAGCGATCTCCAACCCAAAATGAAAACAGAAATAATATTTTAAGAGAAAGCTTTTCCAATTATTCTTTTATTTCAATCACTAAAAATAATTTTAAACCTAAGAATATTACACATTTTTGTAAATTCATTAAATTATTTCATGTTTTTTTGTTTTGCTTATTTGAAAAATAAAATAAAATAAATAGGTGCATTCAGGTATATAAATTCAGTTCTAGTCACATTTCTTTAACTAAACTTGAGATCTTAACACTTTTTCGCAAATGGGCTACATTTAAGCGTTTTGGTTGCATACATTAATTATTTTCTTTAAAAGAAGACTATACACATTTTTATAAATTCATGAAATTATTTAATTTGATTTTTTGCTTCTTTGAAAAATAAAATAAAATTAAGTAAATAAGTATGTATATTCCGGCAATAAATTCAGTTTCAGTTTCTGAATCAAAAAGTTACTTCCGGACGAATTTCTTCATTACATTCCACTTCTTCTGAGCTGTATCCATTTTCTTTTGCGCTGCATTGCTCCTCATCTGAAGTTGCCACAAGTTCAAAGTGCAATGAAGCTGCTTGGGCAACAGTTGATGTTCCTGGTATTTCTACCGCTCCTTTTACATCCCTCTCTGCAAGCAATGTAGCTATCTCTGACACAGTAGAAATTCCAGATGCTTTTAGTGCTCCCCCTGCCTGCCTAGCTGATAGCAAATCTACTATTTGCTGCACTTCGCGCTTTATTCTCTTTCTCATTTTACATTTTATTAATTTAATTTATTTATTTATTGAAATAATTTGTTGCAGTTTCTAACTTACTTTATTATTTTATTGCAAGTCATTACAAATATTTGATAACAATAACCAAAACAACCTAATGTTGCCAGGTAAAAAAAAAACAAATTGTTTTTTCTGACCCTTCAACAATATTGCCACTTTGAAAATGAACACTTTTCAAACCAATTTCCAGTTCAACTCCAAGATGTTGGAGTTTATATGCCTGCAGTTGCAACCATTTTACAGCTTATATAATTTTCGTATTGAGTTTAATTTTTGTGTCCAATTCCTTTTGAATACCTACACGGTGAAAAATTTGTTCAATGTTACTCTCAATCCTGAAAAAAAGCATGATTTTGCCTACTCAGAAGAGAACACAAAACACTGTCCACCTCATCCATTAGGCCGTTGTTATACAGACGCTCACGATCACATCACGGGCACGCATTGTTGTTGTTTCAATCTAAAAGGGAAATTTGAGAGAGTGAGCTAGGAAATTTATTTTGCTCAAACTGGTCACCAAATGATTCCAAAATGAAATGGAATCACGAGATCAAAACAGGGTCTCGCTGTGCAATTATTCACAACATTTGTGTTTTTGCATGAAAATAGTACACTTTTAGTACGAAATGCATGAAAGTAGTAATGAAACATGCTTAATAGCAACACTCACCATACTCATACTCGTGATACTTTTTGGCATAAAGTCGCCCAAAATCGCCCAATGAAAAAAAAATCGCCAAAAATCGCCAAAAATCGCCATTTTTTCTAGAAAAATTTATTATATTAGAAAAAACAAAACAAATTATATACATTTTTTTCAAATAATATTGAGATCTGTTAATAGTATTAGATATTCTTATTTTCATATTTTTGAGATCTATAAAAAATAATAAAAAAACTACTTCATTTTATACGAGAATTTTGATCGTTAAAGGACATTTTTTTAGAGACTATAACTTTTTAGAATTTTTCAATATGCAACTTTAAAAAAAAAACTTTTTGCAAAAAACGTAATTCCTTCAGCCATATTAGACTCTTCCTCCGTTTCCTCAATTCTCGAAGTATTGTTTAGTTCATACATTGATTTAGTTTATACAAGATGAATGCCAACTTACAAATATTGTCAAACATTTTTTCGCCTACGGATGTCTTAATTTTGTATGCCGATTACCAAAATTCTTCACCTTCAGATGGCACTTTGTTTTTGAAAACATTGCTCCATGGAAATGTCAACAAAGATTCGTATTCGATTTCTTCTGCACGTCGTTCTTCAAGAGATAGATAACGAAGAGGGAGTTCAAGGAAAGAAGGTCTTATATAGTTTAAACATCTTTCAGGACATAAAATAAAAGCATTTTCAAAAATTTCTAACAGACTAGGTAATCGTTTTAACATTTCCTTGATTCAAACTATAATGAAATTCTGGCATTTTGATAGTATGTCTATCATAACGATATCATCACTTAATTTGTGAACTTCTTCATGGAACTGATAATGAAATGTAAGGTCATTAATTCTTTTATAATTGCTTTTATCCGCTAAAATTTTATTTAAGCTGAATGTAGCTAAATTATCAGAATTGAAATTTTTGACAATGTCTTCTTTTATAATTTTTGAAACAAGTCTTTGCATAAATGTTGTGATTTCAACGTAAGCTTGAAAAAAGTCAACTTTTTCTCGTTGAAAATAAGAATTAAGTGAGTTGATGTTTTGAAGAAACGGTCTCAAAAAAATAAGTATTTCGATATAAATAAATTATCGATAAGGGCTTGTGAGCTGTGTTCAGTCGCATTGTTAACAGAGTGTTCCAAACACTTAAAACAATTGTTATTTTCTTTAATTGAAATTTTAAACACATTAGATGAGTTTATGAAAAAAGGTTGTTTTTACAAAAATCGCCCAAAAAATCGCCAGGCGATTTCCTACAAATTTAAGCGCAAAAAGAAGAAAAAAAGCGCCCAATTGGCGATAAATCGCCCAATCTGGCAACGGTGTGTACTAGTGTTCAGTAATCAAATGAGCATCTGTATAACATACTTTCTTCACAGAAAAACAAGGTCATGTTTGTGAATTTTTTTAAGGAAACCTAAGGTATATTTTTAAATAAGAGTTTTTATGCCTAAAAATATACACATTCAAGAGAATGTTTTTTGTTTTTTATTGAAAAAAATTTAATTTTAGGGTAGATACATCATTTTTTATAGAGCGGTGTGAAAAAAAGGTGAAATGCGGTGACCAAGATTGCTCCTACTAAATTCATCTGAAACAAAAAAATGAAATAGATTATTAAACTATATACTTAAAACTCGTACTTGTCACCGACGATTTTGAAAATATTAATTTTTCACAAAATGGCCGACTTCCGAACGTAATTTAACGATTTTCGATCAAAAATTCGTCATTATTTTGCGTATAACTTATGAACGAAGCTAAGAAAAAAATCCTATGACAAGTTCGAGATTATTATGAATAAAATAAGCCTGCAAAAAAAAATCAAAAAGATCGGTTCTTTGCCTTACTTGCGTATGACATTTTAAGAAACGAAAACTTGTTTTTTCACCCTCAAGAAGAGGGCATTAAAAAGGCAACATTTTTTGTTAGAAACGCCATTACATATATTACACTTAACCTTGTGGGGCGTAAACCTGTTCCTAAGATTATTTTTTTATCTGAATAACAGCCTTCAAACTCCTTATTTAGATAGAACCCAACGTAAAGCCTTTTCAGCCCCATTTTACTAACGCTTTAGGAGCTTACCTCCCAGTAAAAAAAAAAATAAAAAAACCCCAAAAACAACGTCTACAATTAAAGAAAATAATAAGTTACTGAAACATGTTCATTTCAAAACACTCGAAATAAGAAATCCACGTATACTAGCCAGAACATGTTTTTTATAATTTCGATTAAACATATTTTTTGTAATTCACAACAAAAACAATTTCAATGAACCTTGAAAAATTCAATGAAACAACGAAAAGATGTTGAATTCTTTCTAAGTATTTGTAAGTGCCTTTCAGATGTTTTTGCTTTTGAGCACGCAGCTATTTGCCTAGCAAATAAATAGAATTTCTTCCTGTTTGTCTTTTTTTCGGCTATAAAAAGCCACAGTATTTCATAATTTTTATCAGAAGCAATTAAGCTTCCGAAATATTAACGATGAAGCTCGTTCTTCTTTTTGCCCTGGCGTTGTACGCAAGATTATCATTGGTTGAACCCATTACAAATGGAGCCGATGGAGATATAACAAAACTAAAATACGCAACTCATCACACATTTCCGTGGAAATTTGATGGGGTGAAGGAGCGAACAATTCTCTGTGGTGGAACTCTAATTAAACTTAACGCGATTATTTCTACTGCAAAATGCTTAAGGCAAAAAGAGTAAGTAGTTTTGACTCAAATACTACTTAATACTATATTATAAGAAATTTTTTTATGTTATCTTCCTGAATTGTTTCAACAGTTTAACTAAAATAAGTGTACATGTTGGGACAGCTACTTTCGCAGATGGCACTGCGATTTCACCCACAAAAGTTATAATTAAAGAAGATTACAATGTGTCTACAGCGTTAAGAAATTTTGGAATCATGATAATTCCGCCACAAACATTAGGTACCAACATTGCCCCCGCTGATTTGCCCGAACCAGGCGTGGATTATTATCGTTCAATTGGTACTGGTAATGGACTGGGTCGAACTAAATACAGTGCAAAGCCGCCAGCTAAACTTCAAACCGTTACCTCTACTGTAATATTTAACACGGAGTGCAATATTAACCCATATCAACCACCATATCCACTGCCAGCAAAAACAAATGCGCGTGAATGGGACTTGTGCACTTCCGTCCCACCTGTTTCTGGAAATGGATGTTTTGGTGGTGATGAGGGATCTGGATTGGTTGTCGTAGATCCAGCAACTGGGCTTGGGCCAGGTACTGATCCTAATATACTGGTTGGCATATTTAATTTTGGTGCCGGTTCTGGTAATTGCTTATCAACAGACTATCCTGTTTATGTGCGAATTGCTAAAGTATATGCCTGGATTGTCAATGTTACAAGTAAAAATCCTTGATAACTTACTAACATGAAATACTAGTTAGTATAAAAAAAATGTAATTATTGAGCATACCCAATAAAAAATAATAAAATAATGTATTTCATATAGTATGTTGAATTTAATATAAGCTAGTTTTTTGTTGAATTCCTGGAATTATATTATATGACAACTTGGATGCCAAAAGGATTATTTAGAAATTTTCCTTAATCTTTTTTAATTTTAAAAAAGCCGTAATATTGAAGTACAGTTATGAAATTTAATATACGAGGTGTGTTATTAAAGTAGCGGGAATTTTAAAAGCTTGTTCTTGTTGTGTCGGCAAGCATGTCTATAAATTATCTATACATTTTCAGTCATATTGGTTGTTTACTTTTTTGCCAGCTATTGAAAGAATAACACGTGTTATTGTGCCTTAGTTTCGACATCATAACGATAAGTCCATGTTTCATCACCTGTTATGATACGTTTAAATATTTCTGTATCGTAAACACCGCCGCATAGGGTTTTATTTTAAAAAATTCAAGGAAAACCACACCTTAAAACTCAAACATCAAAAGTGACGTCATCACAATAATAAAAAACCTTCATAAATCCGAATATAATTACTTAAACACCGCTATGGGGTTATTTTAAGTTGGGGTAAGTCAAAGACAATGCCTTACTAAGCAACTTTGTTGAGGTTGAGTAAATAAAATATGACCAAAAAAGTTTTTCCGGCTCTCCAATTAAGCCATTTTAGCATATTCAAGTCTCCACTAAAATATAACTTTCAACAAAGTATTCTTATGGGGTTCTGGGTCTAAGGATAAGCTTTTGACAGTTCAAAACCATTGTTGGTAGGATAAGATATTATAAAGATGAAGATTGATCTATTATCTGATATAGTTTGAATTTATCATTGTTCCATAAGGAAATTTCATTGGCAAAAGCTAGGCTTTTGGCTTGAAGCAATCCTCCTGTTAGGTGTCTGGTAGTTGCTTTAAAAAAAAATTGGTTAACGTATGGCCTCAGCGCTCAGAATTAACTGTAACGGTTTCTTCTTAATCGTTTTCAAAATCTGTGGGAGTAGCTCGTAGTAGACATGCCCCATTTCAATCCCACTAGATTGAGATCTAGCAACTTTTTTCTGCCGAACGCCTACTTTTGCTTGCCTTTCCGGCGCTTCCCCTTTTTGGTAGCAGCTTTTCTTCTGTTGACATTGTTGTAGGCAATCCACTTTTCGTCACTCGTAATCATACGCTTGAGACTGTATAGTACATTATTTCACGTTTCATGAGCCGATAGCAAATATTAACTCAATTGACTTTGTGAATTTCTTTCAAATCGTGCGAGACCCAGATTTGGTGCACAAACAAATTATTTTTATTTTTTATTTATTTAAGAATTTTATTTGAACTATTTTATGTGAACAATTTTTTATTCCTATTTTATTTGAACAAGTTTTTATTATTGAAATAAGTTTCATAAATTTTTGATAACTTAAAAATAAGAAACTTAGATTTAAAAATTAATTTTAATGTGAAATGTTTGCTGTATGTTTTTTTGTGTGTAGTGTGTACTGTATGGTTTTATGTGGCTCTGAGGGCACCACACAGACATCCAATTTTTTTATGAAACCAGCGTACTTTAAATAACCGTGAATGCTTTCAACTGTCGAATGATTGTTTGTCCCTTGATTTGGTTGTCGGTAACCTCCGAGGGCTTACCAGAGCCAGAAGCATACATACATCTTTGCCATAGACTTCCACTCATTTTTGTCTGCTTCAGTTGCTTTTTTGCCTTTTTGCAGTAAAAGAGCAAAATATGGCATATACGCCATCATCGAAGTTCTCCAAAACAATTTTAAAAAACGAATTCCAAAGAAAACCAGGAACAACTAAATAAATTTATTTGTTTTTAATGTTAATAAGCAGCTGAACACATAAAATTACATATACGTCCCTATATGATAGATCTTTGACGATAGCAGTGATGCCTGTCAGAAAAAAACCCACTCCTTTTTTGAAGAATCCAATATTTTATCAAATCAATAAAAATATGATAATTATGAATTAAAGTTTACACAGGAGAAATCTATACGTACCCTCCTCTCCCCCCCCCCCCCCCACACAAAAATAAAAATATGGAATTTAAACAAACTATACATTTCTAATATAATGCCATGTCTACACAGAGAGTTAAGTTTGAGTTTCCAGTACAAAGTTGAGTTTTGCCACTGAACGCAAAATAAACTTTTGAGTTCTCCAGTACAATTTTGCAAGATGAAACTAAACTAAACTCAATTTTTTTTCTGTGTTTATCAAAACTTAATTTGAGAAATCCTTAAAAGTATACTGTTCTTATAAAAAGGCATGTTCTGATACAAGATAAGTATGTAGCATTTTGTGGTGAGAAATGTCAAAAACAACTGTTCCAAATTATTGCGCAATTTACTATTGCAAAAAATTTACAAAAAAGCGAACAAAAGAACTAGGGCAAGTGTATAAGATGAAGTCTTCATATTAGTATGGGCCGATAAAAATTCCAAATTACGCAGCGCAAGGAAGAACTCGCATGGTTACGCAGAACTGGCTGCAACCTTGTCCTCAAGTGGAATCGATGTCAGGGTGGTAGATGTGCCGAAAAAATATGAGAACACAAAAGTAAACGAAGAAATGTCACACTAAACAAAATTCTGCCGACGCATCAGCTATGGTTAACTTAAAACTAAACTCCAACTAAACTCTCTGTGTAGACATGGCATAAGTCATCTTATGACTTCATGACATCTGTTCAAACAAACAAAAAATTGTCCCGTTAATTTCGCGTTTGTTTTGTATGTACAAATAAATAAAAGGCATATTGCAGCACAGATAAGTATACGTACGATGCAAACGAAATAGCGGTAATTTTTAAAATTTCACTGGATTTTCATAAAAAAAAAAACAAAAAAAAACTGAATTTGATTCTGCGTCAGTCCTCATTTGTGTTTTGACAAAAGAAGTTCGTAGTCATCAGTAAAATAAAATATTTTTTCGAGAGCAAATAATAAGATTAAAAAAAGGGGGAAATTCTTTTAACTCTATTGCAAAAACAATTGGTCGTGCCAAGTCAACAGTGCAAGCAATAATAAAAAACTATTACAAACTATTACAGAATTAAGCTCACAATATAATTCTTAAAAAATATGTTTTTTAAGAATTATAAAAGAAATAAAAAACTATTACGTTCCAAATCGTTAGCTATCAATGCTAGAAGTGGTCGTCCACCTAAAATTTCTCCAAGAGGGCTGCGGTACATTCCAAATCCAAAAATAACAGCTGTAGAAATTCGAAATACCTTGGAAACCGACCAGAATATTAATGTGCATTCCGAAACA
This sequence comes from Pherbina coryleti, assembly GCA_943735915.1. Taxonomy (NCBI): domain Eukaryota; kingdom Metazoa; phylum Arthropoda; class Insecta; order Diptera; family Sciomyzidae; genus Pherbina; species Pherbina coryleti. The sequence goes on along the minus strand of OX030949.1, from coordinate 20,635,134 downwards.
GTTGGAAGTGTTTTGAGAGAAAACGGATTTCATAGTCGAGTGCCCAGAAAAAAACCATTCATCAGCCAAATTAACAAAAAGAAGCGATTCGACTTTGCATTACAGTATGCTGACAAATAGACAGATTTCTGGACAAATGTGTTGGTCAGCGATGAGAGTATATTCAATTTATTCGGTTGTGATGGCAAACAAAAAATATGGCGCAAAGAGAATGAAGAACTGCAACCGAAAAACCTCATCGCAACTGTGAAGCATGGCGGAGATTCGCTCTTGGTATGGGGCTGTATGTCGGCGAATGGAGTTGAAAAACTACAGTTTGTGGAAACAAGTATGGACCGGTTTGTTTATTTGAACATTTTGAAATCTAGTTTGAAAGAATCCGCAAGCAAGTTGGGTCTATGTAGCACCTGGTATTTCCAGCAGGACAATGGCCCAAAGCAGCACACATCCCATATAGTCAAGGGATGATTGCTTTACAACGTGCCAAAATAACTACATTCGACATCCCAATCCGCCGGCAGGAACAAAAAAGAGCATTTGTGGGATGAATTAGAACGTCGCATACGTAAAAAACATTTCGCAACAAACAGAAACTGAAAGATGCATTGGGGTTTAAGTGGAACCAAATTACGGCTGAAATAACAAAAAAACTCGTATTTTTATGGAAAAATCGATTAACGGCAATACTAGAGGTAAAGGGAGGTCCGACTTAATATTAAATAAACAATGCAGATATTGTAAATATTTATTTAAACTAAATTTTAGCACATTTTCTTTAAGAGTACTTAAGAAATTTAATTCTTGTGTTTTATTTAATACTAGCTTTTTCCCGGTGCGCTTTGCTGCACCTTATAAGTACCGGAAAATGTTGCAATGCCTTCAGCGTTATTATTTCTAAACCATCTCGTAATCGAAACATAGGAGTCGTTCATAAATTACGTGACCAATTTTCAATTTTTTTTTACCCACCTCCGGTACTCTTCGTAGTGTATTTCAAAAACACTCCCCTCCACCCTCATAAAATAACGTAGTATATGAAATAAAAAAATTAATTGATTAAAAGCTATTCGAAAATAGAAAAAATAACTGTCAAAAAGTAAGCAAAGAACAATTATGCCCTTTCCTCACTTGCCAATAGTTAATAGTCAATTTAGACGGTCAAACATGAAGATGTAAGGATGAAAATGGTTTAAAATGTTGAGTTGTATTAATGTAAATGTTTTCGAGTTTGTTTTATTTTTGGTCACATTACTATATCTGTCACGTTACTTATCCTAGTACATTTTAAAACCTCTCTCTCTACTAAATTGGCAACGTAATTTATGAATGAACCTATAGTTACTGCACAAATTTGAGCTCAATCGGCTCAGTAGTTTTGCAGTCTATAGCAGCGTTCTCGATTGTAAATTTTTTGCATTTTTCATTTCCTGGTAGCAGAATATTACCAAATAGTAACTTCATTCTTACTTCTATGGTCTTTGTCTATTACTTCCAAATTTGTCTTGTATGGGTGGAGGCAAACCCCCTTGTCCAATGCATGTCACCTTTTCTAGTAGAAGGACATCACCAAATGGTATCTACATTCTGAGTTTCAATGTTCTGTGACTTTTACTTCTATAGCTATTCTGTATCGTCAATTTGGCGTATATGGGTGGGGAGCCACGCCCCGTTTTCGAATGCCCGTGCCAGTTTTTCAGTAGAAAGACCTTCATTGTTATGCGACATTTAGTTCCAAAAAGAATTCAATATCATAAATTTGGCCTGTGTGGGGGTATGAAAAAAATGGGGTATGGAAAATTTTTACTATGCCTATATTTTTCGGGAAAATGCAAACTAAAGTGAGACTTGCCAAATTATTCCAATATTCCATTTATTTCCAATTTCCCTTGCAAATATTTCCCCTATATACACCATATGTGCGCACCTGTATTTGTTCACACCTGTATTGTTGTCTAAGTTCACTAAAATGCCTATAATTCATGAACCAATACACATACAAAGACCGTTTATACTAAAAAACCTTTGTATTGACGTCACCTTTCTTGGGAAATTTCCAGAAACAAAATCGGTTCACGCATTACAGAGAACATCAATTTAATACACAATGCAACTTATTTTTATATGTATAGATCAAAATATTTTATTTGTTTTTGAACCACGGATAAAATATTTCTGATCTTATGTGTTTTTTTTTTGTTTTTTTGTGCATTCACTTGTTTAAAATAAAGCCTATATTCATTTGTACGCGGTACTCGTGAGGGGTACGTATACTTTTCTGTGTGACTGTACATTAGAGTGGGTCGGCCTCCATACAAAAAAAACAAGTTTGAAAAAACCACCCCCTATTTCAAAGCTGACCTCGAATGGATTGAAAAATTAAAAAAAATTTTTTGGACCACCGGAAAAACTGCCGAAATGGTCTTTTTTTCTATAACTTGAGCATAACATATCCGATCTTAAAAAAGAATATGTCGTTTAAAAGTACTTTGCGAGTACCACATTTTCTCTTCATAACATTTTTACTTCCAAGGTCATATTTTTTTTCTCATAAAATTAAAGTCCTAAGAATTTGTTTAAGAATTTTAAAAATAATTCAGTTAATTTTCAATTTTGTTTGAATTAAAAAAAGTAATTCATACATAATAAAAAAGCATTGTACCAAATATTTGAACCATTATATCTTCTTTGTTCTTATAGTTCTTGAATAATTTTTTTAAACAAAATGTAAACAAATTTTTAGGACTTCAATTTTATGAGAAAAAAAAACAATTTTAGCGGAGGTAAATCGGGCTAACGAGGTTTACTAGTCAAATATGACCTTGGAAGTAAAAATGTTCTGAAGAGAAAATGTAGTACTCGCGAAGCACTTTTAAACGACATATTCTTTTTTAAGATCGGATATGTTATGCTCACGGTGGCGTCCGTGGCGTAGTTGGTTAAAGTGCGTGGCCGCTATGTCAACGAACCTCGAGACCCGGGTTCGAACCTCAGCAGCGACAGAAAATTATTTGAATAAAAATAATTTTTCTGTACGGCCGCCACCTCTCTGCAGACATTGGCAAACCTCAGAGAGTAATCAAAATGCCATGTAAAGCTTCTTGAGAATAAGAACATTCCGTTCATCGCCGTTCGGAGTCGGCGTTAAGCATGTAGGTCCGGTTCTCGGTTAATTGTGTACAAACTTAATAACACGCACAACACAATTGATCATAAGAACCTAGGTCAAAGTCCCTTCAAGGGCTGAAATGGCCAGTTATTTATCTATTTTATTTTATGTTATGCTCAAGTTATAGAAAAAATACCATTTCGGCTGTTTTTCCGATGGTCCGAAAAAAAATTTTTTTTTAATTTGGAATCCATTCGAGGTCAGCATTTCAAAGGGGATGGTTTTTTCAAACTTTTTTTTTCGACCCACTCTACTGTACATGATTTCAGTATTATAAGAAATTCGTTCATTTATTCGTTTTATATTCAAGACAATCGTGACAGGGTCCTTTTTTAATCAGAACTTTGCATATGTGTGCAATCGTTAAAAAAAAATGTAAGCCTTGATTAAATAAGTCAGTTTGACAGTCGCTAGCTCTTAGAGTATTATAAGATAAGCCAAAAGCTGACGTAGATCGTATTCTGAGAGCAATTGCTTTTTTCAAACAAAGAAGACAATCACATGAATAACGTACATTTTTGTGTACTTTATTTAGGTGAAATTAACGTTTTTGTCCAACAAAACTTCGAGCTGGCATCAATTAATTTTCCACATAGAATACATTTAAAAACATTCAAATCTAATTAATTGAAGCACCTGTTCGTGGCATGCACTCCCAGCTGACTTGACACTATTTTGTAAGCTTCACTGTTGATTTATATGTTGAAGAGTGCAAGAGTGAGTAAGTGTGTGCTGTGTGTTAAGGTATGCTTTTGCTTGTGTGCAAATGAGTGTCTAACAATATATGCAAATTCAGACTTATAGTAGAACTAGAAATTTGCTTAAATATGCCAAAAATAAAACAGACAATACTATGTGTGAAAACAAACACACAAAAAAAAAACTACATTTATTGTTCACAGGACGAATGTTAAATGTGTGCACTTGCGTAGTGGATTTGGGTGTTCGTCATTGAATAAGTTGCTTGTGTACTTTTTCTCTTAAAATACTAAAAATTAATTCACTTGAGAGGAAGGTGCACCACATTAATTGTGAACTCTACTGCTCCACACCCACACAAATTATTTCTAGTTATATGGCATATAAAATGACACAAGCACACATATGAAGGAGCTAATGGTAATTATTTAAAAAATGCTCACAGAGTACAGCTTTGCACTAGAGAGCAGTGCTAAGGCGTATTTTTGTCAGAAAATCTCAAAGAAAGTGCTTAAAGCTTCTATAAAAATATTTAAATAAATTAAATATTTATTTAAAATAAATAAATTAAATAAATATACCTTGTTTTTTATTGTAAATAAACTATAAATCAATTACACTATAACGAACAAGAAAAAATATTTTTATATTATCATAACAAGAAACAAAAACAAAAGTTAAAAAATTGTAAAACACAAATATCTAATTTTTAATGCTTGAAAAAATATTACACGTACACTAAGGGAAAAAAATATTAAATTTATCCAAAAACTTTTTTAATTTATCCAAAAAGCGAGTCATTTTTGCACCAATAACGCATTTATTTAAATCGACAACGTAAATATTTAAAATTTATTTAAATACTTTTTTAATAAAATACAATATTAAAATATTTAAAATAAAATTAATAAAAAATATATTAAAATCATGCACGAATATATTTAAATATCTTTCCAATATTTACCATTTGAAAATAAAACTATCGCATTTTAGGAAAATGTATATAAAAATATTGAAATTAAAAACAAATATATTAGAATGTTTCCCACGAGATGCGTCCATCAAATGGCATTTGTTAGTATATTTTATTTTCTTTTTTACTTTTTTTGTTCTCTAATTTATACTATTTTGACAGTAAACTAGAGAAACAAAAATTTAAAAATAAAATACCAAAAATATGCAGGCAAATGACAACCGGTGCAAGACATTTTTGAGAAAATGTCCGGTTGTCACTCAAACCCTATTTACTTTGCGATCATCAATCGCACTTACAAAGAAAATTGGCCAAACATGCGGCTATATTTTCCTTGCAACAATAACTAAATGAGAATTATAAGAACTAAGGTTGCAACTGCAAGAAATAAAATGCAGGAACAGAGTTTGATGCTGTTGCTGCTTGTCGGAATATGTGTGTACGTGTGCGATGCTGTTGCTGCTTGCTTGTATGGAATATATGCGTATGTGTGGTATAAATAAATAAATAAATTCAAATACGGGAAAAAAACGAGTTGTAAGGAAAACATTTGATTTATCCACGTAAATATTTAAATAAAATTTATACTCAGGCGTGGATAATGCTAATATGCGTTATTTCCCTTAGTGTATATTTCCTTTATAAAGCATTTCGAAAATTTTTTGTCTCATCTGTCCAAAAAAATTGTCGAAAATAAATCAAATTTATCGAAAACAAATTCCAATATCAACTAATGAAAATATAATGTTTAATGTTTTTGGTTTTAGTTTTATTTTTACATATAAATTTGTTTCCTCTTGTTATTATTTTAACATTTTTAAAGATATCGAATGAAATAGTAATTTTTAATATATAAAACTAAAACCAAAAACATCAAAACACGCTGAAAAGAATAAAAAAAAAATGTAATTACAAATTTCCAACTACTTCTTTAATTTGTTTATTACTTTCAACAATTTTAAAAATCTTAAAAGTATGAAACAAAATAAAATAAAAATCAAATAATAACAATTTAACAAAAATTGTAAAATTAATTAATAAAAATTTAAATGTGAAAATCAATATTATTTATAAAAATAAAATAAAACTCTTTATATATTTTTAAATTATTAAGTGTAAAAATAAAATAAAAAAGTATAGTTTTAACAGCATATAACCGCATCAATAAAAAAATAAGTAATCAATAAATCAAATCAAATAAAATAAAATACATGCATTTTTGAATTTCCAGTTTTATATTTAATTTTTACTTATATTTATCTATGCATATTTGTCTTATATATCATTTATATTTTTCATTTAGACTTTTGACACTTTAATTTGTATATATTATTTTTATTGGTTTATTTAAGCACTTTCATTTTTGTATAATTTTGTCACAATTTTTATAAAATGGCATTTTTTAAATTATTATTTATGTTTTATTTAAACTGTTATATTTTTTAACAAGTTTTTAGTTTTTGCGTTTTATTTAAAATTATTTTTGAAGTTGTTTGTTTTATAAATTGCTATTAGTTTTTTAATTTCACTCTAATTTTTAATTCTATTTATTTTTAATTCTATTTATTTTTAATTTTATTTAATTTTGCTAAATTTAAAATTTTTCGAAATTTAATTTTTTTACAAGTAATTTTGTATTTGAAATATTTAAAAAAAGTTTTTATTTAATTAAAAAATATTTTTAATAAAATTAACACCGAAAATTTATATAAAACTTAATGGATCTTAAGGCCATAGTTTAAAAATGAAGTTATAGTATAATTAAAAATATTTTATTCTTGTTCGTTAAAGTGTAATTGATTTATGGTTTATTTACAAAAACAAACAAGGTATATTTAATTTATTTAAATATTTTTATTACATATTTTTTTGTGGCAACAAGGCAGATACAGCAGCACCAAGACAACCTAGTTGTTCTAGCTGGCGATTGTCCTGCGTGGCAAGAAGGCCAATATATTATGAAATAAATTATATTTATTATATAGGTTCAGAAGGGATGGATTACGCAAAAAAAAATGTAGATAAGATGGACCATGCAAAAAAAATGAAAACAAACAATCTAGTCCGTCCGCATAGAATTCCGATGAAAATAATAAAATTAAAATGGCTTACCGACAACATTGTTGATAAGATTTAGGTTCTATCAACAAATGCTAGCAACAGCGCTGCTTTTTCACTGCCCGTGCCAATGTTTTTCGCCGTGCCGATAATTACATCCTACGATGTGTTCAATGTTGAAAGTGGCTTTCAGATGCATAGTCTATACAATCTATAGTCTCTGCTGTATATATAATATATAAACTGTCTACACAGTAAACATAACGTGTGACTAGAAAATGGTAAGACCAGCGATACGCATTTAAGAACTTTGGGAGATTTTGTTTTGTAAAAATACCAGAATCCAGCATAAAAAACGGAAGAAAAACAAATAAAAATTCCAAAAAATTCCTGGAATTCCAAAATTTTTTTACACCAAAAATAAAAAATAGTTTTAAAGAATTATTGAAATCACTCCGGATGAGAAATTCCGATTTTTTATTTATGATTTTTTATTTTTTTGGCCAACCCGAATAATATACATTCCTTACTTATTCCTAATTTGTTCTTTCTTACTATGTAACTAATTGTAAACAAATGAGGTTAAATATTTTGTTTTAATGAATTAATTAAGAATCCCATTAATGTTGCGTATACGCTACGGTGACAAGATTTCATCAGACAAAATACGGTGTATCTCTAAAAAAAGGAAAAAAAGATTTTTAGAGAAATCCTGAAGCAAGCACCTATCAATTATTTTTATGTATATTAACTGTAAAGAATACTCAGCCGATTCTAAAATGTCAAGTAGAATAAGGTGTGCGATTTATAAAAGAATGACCCATATTCAAAATTAATTATACTCAAGATTAATTAATTAATTATAAATATTATTGAATATTTATCTAATATAATTATTCCATACACCGTATTTTGTTTGATGAAATCTTGTCACCGTAGCGTATACGCAACATCAATGGGATATAATATTAATTAGAAATCACTCATACGCCATGGGCAATCTCGAAAACGCAACTTAATTAATTAATTTGGTTAAGAAATACGACTGACCTATTATTCATTTATTTATTTCCTATTATCAGCAGACAATGTTCTATTGATTTCATGTATTTTTTTTTTTATTTCATTTATGATGGGGTGCCAACATCTCAATGTGACCTTGAAAAATTTAAACCACGAATAAAAAATTTTCTATCGCTGACCTATTACTGAAACTTACTGACCTTTACTGACCTTTTGCTGACCTTTTAAATGATGCAATTGGTCAGTCGAAATTAAACCAATGGGGTGCCAACATCTCGCAGCTGCGTGTGCGTGGTTTTATTGTCAAAATCGTCTCATGAACATACATTTTGTATGAAGCCTTCTGAAACACGCACCGGACTATGGCAACATAATTCGAATTTTCAATTTTTACAGTTCGGACAGAGACTATATATTCTATAGACATCAGAGACTATATATTCTATAGACATTGCATGAGATTCGCCTCATCAATATTGTGAATACCGAATGACGTAAACATTAGCCCAGGCGAAAAACTTTGGCACGGGCAGCGAAAAAGCAGTGCTGACGATGGACCTATGTTGCTAGCATTTGTTGATAGACTCAAGAACTACAAAATCTTATCAACAAAGTTGTCGAGAAGCCATGTTTATTTTATTTTTTCCATTGGACTTCTATGCGGATGGACGGTTGGATTGTTTACATTTTCGACCAAAATTGTAAAATTAATTAATAAAAATTTAAATTCGACAATTAACGTTATTTATAAAAATAAAATAAAACTTTTTATATATTTTTAAATTATTAAGTGTAAAAATAAAATAAAAAAGTATAGTTTTAACAGCATATAAGCCCATCAATAAAAAATAAGTAATCAATAAATCAAATCAAATAAAATAAAATAAGTCCATTTCTTAATTTTCGGTTTTATATTTAATTTTTACAAATTTTTATTTATATAGTATATTTTCTATATATAATTTATATTTTTTATTTTGACTTTTGACACTCTTTAATTTTTAAATTTTATTTTTCTTGCTTTATTTAAACACTTCGATTTTTATTTAATTTTCTTTTAATCTTTACAAAATTATATTTTTAATTTATTATTTGTGTTATATATGTATGAACTGTTTCATTTTTGAACAAATTTTTCGTAATTGTGTTTTATTGAAAACTTATTTTTAATGTTGTTTGTTTTGTAAATTAGCTTTTAGTTTATTTATTAAACAATAATAAAAATACACTATGCTTTTCAATTTTATATTGTTTTTATTTTATTTTATTTTGTTATCTTTTATTGTTTCCACACGTAAATTTCTTTACAAGTAATTTTTTATTTGAAATACTTAAAATAAGATCCGTTTTGATTTTTTTTTTATTACAAAATATTTTATAGAAAAATCAGTTTTAAAATTTATATAAAACTTAATGGATCTTAAGCCCATAATTTAAAAATATTTTTTCTTGTTCGTTATAGTGTAATTTGTTTATAGTTTATTTTCAATAACGAACAAGGTATATTTATTTAATTTATTTATTTTATTTCTATATTTAAATTATTTAAATATTTTTATTGCATATTTTAGTGAAAACGAGGCAAATACAGCAGCAACAATACAATGTAGTTGTTCTAGCTGGCGATTGTCCTGCGTGACAACAAGGCCAATATATTATGAAATAAATTATATTTATTATATTGGTTCAGAAGGGGTGGATTTAGATTGATAGATATCTTAAGTTAAGATAAGTTAAGTTAAAAAAAAACATAATAAATTTAGTAAAAAATTAATTTTTGATGTCATTTTAAAGTTGGTAACATTTTCTATAATTTTGTCCTTGCATGCATTTCAATCCAAGCTGAATCAAAAAAGTTACAGCGATTTTTCTATAGCTTCATCGAGATAGACAAAATCGCAAAAATATAACTTTTCTGGCGATCGCCAAATATTAAGCTAAAAATCCTAGCGAAACAAAAACGTGCAGAAAAACAAAGAAGGAAGAGCAATAACAAAAACTGTGCAAAAAAATGTAAACAATCCAACCGTCCATCCGCATAGAAGTCCAATGGAAAAAATAAAATAAACATGGCTTCTCGACAACTTTGTTGATAAGATTTTGTAGTTCTTGAGTCTATCAACAAATGCTAGCAACATAGGTCCATCGTCAGCGCTGCTTTTTCGCTGCCCGTGCCAAAGTTTTTCGCCTGGGCTAATGTTTACATCATTCGGTATTCACAATATTGATGAGGCGAATCTCATGCAATGTCTATAGAATATATAGTCTCTGGTTCGGATGTGAAGTTGGTTGCTTAAAACAAAAATACTGGCGTTTGAGAACGCACTGCAACGCGCACTTGTTTAGGATGCACTGTAATAGGTTTTTAATTTTTTTTTTTCATAATACATAAAAATCACAATAAAACCATATAAGCTAGGTGTGTTGAAAAAGTACTTGAGATTTTGAAATTTCAGGGGCTGCGTTGGTCCGACTGACACAAATTTATGTCTTACTCATAGCAAATTCACCGACATTTCTAATATTTCACATTTCTAAATAGCTCTGTTGCACTTTATTTTATGCAAATACTCTGATCCATTATTTTTGAAAAATAATACGTGTTTTTCATTCTTTCGGCAGCTGGAAAAAAAAGTAAACAACTAATATGGCAGAAAATGTATAAATATTTTAAAATAAAGATATGCTTGCCTACACAAGAACAATAAAATAACACAACAAATATAAAGTAGTCTTCAACAAAAGGAAAGGGGCAGGGGGGGAAAGCTCCAACGCGCCCAAAAATTATGCCAAGCATTGTGACGGTGGAAAAGGCAACAGTTGGTTTTGATACCTAAGGGTGATAAACCGCTGGAGGAACCATCATCATACCGACCTCTGTGTATGCTGGACACGATGGGAAAAGTACTAGAAAGGATTGTTGTCAGGCGGTTGGAGAGTTTTACAGAAAGAACAGGTGGCCTATCACAATACGGCTTTAGACCTAAGAAGTCAACGTTAGATGCCATTAAATACTTATGCAAGATCGCACGAAATGCCTTTGAAGGAAAGCGATGGCTAGAGGGAGCCAAACAATACTGCGCCGTCATCACTTTAGACGTAAAAATGCCTTCAACTCCGTCGACTGGAGTCAAATAAGTAATGCCCTAAACAAACTTCAATTTCCAGACTACCTGCTCCGAATTGTGGCCAGCTATTTCGAAAATAGGATATTAGTATACGACACTGGCGGTGTAAAAGTACATAGGGTTACTGGAGGAATTCCCCAAGGGTCTATATTGGGGCCTCTCCTGTGGAATGCCATGTATGACGGTGTTCTGAGAATCCAAAAACGGCCAAGCGTTGACATAATAGTATACGAAGACGATATAGCAACTATAGCTATAGGTGGTGGCCAAGAGACTAGAGACTATTGCTATTAAATGCAGAGAGACAATTGCGGAGGTAAAGAAGTGGTTAGAGAGAACTAGGCTAGAACTCGCTGACCACAAGACCGAAGCAATACTTATCAGGAGCCACAAAAAAATAGAGAGCCTGGAAATATGAGTCTGGAGGCACGTGATACCTTCCAGCCCATACTTAAAGTACCTTGCCGTCCTAATAGACCACCGTCTAAGTTTTAGAGACCACCAAAGCTTTGCTAGTGAAAAAGCACTGAAAGCGAGTGGAGCATTATCTAGACCAATGTCGGGCATTCTGTCGCTCGCGGGCAAAGAGCTTTCTCTGTCGCTGCTAGAGCTTCACACGTACGCTGTTAGAGCTTTTTGTACACTTTTATAACATTGGAAAGCTTTTGAATGCACAAATACACATAAACGCCAAGATTGCGGCTGTGTAAGAATGCCCACCAATGATCTAGACTCATGCCAAACGTCGGAAGCCCAAAACAACATCGAAGAAAAATGCTAGCAATGGTCAGCACATCGATTCTAATATACGCGGCACCAGTGTGGGCAGCAGTAAAAGTCGAAAAGTCCAACATGAAAGGAGTTGACACAGCGCACAGTGGTTTAAAAGTAGATTTAAATACGAAAATTTATGGCTTCCTTTGGCCGATATTAAATTTTTTATTTTTTAAGAATTGTCCAATTAGCATGTTTCCAAAAGGTCTTGGTGAAATCTTTACAGGCTTATTGTACAGAAACCATTAAAGTTGATATATAATAAAGAGTTTAATAAATTCTCTGTAACAAGAGGTATATTTTAAATTAAATAACATGTGAACCACTGAAAAAAATATGGTTTGGTTTTTTTAGTCTTAAAGAAATAATATGAAATAACAAACTTGCATAGTTAGACTTAGAATTCATTGTATTTTTTTTTTTAAACCAAATAACTTTTTATATTTCAAACTCCACAAACAGTTTAAAGTAATTTTTGGCAGATAATAACTATCTTCCGGCGTTGACCGGTGTGCGCTGGTTTAGATTAATATCATTATTGGACTTATAACTACTAAAACTTACAAAAAAAAATTAGCTGCCAAGACCTGCCAAAACAGTTTTTATGAATGAAAAACAAATGCGTTTTGTGTAAAATATCGAGTTTTATTGATTTAAATTGCAATTTTTTGCAGCATGCTTTTAGGCTTACTTTGAAAGGGCGAGCTAGGCAGAGCAAATGCAACTGCTTTTGTTTATTTGGAAAATGTGGCAGAATAGAGAGCAATGAAGACGTAATGCACTACTTATTAGCATCTTCGGACCAGCAAAAAAATATCTAAATATAAATGAAGATGTGAAAGATTTGCTGCAATAGTGTGGAAGCTGCAACATTAAATTTGCTATCGATCTTATTTCAGTGAATAAATCATATTTGCTTTTTTTTGTTTTAAATGTAATAATTGTAAATTTATATTTGTTTATGTATGTTTATAAGCTTTTTTGATATATTTTGTAAATATGCAATTTTTCAGCTAGTTAAGCTATTGTTTGGGTTATATTATGATTATTCACCTTTTAAAATAAAGAATTTATTTATTTTAAACAAAATATTAAATAATTTAACAAATTTTCAACAAGAAACAATTAATTCCGCATCATTAAAACCACCGACATAAATGCAACATAAAAAATACGAGCCGAAAAGTAAAATCTATGCCCAAAAATATGCACCAAAATATTGCGTATTAGGTATTTTGACATTATTTTTTTTTTTTAATTTTATTTATAAGAGTCGAATAAATATTTTTCGGGAACAACGACAACCTCTATTTCATATCGTTAAGATGCAATGTCACGATAAAGCTGCAATTTATAAAAAGTACGCGTGAGAAAAATTTTATGTGGGAGGTAGGCATGCTCGAAAATATTTTTTTTCAATTCTGCGCAAAAATATATATCTCCGTACCGAGTTATTTTGAAATCGGTTCAATATGAAAGAAAATATGATGTCTTAAATTTTCTTATAGTATGGAAGGTGGGCGTGGTTGTGGACGGTCTTAAATTTTTTTTTTTTTGCTTTATGGTTTTATATTTTAAAATCTAACTTCCATGCAAAATCTTATAACTCTACGACTATTATTTCTATTTATTCACATCTTTTGTATGGGGCTAAACCACTGTGCAGCGTACAGACAAACCTCAATTAGAGTATGTAAAGCCTTTCGTACTGTATCTAGTGACGCTGTCAATGTAATAGCTGGAAGAATGCTGGTTTAAATCGCAGCAGACCTACGGAAGGCAAAAACCAAAAGAAAACTTATAGATTCGAAAAAAAATCGTGCCAATTGGACCCGCGTAATTTCAAAATTCCCGATAATTTTTGAACACTCGCACATTTTTGTACACTCGCTATCACTTTTACTAAAAAAAACAAAAAATAAATAACTGGCCATTTCAGCCCTTGAAAGGACTTTGACCTAGCTTCTTATGATCAATTGTGTTGTGCGTGTTATTAAGTTTGTACACAATTGATCGAGAACCGGACCTACAGGCTTAACGCCGACTCCGAACGGCGATGAACAGAATGTTCGTGTTCTCAAGAAGCTTTACATGGCATTTTGATTACTCTCTGAGGTTTTCCATTGTCTGCAGAGAGGTGGCGGCCGTACAGAAAAATTATTTTTATTCAAATAATTTTCTGTCGCTGCTGTGGTTCGAACCCGGGTCTCCAAGGTTCGTTGACATAGAGGCCACGCTTTTTAACCAACTACACCACGGACGCCACAATCACGTTTACTATTATTTTCAAAAATTTCACCATATCAAATAGTATCATTTATGTATCTTTTGTATATCTTTTTGAACTTTTGAACAAAAAGTTTTTTTATCATTCAAAAATTTTTAATTTAATTTTTAAAAAAATCACAATTTTTCGTTAAAAAATTCCTCGAAATTTTGCTTGTTTTCTTTTTTTGTCAAGCTTTTTGACAAAAAATTTCAGCAAAAATTTATAAAAGAAAATATATCAATCGCAAAATTCTCACTTTTCATCAAAACTTCGCTTGAGGTTCGAAGGGATATTTTTGGAAAAAAAATATTGTTATTTTATTGTAATAAATTCCCAATAGACAAAAATTTGTTCGGATTAACATAACATATCTTATTTCGCGTAGGCCTAGGCCATAAATTCAAGTGTGAAGCAAGTTTATTTATTTATTTATTTATTGGCCGTTCTTTCTGCCCAAAAATTTTGGCTTCGGACACAAGGACATCGTTAATCAAATGCTTAGACGACAGACAGCTTTTATGGCAAATAATTTCGCGTATTCAAATGCAACGATCTGGCGCTACTCTAGCTGATGTTCTACATTCTGTGCTACACAAACAATCATGGCCACAAGAACACTTCCACACAAAGGAGAATACACAAACACTCACGCGCTCAAACACACAAACACACACACACACAAACACATAGGAGCTCACACTGCTACATAGCTATTAAAAAGGTCAAATGCGATTTTATTACCAAGAGATGCGCTATTGTTCAAAGCTCTGTCAGTTTTGTTTTGTTTTTTATTCCAACACATTTTTACTTACCCCTTTCTGCTGTATCCTTTCGTGTTTGCTTAGCTTGACGTGCTAAGTCTGTCTTTTGTTTCTGTTTTATTCTTTCTATTTCGGTTTTTTTTTTGTTGTTGCTGGATTTTTGTTTTACACTAAGTTTGTGTCTTTTTTGATTTCTTCTCTTGCAATTTTCGCTAAAACACGGAAAAATAAAAAAAAACAAAATTAATGCAAAACACTCAAAGTTGCTTTGAAATAACAATCTTATTAAGAATAAAAACAAGTTGGTTCCTTCCTCTAAATGTCCGAAATTATTTAACTTGAATTTTCACTATAACGAAGTTAGTTGCTTTTTGTTTTTTGCGTTGAAGTTTTTTGTTTCTTTTTTTTTAAAGAAAAATTAGTCAGAATATTATAATGCTCAAAAGGCATATAAAACGTTTATTGATTCCACTCTGTGAAGCAAAAACGAAAAATAAATCGAAAAAAAAGAAGAAAATTGCTAAATATAACTGAGAACACATAAATCTAAGCACGCAAATAACCAGACTAAAAGGGACTAAAAATTGCTGCGATTCTTGGTGGAAATGTTTAATAAATAGCTAGTTACGTAATAAAATGGTATGAAATATTATGTTATTTTATGTTACGGTATGTTATGTTATGTTATGTTATGTTATGTTGTGTTATGTTATGTTATGCTATGTTATGTTATGTATTGTTATGTTATGTAGTGTTATGTTAAGTTATGTTTTTGCTATGTTATGCAATACTGTGCTATGTTATGTTATGTTTTATTATGCGACTATGTTTTATTATGTGGTTTTGCGTTATGTTTTGTTATGTTATAATGGTATTCTATGTATTGATATGTTATGTTATGTTATTTTATGTTATGTTATATGCGACTATGTTTTATTATGTGGTTTTGCGTTATGTTTTGTTATGTTATAATGGTATTCTATGTATTGATATGTTATGTTATGTTATGTTATGTTTTGTTTTATTATGCGACTATGTTTTATTATGTGGTTTTGCGTTATGTTTTGTTATGTTATAATGGTATTCTATGTATTGATATGTTATGTTATGTTATTTTATGTTATGTTATATGCGACTATGTTTTATTATGTGGTTTTGCGTTATGTTTTGTTATGTTATAATGGTATTCTATGTATTGATATGTTATGTTATGTTAAGTTATGTTTTTCTATGTTATGCAATACTGTGTTATGCTATGTTATGTTTTATTATGTTCTGTCATATTATATTGTTTTATCATTTGGTTTTGTTATGTAATATTTATGATATAAATATTATATTATATTATGTTATGTTATATTATGTTATTTTATGTTATGTTCTGTTATGTTCTGTTATGTTCTGTTATATTATATTATATTATGTTATGTTATATTATGTTATTTTATGTTATGTTATGTTATGTTATGTTATCTTATGTCAAGTTATGTTATGTTGTGTTATGTTGTGTTATGTTATGTTATGTTATGTTATGTTATGTTATGTTGTGTTATTATGTTATGTTTTGTTTTATGTTCTGTCATATTATATTGTTTTGTCATTTGGTTTTGTTATGTAATATTTATGATATAAATATTATATTAGGTTATGTTATATTATATTATATTATGTTATTTTATGTTATGTTATGTTATGTTATGTTATGTTATGCTGTGTTATGTTATGTTATGTTGTGTTAAGTTATTTTATGTTATGTTATGTTATGTTATGTTATGTTATGTAATGTTATGTTGTGTTATGTTATGTTGTGTTATGTTATGTTATGTTATCTTGTGTCAAGTTATGTTATGTTATGTTATGTTATGTTGTGTTATGTTATGTTATGTTATGTTATGTTATGTTATGTTATGTTGTGTTATTATGTTATGTTAAGTTATGATGTCTTGTGCGAACAACATGCGATATTGACAAACATATTTCGACAACTTGAAATTATGTTCTGTGCACATAACCTATATAGCACTTGCACTATATTCCTGTTTCCCCACATAGCGGATTTCTATGAAAATCGTATGTTTTTGTACTGGAGCCCATCTAACGTACATTTTTTTATTTTTTTATAAAAAAACACCTTAGATCTCGATTCATTACACTGTGTGTAATTTTTTAAGTCATGGCAAAATAACCATATACGGACAACACTACGTGATAAAAGACTAAAAAAAAAAACGCGTGTCTCCCAATTTTTCCCAAAGTCATGCACTTTTTTGTTTATGGGCCGCCAAAGATTTGGGGCCTCGGTATCATTTTCGCAAAAAAGTGATAATTTTCACGGGCTCATATCTTGCAAACCGTTCAGAATTTCAATTTACTCTCTGAGGCAAAGTTGTAGCTCTTGTCATAAAGAACTGGACAAGAAAATCGCGCTCTCTTAAGTTGTGGATCCAAATCGTCGTCCGAATCGTCCGAATCTGACTCTGATTCAGAACTTATGGTGTCCACAGGCACGTTGCTTCCAGACTGCCCTCCATCATCAGCTCTTTCTTCTTCAAATACTTCATTAACATCATACAGGGTGATCTTGTGACTCCACCAACATACCTCTGCAAGCAATGCGTCGAGGTTTTTGCCTTTGTACCGTTTTTCCATGGGCATTGTGGTTTGGTGAAACCGTTCTCCTTCTCAGAGGCAGATTCGGACGACGATTTGGATCCACAACTTAAGAGAGCGCGATTTGCAAGTCCCATCAACATTATAAACATAATACGAATATTTTTTTTTAATATTTTTGTAATAGATAGCATAGTATCTCAATGTTGAAGTAAATAAAAAACAAATGAAATTAAAAAACGGTGTTAAGAATAATTCCCAGTAAGTTTATATGTTCTAGAAATTTGTTTATTGAGATCTTAGGTAAATTTTTGTAGTTGATTGTTTCCTTGAATTTTGAACGGTTTGCTACCTATGGACCTGAACAGGAGAAAAAAGGTAAAAAAAATCATATTAAAAAATTTTCGGCAAATTTTTCACTTTTGCGTGCTACCTAAACAGTGTTAAGAATCATCTCTAGGAAGTTTATATGTTCTAGAAATTTGATAATTGAGATCTTTGGTAAATTTTTGTAGTTGATTGTTTCCTTGAATTTTGAACGGTTTGCTACCTATGGATCTGAACACGGGAAAAAAGGTAAAAAAAAATCGAATTTTTTTAAGTATTTTGCGATTTTGATCTGGAAGGTAAAGTTTTTTTGATTTTATATGTTCGCAATTTTTGTTCTTTATGACAAGAGCTACAACTTTGCCTCAGAGAGTAAATCGAGTGAACGGTTTGCAAGATATGAGCCCGAGAAAATTATCACTTTTTTGCGAAAATGATACCGAGGCCCCAAATCTTTGGCGGCCCATAAACAAAAAAGTGCATGACTTTGGGAAAAATTGGGAGACACGGGTCTTTTTTTTTTAGTCTTTTATCACGTAGTTGTGTCCGTATATGGTTATTTTGCCATGACTTAAAAAATTACACACAGTGTAATGAATCGAGATCTAAGGTGTTTTTTTATAAAAAAATAAAAAAATGTACGTTAGATGGGCTCCAGTACAAAAACACACGATTTTCATAGAAAACCTTGCACCTTGCATAAGTCACATAAGAAAAGTGCATACTAAAGGGAATACTCGTATTGCATCCGTTTAGGAGAATGTTTCAAAAGATTTATCGATTCGACGTCTAACACTACTTCGTCCACTTCATGGAAGATTTTGCGCAAAGATCTTTGTTTAGAGGCTTGCAAGATCCAGTTCGCTCAAGGATTGAAGACGGGTGACCATTGTTTGCGTCGAAATTTCAGTGATTGGCCCCAAAATCAACTGCCATTAGAGCCATTGTTTTACCGAACAATTTTGTTCAACGATAATCCTCATTTTGGCACAATGAATAAGTCAATTAAGAAAATTGTCGCATTTGAAGCGACATTGAAGCGACGTTTTGGTGCGGTCTGTGGGCTGGTGGAGTCATTGCATTATACTTTTTCAAAGATGAGCCTAATCATCGTGTTTCGGTCAAAGGTATCGGCTGTAAAGCCATGATTAATGAATTGTTCATTCCCCAATTGCATTAAAGAAAACATTCAATGAATGCATTAGTTCACGTAATGGAACTGTAAATTGGCCTTTAAGATGTTGTGATTTGACGCCCCACAATTATTTTCTTTAGGAATACATAAAGCCAACAACAAACGACGCATTGGAAGCCAACGCTATTCGTGTTATTGAGGACATACAGCCAAAAATGTTTGATAAAGTGGTCGAAAGTTTTATGTTTCGGATAACGATCATCAGATCCAGTCGTGGACGACATACTAGGATGCCCCAAATTGTGTACAATTGCAAATTTGAGAATGTTTTCCTAGACTGAATACAAAAAAAATGGCTATTTAATTAAATTTCATGTGTTTTGTTCGGAACAAAAAAAAAATTAATAAGTTACTGACTGAAAAAAAAAAACCTTCTTTACATCACATTTACGTGACGGCCGTGGTGGAATGTATTAAAGTACGTGGATCATGTGATGGAAATTTTACGAACTGCGAGGTCCGAGGTTCGAATCCAAGCTTACACAGCAAATTTCTTCAAATGAAGTTAATTTTTTTTCTGATCGATTATCACCTCTCTGCAGATGATAGCAAACCTCACAGAGTAAATCATGCCAAATCAAGTTTCGGCATAAAACTAGAAGGTCTAGTTCTCCGTCATTTGTGTACAAACATTTAATAACTCACAAAACACAACTTTATTACGAATTTTATAAAGAAGCTGGGTCAATGTCCTCTCAGTGGTTGAAATGGCCAATTCTTTCTTTACATCATATTCTTCTATCACTCGATGAATTGAATGGGTAATTTTTTGTTCTTAAGCACAATGGCTTTATCGTAAAGTGGTTTAACGTCTCGATGCCTTACGTTATTTTCATTGAAGAAAAAGTCTGAAATTATTTTAAAAAGTCGAAAATTTTTTTTTAAAAATTAGTCGAAATTAATTTAATTAGAAACAACTCCATCGTTCACTGTTTATGTGAAAAGTTTTCACTCAATGCAAATGAGTTATTTTTTGTCTAGCCAAACATTGAAGATAGTGATAGAGAGACTTTTGATTACCAACAACAACTATGAATGCAAAATGGGAAAGGGGTCGTCCATAAACTACGTTACCAATTTAAGAAGGGGGAGGGTTTGAAATGCACCACGAAAAGCCCCGGAGGGAGAGAGGGAGCTACAAAAACGTGGCCACGTGGTTATGAACGACCACAAACCTTTGTAATTATTCCCTCAGCTTAATTCTCAAGAACTTTTGCAAAAACAAATCCTTTGAAAGTTGTTATGTCTTGAGTAATTTTTTTGAGATATTCTATTTCCATGGCGGTATGTTATGTTTTCTGAGTCGGACTTTAAAAACTGCTCCCCAATTTTCAAAATATTTATGTTGAGAACCAAAGGTAATTAATTCATTAACTCGTAAAATTTGACCCGATTGTTGATAACGTAATTTTAATGACAACATTTGCGTCTATTCAAGCTGTTGTCAAAATAGTTTATTTTTTAACGATAAGTGGTGGAATTGTGTGATAAAACATTGCGTTGCCCACACCTGTTTCAATTTTAAATTTAAAGCAAGAAATTTAGTTTTACTTGCAGCAATTTTTGCCGCAAAGCAAAACTTTTAGAAAAAAAAAAAAAAAAAAAAAAAAAAAAAACAACAACAAAGAAGTAGAAAAATCCAACAAAATATTTCAAATAAAATCAAATAAATGCAAATAAATAAAAATTGAATTCATATTATTAACGAAAATAAGATATAGGCCAATGAAAAAACAATCTTGAAAACAAATCGGAAAAATCCCAAATTCTCTCTGAACGATAACCAGGAAGGAGGGCATAAATGACGATCGATTTCTGTGGGCCGCACTCAGCTACACTTCAGGGGTTATGCGGCTGATGATTGGGCTCGACATTTTAATACTGCTGCATTTGAAATTGTGTATGTGTGTGTGTGTGTGTTTTTGTCTGTGTATTTTAGTGTATCCGGTTGCGCGTGTTTGTTTGGCTGTGTGTGCCTGTGGGTATGGCAGAAAATAACAATCCATTTTAGGCTAGGGGCTGGTATGGGCGAGTAAGTTAAGCTGCGGCGCCAAACTCTGCTGAATTATTTAAATAGAAAAAAAAAAAAACAAGAAACGCCGCTGCAGTGGCTGCGAAGCTGGTAGTTGTCTGCTAGGACTAATTTCGTGCTTCTTACTCATCTTACTCACACACCAATCAAGCACACTCACACTACCAGCAGCCGTTGGCGTAGTCGCACTTGCACCATAGCGACAGCAATTCCGCGAAATATAAAGTAAAAAGTGAAGCAGAAAAACAATTCGTTGGTTTTTCCTTTTGATGTTTTCTTTGTCACAAGAGAATGGAGCAGCTAATGAATAGCTGTGATAAACCGAAGAAAACCAAAACCGTGTAAGAAATACCAAACAAAGAAAAAATTACAAAACGAGCCAAGAAAAACATGCACAGGCACAAAAGTATAGTTGTAAACGCAGCTAAGGATTGCTTCGTGTCAAGCCCACATTGGCTAGGTGGGCATGACGTGACGTGTGAGCAATATCACGTGAAACCTGCTGGCTGGAAACAGCACAGGCAATGCATGAAAACAAGAAGTTGGAGTGACATGGAACCCAAAAGAGTAAAATAAAGTACGATAAAAAAAAATTGATTTTTAACATAAGTAGGTAGAAAGTTGTCAATAAAGGCATTTTAACGGCAATATTCCGTTTATTTTGAAGTTTATTTGCACGTTCTTTTTTATTGCAAGATTTTTCTAGTATTTTGCAGATGCCAGCACTTTGCAGAAGCCGTGACACACTTTCATGGCTTTTCATGTTGATCTTTTGTTGTTGTTTTTATTTTCTACTTCTTTTTTCTCACTCTGTATTCGTTCGATACAGTCATCACTGACACATTTATTGCGTTAAAAATTTATATGTAAAAAAAAAAACTCAATAAATATTAAAAAATTTCAATTATGTACTTTATCGAATAATACAACTTGTAATTTTTTTTGTAGTCCTTCACTATTTCTCTAAAAACACTTTAAATCTTTCTTTTTTTTATTTTTTTGTTTTATTGTGAAAATATTTAGGATTTTATGAGTTTATTAAGCTACAACTTCATTTGTGTATTTTTCTCATGTCAATCAATTTCATTGACACTTCTTTTAGATTTTTCCACATACTTTTTCTCAAATAATAACTTGTTTATATTGTATTATAAACTCTGTTGTCCTTTTTTCAAAAATTATTTTTTTTTCAATAACGCACCCGATAACAAAGACGTTGACGCATTGCAACGGTTCCCAACTTTCTGAATGGTGTATTTCTTGGCTACAGACGTATATCCTGTTTCCGCTGCTGCCTTGAAGCAAGTTCACCAACTTACAAGCTCACCGCTCTTTCGTGATTTCCTTTACAGCTGCAGATTTTCGCATTGAAACGCATGTTTTTCCTTTTACCGAGGACATGCGCTGTGCTTTATTGTGTTGGTTGCTTGGCATAGTTTTGTTTATGCTTTACACTCACCACACCGTGGCATGGCACACATAGTGCACACGGAGTAGAGAGCAAGAGAGCAAAAATGAGTCTGAGTCAGTGGTGCCAACTACTCGGAAATTACGGATAATTACGGCTTTGCAGATATCAACGAACAACAACGGCAAACTAAGGTAAAATCTACGGATTTTAAAAAATTTCACACAGAATTTTCGAAGATTTTCACCAAAATTTATGTCAAAATTAAGGGGAGAAATACTTGTAAATGCTCGAAAATCAGTTATTTTTCGTGAATTATTCTGAGGGTGATGAAATAATTTAATCATTTTACACTTTTGACATAATTTAATGACATGTGTCTGGTATTAAAAACAATTTTTTTTAATACAAAATGGCGGTGGTACAGCCCTCCACGAAGGCGGTTTTGCCGAAGTAGTAAAACGGCTGCCATCGCCCAGCTTTTTCTATCGATATGAAATCAAAAAACAAAAAGTATTTTAATTACTGATGAGTTTAGACACAGAGTAAGCCTATAAAATTGATAAAAAGTACGAAATAAAAAATTTGGCACACTTTTTAATAAAGCATTCGTATTTTCGCCAATTTTTTCGACAGTTATTGCCACCTTTAAATTGTTTGTTTATGCAAAATGTGTAATATTTTACAATTATTCTATGGGTAATTATGTTGACTAAAACCCCTCAAAATTTCAGGCCGATCGGTTAATTACTTTTTGCGCTGCAGTGGAAGCCGTTTTTGAAAACGTAGTTTCGAGAAAATCGCGTTTAAAGTTTTAGGATGATAAAACTATTGCGACTAACCGTTAGTTTTTGCGACTAGCCGATGAGCAATTCCAGGAGCATACAATAAATAGCCTTTCAGATTCCTCGAAAAGCTAATTATCTTCCAGTTGTTGCTGTTTCCTGGCAGTACGGGCAGTTTTTGTCTCGGTTTGGCTCATGCTGTTCTGTCGTGTAACGCGAGCTTCATCCGTGTTTTTGGCAAAATTGAGAGCTTGATTTCCAACAACGATGTCCAGTTGGCTCATCAGCCTCAATATGGAATTGTAGCCGTCGTTGAATACTCCGGCTGCAATGTAGGCTGATAACTCAATGATTTTTGACCAGAATGTAAGTGTTTGGGGGTAAATCGCCAGATGGTGATGTTAAAACTTTCATTGGCGTTCTGAGTGTGACCACCCAAGCACCTTTCTAGGGTGGATCTTCTCTAGAAAATTTTCATAGATGGGTAAGAGGTGCTCGTTCATTTCCTGGCCAAGCGGTGGTGTCAAATTTTCGAGTCTCGGGTCTCTATTCAAAGCGATAGCTTTCTGCCACTTACACCAGCTGACAGGCCCCGTCGGGCAGCATTCGTGCTTTGGCTCTTCTTTCGTTGAAAAGATATGATGGCATGTAGCTATAATTGCTTTTTTCATATTTTCAACACTCTCTGTATTTCTTTGGATGCTCAAGTTACAACATTTAGTGAGTTACTTAATTATTTTATCAGTCAAATTGTTTATTCCGTCAAGTTTTTTTTTTCTTTTTTTACCTTTTTGAAGATGGATATGCATTCTCTTTTCAATGTGGCCGATACACTCACTTTTGATAACTGTCAATTCGTCACCATAAGGTTTTAAATCTATAATGGCTTTGAAATTGCAGAGTCCCCATCACCAATATAATTGCTGTACTTGACGCCGAAGTTCTCTTCCGATCTTGAAAACATTTCTTTCATCGAATCGACTTCCATTTTTCCCGCCGAGCCATCGTGATTTTTTGTACATTCTTCTTCGTGATCTCGTAACCATGTTTGATATTGTACAGTATGCATTTTCTTTTTCCAAAAGGAACTTTTGGGCTACACTGACTCAACTGATCGAGAAACGTTCGTTCGCATAACTATACAGTTACCTGCTATATACACATATATTATGTAACTGTGTAGGTACGTATACGAAAGAAAAGGTTCGTACGAAGAAATTGTATTCCCGACCGACGATGCCAAGTCGATTTTGGACACTTGGCAACGCAAAATCTGCCCGCTCGGCTCAAGCGCTTCAGGTACGATTCCGGCGTTCCACGAGCGCTCTCGTGAAAGAAAGTGCGAAAGAAAAAAAAACAGGAAAGTGAGCCATTTTTTGTTCTTAACTAACAAAAAATAACTGTTCATAACTGTTAATGAAAATATTTTTTTTGTAATTTATAAAAAGTGCACAAATGCAAAATATACCTTTTTTAAAATTGAATGAATGTTGAATGCAATAAGTTATGTTAATAAAAAGAAAACGGTACGAACAAAAGTATAAGGTGGAGTGGGAACTTAATGAAGGCTTCAGTGGCTGGCTTGCAAGGAGGCAAAGGAACCTGCTGGATCCCACTTTTATTGTAAAATTTAAAGCCTCAGCTTAAAAAAACAGCTTAAAAAAAACATTCAATGCCTTTGAAATGTATTTCAATGTTAATCAGCCCCATCAAGAACAATTTTCTACCGGGAATAGTAAACGGGAGTTTCCGTTTTTAAGATAAAGCTCGAAAACTTTTTGTAAATTTTTAATGCAAATTTGTTCATCAACCTTTTATATTCATGAGTGTAAAATAATAAAAAAATGTAATGTCTTTGTCTGCTATCTTAAAAGCGGAAACTCCCTTTTATAATTCCCGGGAGAAAATTTTCCTTAACAGGGCTGAAATTATTTTTAATGATTAACGATTTCAATAAATCGAATGTTCCTTAAAAATGAATAATTCTTATGTTTTATGTTGTGTTTATATCCCCACCTTTAAAAATCGTAAAAGGGGTACATTTTGTCCCTCAATTTTTAACGCCCATAAATGGAAGGTATTGAAAAGTATATATATTTTTGAATAGCATCACCACCCGAATCGATTAAGCCATGTTCTTCTGTCTGCCGTAAATGTTAAACTGTCGTCACGAAATTCTATATTTCAGCTTGTATATAAAAAATTAAGATCAAGTTCGAAAATGGACCAGATCAAATGAAAACCACGCCTTACTCCCATACAAAGTGACTTTATCAAAACGGTAAAATCTCTTAGAATTCCACAAAAATTTAATATAAGTACTTGAAATTTTGTATATGAACTGATGTATAACATGTACTCTGAGTATGAAATTCAACCAAATCGAATAAAAAACACGCCTACCTCGCATATTAAGTGACTTTGCCACAATGGTTAAATTTGTTAAAATTCCACAAAAATTAATGCATGGACTTGAAATTTTGCTAATAAACTTTAATATGCACTCTGAGTAAACCGCACCTAGCTCTCATACAAAGTGACTTCCTCATTTAAGAGGGTATTTCAAGTCGTACCCTTCCTTGCCAATTCATCAGCCAAACTATTGCCCTCGATATCCCTATGTCCGGGTACCCATATGAGGTGGATCCTGAATAACCTAGCCATCTCTTTAAGAAATCTGCGACACTCAGTGCGAGTTTTGGAGCTACAAATATGTGAGTTTGAGTGAAAAAAAAAAACAAAATATACAAAAAATTTTTTAAAAAACTATTAATTTTTTAAAATCGATTTTAATCGAGTAATTTTATTAGCTGTTCATTTTAAATTGAAAAATGACTTACACGGGTTTTTTATGTCGCATTTGTGGACTTTTACTCTCTTCGAGTTGGCATCACTGGTCTGAGTGTGTGTGCTGATAGTATTATTAGTTTTTGTTTTTCTTTGCTTACTACAAGTAAAAGAAAAAATCACACCGAAAAAATCAGCACAATATAAATAATGATTTTGGTAATGAAAGAAGTCAGATGTTAGGATATTACAGAAACAACTATAACAAGGTTCATGACACATAAAATAATAAGAGAATCAGATTGAAATTCTAATTTCGAGCCAGTTTTAATTAATTATACTTTTGAAGCGACAAAAAGCAATTTTCTTTATAAATATTACAAGCTTTTGATGCGTACTTTTGAAAAGTGAAAATAAAAAGTTTATATTGCATAGTTTTAGGATAACTTTAATTCAAACCTCTTTTAACTTCACCACAACTTCTTTAGAGTTTATTTCTTGAAGTGGCTAGCGTGAAAATTTCTTTTGTAAACAGGGTTGATTTTGAAGTATTTATTTCATTAAAAAAGTGAATTAATAGTAACAAAAATAAATCTGGTAAGTATTTTGGAATATAAACTATGAGGTATTGTCACTAGAAATGTAAAATTTTTATTAAATGAGTTAAAAGTAAGCATTTAAAGCTATTGTGGCTAAAGGCATCGGTATGCATTAAGCATTTAAAAACTGTTTTGTAAATTATTATTATTTATTTTAAATTTTATCTAGGAAAAATGGAGGGTTGGAGAGGAGTACGATGAAATAATTAATCAAGTATGACAGATAAAGAAATAGAGGACTTTTTGAACATGGTAGATGTTGAAAGCTTCGAAATAAGTGAAGAAGAAGTATTAACGGAAGAAGAGAACAATGAGGCCGTGCGGAAATGGGATAATGTTGAGAGTGAAGAAGGAAATATTAGTATTTCCAATTTGGGTTTAACACTGACCATATCCAGCACACCTGCAGCTAGAGAAAATATTCTGAAAATGCGAACGTAGACAGTATGTCGCCTTGCCGTTCAAAAAGACTTTGAACATATGAATCAGGTAATAACCATTCAATCAGACAATTTAATGGAAATATAGACAGATACGGAACAACGATACCGAAAAAATTAAGGGAACATGGAAGAACTAAAGACCTGGAAGGCTTAAAGCACACCAACTTACTGCTTGAGTAAGTAACCTGTCTAAAATAGTAGGAATCCTCACTGTCACTGTCACTGTCTAATCGGAACACATGCTCTTCGGTTATGACCGGGTATGGGCACCATTACATTCAAAGCGTCTGTGTTCTTTCTGTGTTTGTCTTTGATTTGTTGTTGCGTTTTGTGTTGCTGTATAAGCCTTTGCTCTCAATTCTTACTCTCAACGCTCCAAGAGCGCTCTCTGCCCATAGCTGGTTATGACTAATATCTAATGATTTCTGCAGAAGCTGCAAGTGTGAAAAAAAAGTATAAAATGTTCGGCACTTCCTCTGGAAATACCCGGCACTAACAAAAAGGAGAATAACAACTCTGGGACATTTCTTCCTAAATGGACTTACCGAAGTCTCATACCTGGAAATCAAGCATATCCTAAAGTTGAACATGCCTTCGAACTGGTTTGCTGAGGAGGGAAATCTCTTATAGGTTCAAAAGAGCCATCAGCCATCTCAACCTAACCTAACCGGAATGAAAAAAATATACAGATCCACGATCCATGTTTGCTAAAAATACAAAATAATATTTTCATAAAATTTTTTTTTATAAGTTTTACTGAAATAAAGTGCCTTATACTGTTAGGTAGTTTTTCTTTAATATTTTGTTGTGGCACCACGGTTTCTTAGAGCTTCAGTGCACCAACGGCCCATGGAATCCGCCAGTTTGGTACAAATTGAGGGATCAATAGCATATCACGCATTCTCACAATTCTTCTTTGTTTTTGGATTTATATAGCTAGCTATATTCTTCTTTAAAATCCCCCAACTGCGAAGGCCATTCTAATAAATTAATGCTTTTGACCCCGAACTATTTTTTGCCAGTTACGAGGGGTGCTTGGATTCGTTATTTTGCATAAACTTATATTTTAACGACATTTTTTTGTCGGCAAATGGCAGCATGATGCTATTTAATATATTTACATAGTTTGTGACGTTTATCCTTTTTTATATCCTACATTTTATCCTTTAATCCAATATAATGGATCTACACCCGACTAGCAAAAACGGCCCAATAGCATTATGCAACCACCATCATGTTTAAAGGTTTTATGTTAACCCTTTCGACCCCAACGTCGCCTGAAAGCAATTTCCCATGTTTGTCGTCTTATAGTTAAAGCTACGAAAAATATTTTTTTCTTAAATTATATATTGTTGATGGGTTAGTGTTTTGAGAATCATAAGCAAAACAAATGATGCAAAATTAACTGTTACTTTTCCTTCTATCTTTGGAAGAGTGAAGTGGAATTGTAGCTAATCAGCTTATTGTAAACTGGAGTTATCAGATATAAGTGCACTATTTTCGATAATAATTAAATAATATTATTTTGTAACATAAATACTGTATTCTACACACATCACATAATATTAATTGGGAAGAAAGTTTGAGTTGTGCGCTTCATACATAAAGTAATGATTTTATGAAACTCACAAGTTGCCTGTGGGCAACTTTGGGCTATAGTGGATATAAAATATTTTGTTTTGGTTCTGAAGCCGCATATGAGAAGTTTGTATAATGAAGAGATTAACAAGATGTAGGAGTTCGATTGGGGTCAATCTGAAGATGAGGAAAGTGAAGAAGATGTCTCGACTATGTTGACTAATTTAGAAGGTATTGCAGATTCTGTAAGTAGATTGTAGACTTTAAAATATAAGAATTCCTGCCTTGGATTTTTCTGTTAAGCTCATTTAAATGAGCGAATATGTCCGCCAGAAATGCAAGTTTTACTACCCATATCTGGCCTATTCTTCTTTTTTAAACACAGAAGCAAAATCTGAACCATAGGCCTCTAAAAACTTCTGAGTGTAATTTTTTAGCGAGAAAGCTATCGAACTTCGGTATGAAACTGAAGTGACTGATGATCTGCTCTTATTTCCTGACACACTACATTAAACAGATGAGAGCTCAGCGGTCGCGACTTGATGTAATTGACAATTTCAACAACTTTTTGTAGGACCGACTCAGGCAGAGACTTCGTCATCAGTGCTTCCATGTGTAAAAAGCAATGTACATTTTAAATATTAGGGTGTTTTTCAGAAGCCCTGGTTACAAATCCCCTAATTTTTAGGTGTATTATCTTCAAAAAGCCTTGATTTTTTTTCCACGGCACACCAACTGATGACTGCGGCACTTTGCGGAACAATGTTGAAGAAAGAGGAGAAAACATTGAAGTTGGACTCTTGGAGTATTTTGTTGGACAAGTAGCTGAACAAATGACTGAAGAAGTGGAAATTGACAGTAATATCGAAAAAAATCGACGTAAAGGTTCTAAGATGGAAATGTAAACCATTTCAACTTTCAAAAAGTGTTTGGAAAATAAGTTTCCTGTGTTCGTTCCTTGTTTGATACTGAGGTTATTGATAGAAAGGATCAATAAGCATTATAATTTACTTAAGTTTAAGGAAAAACATTGATTAAATTCTAGCTAACGTTGCATATAAACTGTTACAGACCACTTTTACCTTCTCCACCACAAAAATTGTTTTTTGTGATTCTAAACTTAGCAGTACTTAGTAATAAACTCAAATAAAAACATAAATTCTTCATATAAAAAATCCTATCTTTGAATTTACTTATGCCACTATGGCCCAAGGTTGCTTACAAGCAACTCTCTCTACGACCCAAACGGAGGGGCGTGAAGACACACAATTTTGCACAAACACTCCTTGAGTAAGTAAATCATGATTCAAATACCAAAATAATTTCTTGAACAACAGGAAAAAATTTGGGGTCGAAGGGGTTAATTGATCGCTTCGGATTATGTGCAGTATTTTAAAGAAGTCATACATGAATGAGGTTTTTCATCAAAACAACATTTTCTTTAATTTTTTTTTTTTTTTTTATATCAGATGATTTCTTGCAAAAGCTACTCTGTTGAAATTTTTTTGACGTAGAATACGTCATTCTCGGAGGTAAGTAGGGTGGTTGATAGTGATCAGGTGTCGGTATTTACATCACAATTTGACCCTTTGGTGTGCCTAAAGTACTGATCGTACAATGTTGATGTTAGCACTTGTTGGTCTGCTTGATCCTCACTGGGAGAAAAATTCATGTTTGAACTCCCTAACTTATATTAATTTTCAGTTCCATGAAATATAAAGCCAACATTTGATGTTTTTGTTTGCTTAAGTTTGCTACCTATTTATCAACGGTTTCCGGTTTTTTCGACGGTGAAGACATCGCCATTTAGCCTCTAGTGAAGACATAAATCTTATAATTAAAAAAAGCATACTTTTGGGAGCATGTTGTTTTTAACAGAATCGCGTAGCCCAGCAATTCTGAGTAATTTTGAGGGTCATGTTTTTTAACAGAATCTGTTATTGAAATGTCAAAATTCCGCAGCCAATTAAATATCCGGGCATATTATCGACAGTGAAATTTTGACATTTCGACTCTCCACATCGGTTGTTGAACTTGGTAGCATTTGAAATTTTGTTTGCTTGTTTAAGTTTGCTACCTATTTATCGACATTTCCCGGTTTTATCGACAAAACCATAAAATTGGTATTGGAGCCCCCATAAGGAGTGGTCGGAGGGAATAGGTATCAAAGGCGAAAATGTTCCTTTTGCAAAAGTAATGGGGGTCGGTCATACATATTAACCCTCTCCGGCACTCTTTTAAAGGTCATATGCTCAGGTGTATGGAATAAATATTTTGCAAAATATTTTTTAAAAAAGACGTCATCAAAAGCAAATTGAATAATTCTACGTCTTGTGTTACGATATAGTCGAAACTACTGTATCTTTTTCTTTTACTCAAGTATGGCATTTTTCTTACGAAATTTGCTTTTAAATAATTTTCTATTAATCTATTATGTATTGAGCGATTAGTAACTGGTGCATTTAGGCCATTTTTAAAGTTCTTCTGATGAAAGAATAACTCTTGTTTTTTACGAGACGTTCTATAAATCCTGTAAAATCTTAAACATTTTGTTAATTGCCCTGTTTTTGGTGAAAAAAGAGATGGGAGTATTATGCATACATGTAATAAGGAAGGAAATAATAAGTGGTTAATTTTTGTGATATTTTAAGTGTGTATTTGAAATCAAATTCAAGGTTTTAGATTCATTTTTTGTGTATTTTATAGAAACTTTGCCAATTTGATGATGTCACTTTGTATGGAAGATAGGCGTGTATTTCATTCGATTTAAAAATATTTCAAACGGAGGGTATATAGCTTGAATCAAAGCATATCCGCATAATTTGAAGGTTTTACAATAGTTTTTGTAGAATCTTTAGTTTTTTTATAGCGCAACATGTCACACAGTCCATAAAATAATCAATCTTTTGCGCACTAAGTGCAGTAATCAGGCTACCAGACGTCTTGACGATGTCAATTGGATGCGTGGGAGCTGCAGCTTGACCCCGCTAAACTTTTTTGTGGGCAGCCATTGAAGATCCCAATCCTAACGAGCGAATAGCGCCCGAGACATTCATTGGATAGAGCTAGAAACCTTCAACAAGGTCTTGGAAAATTGCATTGACAGGATGCACTAGTGCGAGATATCTCAGACTTTCTTCATATGTATGCTGAATAGTGTTCCATTCAGAATGGGAATGTTTCTGTGGCAATAAAGAAAAACAACATAAGTCAAAATATCGTAAATACGGGATTTTTTATTTTCCTTATCTCGTCTGTTTTCTGGAGGTTAGTGAAATAATCGAACATGGAACTTGTAGATACATGATTGTCCTTTAATTTTGCACAAATACCAGATTGTTTTTTTACTGGAAAACAGACAAGGTAAGGAAAATAAAACATCGCGTATTTACGATATTTTGACTTATGTTGTTTTTCCTTATTGCCACAGATTTGTTCCTTACGATAAGGCCATATTTGGTTAATGAAGCCAAATATACTTTTAATTAATTTATAACTTGTATATTATATTTTTTATATTATATTAATTATTTTACAAATTTTCTATACAGTTAAATTAAGAAATAATTTGATTAAAAAAATGTTAACTTTAAAAATTAAAATTGTGAAACATTTTAAATCCATGCTTAAGATGTAAATTAGAGAGAAAAATTACTCGCAAGCCATCTGCCATTATTCAAGTACTTCGTCTCTTCCGCCATCACATTTCAAAACAAGCAGTTTCGAACGTAGATTTTGTGATATGCACTTAATGGTGCATTCTCCTCAGTTGGATTTAAATAGCAAGTGTTGTTTTTTTTTTTTTTCAAAGGTTCAAATGTGTAGAATATCTTAATCAGAAAAAGAAAGTTATACTTAGTTTATGGCGGATATGTCGAAGCCTCCGTTACTATACTTTTAACTTTAAACGTGTTTTTCTCGTAACAGTGTTCTCGCACCGATGAAGATATCTTTATTTTAATTAGCTCCAATTCTTCGTCAGATATGTTTGTTCGGAGTACTAGGCTTATTTTTTATGTTTTATTCCGTTCATTAGTTATTGCAGAAAGAAGTGGAAAAAAGGCCAAAAACGAATTTTGTTTTTCGAAAGTCCACCATTTTGTTACTTTTCAAAATTTTAAAAATCCATCCTTTTTGCCCCGAGCGCAATATATCACAGATTAAAAAGATATTTTCCTTTTTTATTTCAGATGAGATTTGCAGACAGAAACTCTCCTGCAATGGACGCATGTTTTTAATACACTTCAACTTTAACCGCGAAGGGAGGGGGGGGGAGGGGGTTAAATGTGCACCATTTTTTATGGAAAAAATTCTATTTTGTACCTCAATTTGTAATAAATCATTGGCAATCAAAAAGATTTAAAATAATTGCTGGATTCGTCTTCCCAAAAAAAAAAAATTGGTAAAAATGTCTATTTTTTAAAGCCCTGTTGAGGAGAATAGTTCCATAAATACACTGAAATAGAATATAGGAAAATGTTATGCACTACACCTGTGCATATTCAAAGTTCTGAAATTTTTTCTGATTTTTTTTTTATTAGTTTAATATCGGCTGACACCAAAACGTGTACCTTGCACGAAATCTATCCTTTTGGTCAATCAATTTCAACATATGACGTTCTTCCGAATTTTTTAAGGATATCATATCTACCGATCCCTCTACCTGTACGTCTCGAGTTCGAGATGCCCTTTTAGAAAATTCAAAACCACTGTTATTTTGACCTATCTGGCTTCGTTTTCGAGAAAAGACTTTTTTCTTATTTTCAAGGCTATCGTCCGACCTCTCTATCTGTGCGTCTCGAGTTCAAGTTCCTTTTAAGAATCCAAATATGGTGTTATTTTTAGCCTATCTTGCTTCGATTTCGAGATATGGCGCTTTTTCTAATTTTTAAGGTTACCATATCGTCCTGTGCATCACGAATTCGAAACTACCTTTAGAAAAACCAAAACTACTGTTATTTTTGGCCTATCTTGCTTCTTTTTCGAGATATGGCACTTTTTTTTAATTTTTTTAGTTTAAATTATATAATCGACTAGCCCTCTTTACTTGTGAGCTCCTTAGAAAACTGAAAACGATCCCTGAAAATTTTTGGATGCGGATAAATGGTGTGCTCGCTATGATTTCTCGTTACTTTTACTTCAGTTTCGTTCTATAGTCTGATATTTTATTTCATATCAAAACTTTTAAAATATGTAATCCTTGTTTTGTTGGCTTCTATTTATACAAAACATTGTTGGTCGAAGTCATGGCTACACTGAAATACTCGTTTAAATTCCTAAAATTTACTCTAAAAAGTGTATTTTATACACTAAACCATACATAAAAAAGAATATTCTTGTTACTTTCAACCCGACTTGCATTTGCTCTTTCTGTCCTTTCCG
This sequence comes from Pherbina coryleti, assembly GCA_943735915.1. NCBI lineage: Eukaryota > Metazoa > Arthropoda > Insecta > Diptera > Sciomyzidae > Pherbina > Pherbina coryleti. The sequence goes on along the minus strand of OX030949.1, from coordinate 20,601,137 downwards.
ATCTAATTTTAAAAAAAACCAACGCAATTATTGCTGAATTTCATTCAATCAATGTTGGTGTCATTTAGCCAACAATGTCCGTCAAGTGCGGACATACAGCTGGTTGTATCCTGAAAGAGTTATGTTTTATGTGTCAAGGCCATTTAAAAATCGTGTTAGAGCCATGTAGCAAAGCCTTCAGTTAAAGCTTGTGCAACTTTTTTGCTTTTGCTTTCTTTAAGGAATCAGGAAATGAGTCGTATTGTAGTTTTATATCATCTCGAGTTGTTGCAAGGAGCCCAATGTTAAAAGTCACCAAAATAAACTGTGCAAATAACATGAAAAATTCTTTTATATATACTCACGCCATGCATATCTAAGGCATGCTTCAACCAAACAAATTCCTGTGGCACCTTCAATTTAAAGAAGCTCATACGTTATAAGCTCACAAGGATTAAGTAGTTGCTATGTTTGTGTTGCTGTCATGAGGTAAAACCCCACTTCAACAAACAGAGCACAAAGAAAAAAAGAAAAGAGAACCACAGCATAACCAACTGAACGATGATGATGTTGAAAATCAGAAGAAGGTTTGTGGGTGCACCTAAGTGTCAGGCTGGTATGGCTTAATGAAGCTGTGTACCATATGGTCCTAAGCAACCCTTGAGACAAAATTGAATGAAATGTAGAAGTTGAGGAAAGACAAAATATAAAAAGGCATAATGAAAAAATATGAATATGAAAAAGTCACGATGTTGCAGAGTGCGATGGTGGTTTTCATAATTAAGATGCTGTTAATAGCTTTTCGTAAGGAAGTTAAGGAAGGCAAGTTAAGCCCATTCATTGATAAGACTTAGAAATGAGGTCAAACAAATTACGTATCGCCTATCATCGAGTACAGCGCTATTAAATATGAAGTGCGTAACCTTTTGTAGAAATGTTGTAAAATTCTGTAGAGAAGATAAGAAAAGGTACTGTAGTGGATGAGGTAATTAATGCAAAAGATCAATTTATATATTTAAAAGAGGTGCTTGGATTTATATTTTTCACGTGGATAAAATATATCTTTAACTGTTATACAGGGTATGTCAAAAGTACTAGAACTTGAGTTTTTCAATTAATACCAATGTTTATGGGAAAATTGTGAATGTTGTTATAATAATACGTAAAGTGTGTATCAAATGAATAGATTAACGCCTGAGCTACGTTTGTAAATGGGTCAAAGGAAAGATTGTCATTGATCCACAATTTCATTTGAAAATTTTGTTTGAGTGTGATAAACTTAAGAACTACTGAACCGATTTTAATAATTTGTTCACTTATTTAAAACTATATCCTTAGCTTAAATAAGTGTATTGTTCATTTTTTTATACCCACCCTAAAAAATTATTTAAATTTAAGTTTAAATAAAATAAAAATTAAATCATTAAATCATTATTTTTGATTATGCTTTGCTTATAAGTGTGATCGGAAAAATGCGCTCAAGAAGCAACAACAATGTAAATTGTAAATAGACGTAATACATTTCTCTTTTGGATGAAATCCTCTACAGTAAAATGCTAAAAATAAATAAATATGCAAACATAAGCATATGTAAATCTATTTATTAATCGGCTAAGAAACCCTTAGTGGTACCGATTACAGGAAAACCAATGGTCAGTTTTTTTTAAAGCATTTGTGCCGCAGATGTGCAGAAAATATATTTTTTTTTTCATATATATAATTTGTTCATAGTCAAATCGTAAAAACAAAAAATTTATCCATATAAAATATTTTTAACATACTTATAACATATTTATAACATACTTTTAACTTACATATCCGCTGTTTGCGTTTATATTACGTGCAAAAACTGCTGCCGGTATGTTTCTGAATACGCCGAAAAGTATGCACCTATTTATATGAAGAGCATACTATAAGGCATAACAGCTGATGAATGCAAAAGTATCAGCTGAGTTACAGCAGCTGATTTCGGGTAGGGTCAGCTTTCATTGTCAATTATTAATGAAGTTTCAATGTCCTTCAATGTCCTTGAACTTCATGCATTAAATGTTATTGATAAATTGTTGAGAGATTTGAGAATGAATGAAAATAAAAATAAATTATTTGGAGGTGAGACTAATTATTTTTTTTGTGGTAAATTTCGGCAAATTTTGGCAGTTGTACCTCATGGATCGCTTGTAACTCTAATTCAAAATTGTATTACATCGTAGCATGAATTTTCTATGTTTCATAAAGTAACATTCTCCATCATGAAGTGGAATTTGTTAAATTTCTTAAAACTCTTGGTGATGATGAAATGCAAAGTTTTCCTCAGTTCAGTGAAGATATCATATAAATTCTTTATCAACTTATTGATGTGCCTGAAAATATTATTGAAGATATGTTTGGCAACATTTCTGAAACTATTTTATCGCATCGGGTTTTGAATTCAGTTGCATAATACATATACTTTAATAATACCTACTTATTTAATACCTAATTTTATATAATAATACCTACTTTTTTATATTATTAAATTCTAGAATGTGGATTGTTTTGTGGCCCTGCCAAATGCCGAAGCTACCCCGACATTATGAAACATTAAACATTATGAAAAAAGGTTATCGCCCATTTTAGATTGAGGTGACCTATCAGTCGCACTGGCCATCTCCGATTTGGCTCAAACTTTGTTCCTACATTGGTTTATTGCTTAGAAAACCAAATCCGAAGTTATAAATTTTTAGCTCAGTCAATTTAAATCTGATTTTCGAAAATAAGGTATCATTAGAAAGGTTATTTGGTCTATTTTAAGGCAAAAAATAAAACTTTTGGAAAAATTGCAGTAAGTTGGCCCATTCTTAATTTCAAAGTTTAATGCCATGCCAACAACAGACGCTATAATTTGTTTTCAGTTTCTTTATTTTGGTTTCTTGTACGTTTTAATACCTTCCCAACGATATAAAATTAAAGTGTACTCTTGAAGGATTCAGAAGTTATGGCGTAAAACGTGCCGTGTTAATGAATTTTCAATAGAAATTCAACTAGCTATCGACATTTTATATTTTCGTTTGTGAAAAATCAGAACAAAAAAAATTGGATGAAAATTGAATGTGTAGTTGAATTTGTATTCTATAATACTGCACGTTTTACGCCATAACTTCTGAACCCTTTAAGAACACACCTTAATTTTATATCGTTGGAAAGGTATTAAAACGAACCAAAAACCAAAATAAAGATACTGAAAAAAAATTATATAACAATGGGTCAATTTACAGCAATTTTTTTAAAAGTTTCATATTTTATCCTTAAAATAGATGAAAAACCTATTCCAATGATACCTTAGTTAATAAAATGTGATTTAAATTGACTGAGCTACGTTGTCTATAGGCCCTATTTTGGCAATCGAATGGCTGTGGCTCAGCAAAAAAAGATTTTTTGAAACTTTAAACTCCGGAATTGGGTTTCTTAACAAAAAAAAAAAACCTAAAAACAAATTTTGAGCCAAATCGGAGATGGTCAGTGTCAGTGGTCAGTGATAGGTCACGTCAATCTGAAATGGGCGTTATAAATAAAACTTCTGATAGAAATTTCGGAAAACTTAAAATTTGAAAACTTAATAAATAAGAATTGTTATTAGCAAATCGATATTTAGATATGATATTATTTTTTTGAAATATAGGTCTTGAAAAAAAAAGTGCCGAAGCTACCCCGGTCTCCTCTAAATGGCAAGAAACACATCATAAACCGAGCACTGTTGCCACAGCAATAGAAGATGTACTGCCAACTCTGTGTCAAGCCGTTAATAAAAAGCTTTTATTAGCAGTGTTGCTAAGCTCACATTACAAGGTTAGTAGTTTTGATAAAACGTTGCTCTTATAAAGATCCGTTTTTGTGCCTCTTTTTTATGTGTGCTGATACCACTGTTATGAGAAGAAATGACTATGATAATTTGGTGAAAGTATTATAATTTAAATATATTAGCAATACAGTAATAGCAGAATTTCTTCTATTATCCATAGTTGGAAAAGTATGAACGCATTAGTTGATAGGTGTAAATATGAAAGCACTCAAGCGTTATATGCCTGAATCAAGCAAATAGGCTATATATTGACACTCAAGCGTAAATTTCGCAATTCAAGCACTATTTTACTAGAATTGAGCAAATTTAAAACACATAGTATAAAGAAAAAAATGCTTAATTAAAGAAACATTTGCTTAAAACTCAAAAATATTTTATCTGCATTCAAGACTAACGTTTGCTTGAAGTTAGAAATATTTGCTTGATTCAAGAAACAATTTGCTGAAAAGTAGAATAATTTACTTGATTTGAGAAATTGATTTTTCTTGAATTGAGAACAATTTTCTTGATTCTAGGTAAGAATTTACTAAAAACTAGAATAATTTGCTTGATTCAAGTAAACAGTTTTCTTAATAGCAAAGATGTAGAATGTAGGATAAACGATCATAAAAAACTACTCGAATATCCTAAATATATCTTGTAGGCACTTACATGTTATGTTTCCAAGTAAAGTAAAAGATAAGACATTGCGCCTTCGAACCATGCCATAGTTTGTCAATCCGCACCATCTTAAATATCTTTTCATGTAAACATGTTGTGAATTATAAGCATTTAAAGTGAGATATAAATTGAAGTGAGAAAAATTTACTTGATTCTAGTAAACAATTTGCTGAAAACTAAAATAATTCTCTGCGATTGCGATTTTTAATGTGACAACGTTACGTTTTACCGCGCAGGTTTCAAAAGAAGTTCCAAAAGGCATTTTTCTAAAATTTTTCAGCATTTTATAGCATTGTCATTCAATTAGTATAAGTGTTAGGATAAAAATAATGATACAGCAGTAAAGGTAAATTCTTTGAGTTTATGACACAAAATAAATAAACAATTAAAGTTATCACCGAGACGCGGAGGGAGCAGCCTAAGCAACGAAATTGTAAATTTGTTACATGGAATAACGCGCTATGTATAGGTGAAACGGTAAAAAATATAACAAGTCAGTAAAGGCTGGATCATAGCTCCAATGACAAGTATAGCCAAAAAAATCATGACGTCTTATGCCATATCTACACAGGGAGTTTAGTTTGAGTTTAATTTTAAGTTAAACATAGCTGTTCACACAGAGATGCGTCGACAGAATTGTGTTTAATGTGGCATTTCTTCATTTACTTTTGTATTCTCATATTTTTTCGGCACATCCACCACCGTGACATCAATTCCACTTGAGGACAAGGCTGCAGCCATTTCTCCGTACACATGCGAGTTCTACCTTGAACTGCACAATTTGGAATTGTTATCGGCCCATACTAATATGAAGACCTCATCTTCTACACTTGCCCAAGTTCTTTTCTTCGCTTTTTTGTCAAGTTCTTGCAAATCGTCGTTGCGCATACAAAAAAGGGTATGTGAAAAATTTCGATTTTTTTTTTATTTTACCATTTAATAGCCATATGTATGCCCCATCTATTCACCAAATGGTTTCTTGATATTCTTATTGGTTCAGAATAAAACAAATGTGAAAGTTAGCCAGCTATGTGAAAATAGTATTGAAATTGTTAAAAAACAAAAATGTTTTTTTCGTCTCCTGAAAAATTGTTCAAAAACACATAACCTTTTTTGTATGCGCAACGACGAAATAGTAAATTGAACAATTTAAGAACAGCTGTTTTTGACATTTCTCATCACAAAATTGTAAAAATTATATCTGAATATGCCTTTTTATAAAAACATTAGCATACTTATAGGGATTTTTCAAATTGAGTTTTGATAAACACAGAAATGAAGTTGAGTTTAGTTGAGTTTCATCCTGTAAAATTGTAATGGAGAAGTAAAGAGTTTATTTTGCGTTCAGTGGCAAAATTCAATTTTGTACTGGAAACTCAAACTAAACTCTGTGTTGCCATGGCATTAAGGCCGCGTAGAGAGCCGCTACAATACAAAATGTAAACAAATATTAGATAAGAAAGAAATTTCTTCTTTTCATTTCTTCTGTCATTTGAGGCACAAATAAAATTTTTGAAATATTCAAGCTTTTTTTACTTTTCAGTTAACTCAGCTAACACACATAGCCATACGAACAACTGTTGAAAAAAATAGATACATCGAGTTTTTGCAAAAAACAAAAAAAAATTTGCCGGACCAGCTAATAATATACACGAGTAATTATAACACACGAGTGAGGTCTATGCATTCCTTACTTTCTCTCTCATCTGAAAACAACCAAATTGCCAAATTCAATTGGAACCACTCTGTAAACTCAACCTAACAGTAATTTTAGTTGTCATACTTTCCACCGCATTCATTTGTGATATCGGCTCCTTGCCTGCTCTGCGTGTGCGACAACTAAAGTCTCTCAGACCTGTTTCATAGGAAAATTCTAGCAATTAAGTTGTAGAAAGTGACTGATTTACTTTTGTGTGCGAGACCATTGTAAGGAACAATAAAACTGTAGGTTGGGGTGAATAATCAGGATACTTAATTAGTTCATTATTGAGGTAATTTATTACGTTTCTTGTGTTTCTAAAGTTATCGTTAGCAATACTGATGATATTTATTATAAAAATTTGATTTTTTTTCCTTTTTTTTTTTCATTCAAGTCGCAAGAAAGTCACGGATTTTACTACTTTAGTTGGACCGTCAAATGTGAGGGGAACGAACATTTAGCAAATGTTTTACGAACGAATAGCCATAGCTTGCTTAAATGAAGAGAATTTAGAAATACAGCATAATTTTTGCCTCAAAATAAATTTAAGGCATAGTGCTTAACTTAAGTGAGCTACTTTGCCACCGCATACTTGGGTGCCTTTAACTGATTTCGGCATTTTTGGCTATATTAATTTAAAAACGCATTCTAACAAAATCGTTATAAGTTGTCAAACGAAAACGAAAAAGCTTTCTGTGACCATAAAATATGCCATAAACGCGTGCAATCGAAAAACAAAAACAACAACATCAAATATTTCGCAATTAACCACTTTAAGCCAAAAGCTAGATTTCCCATAAAGCACCGCATAGAAGCGGCGTTAATTCAACCTACTTTTAGTCCATATATGATTTCCGCAGGAGCGGATTTTATTAATTAAAAACTGGTTAAACACTGATTGACAAAAATAAAGAAAATATCAAAACAAAAAAAAAATAAAAAATAAAAAAATGTAAACATTAAAACGAAGCATTCTGTAGCAACATTACTGTAAATAAGTCCATTTAGCAGTTAGCTAGAATAAAAGCTCTTTTAAGTAATTACCAAAAGCTTGCCTTGTCGCACAGTGCATGCTTGACGCACACATATGCTCGTAAGTTAAGCACGACGAGAGCATATACTACAGACAGTCTGCAAAGTAGTTGACAAAAAAAGAAAAAAAAAACAGACCAGAAACAGCCCCGTCGCACATAAGAAACTACACACAGAATTTTTACTCAGTCAATGAACTCCAAACAGCTTTTAATTTCAAGAAATTTCCACAATGAAGACATTTCGCATAGATTTTTACACATAGTACATGATAAGAAAAAGCACAGAAAATCATTTTGTTTGGTTTGTGTAGGAATCTTAAAGGGTCCTTTCAGTAGTTTAGGCACTTACAGTAAGATTAAAGGTTAAATAATTTCATCGCTTTTTCAAAAATTATTTCATAAAGGCTCATATCGATATTTTGCATATAGGCTTTGCTCTTCATAGCGATTTGTTTCTTAATATCGTAATTGGGTGAAGTCGGATGAAAACTACACCCATCTCCCATATAAAGTGTTGTCATAATCAAGAAAAACCCTAATAAATCCCAAAGTTCTAACAATATCACCTTGATATTTTGTTTTATTTATCACCTCGATAACCGTACCTTCCTCATTTAAACATCAAGTTAAAAAATGGACAAAATCAGATAAGACTTATCTGACCCACACAAAGTGACGTCATCAAAATGGTTAAGTCTCTGAAAAATCTACAAAACTTTAGCTATCGACTTGATATTGCACAAATACGAGGGTAGTCCCAGAAGTACCCAACCTGACGTAAAGATGACGGATGTTACTTGAAAAGCTTAAGTTTGAAGTTTAACAACGCAACCTTGTTCAGTATTTTTTTGGCAGCCATCAAGAGTATAATAGCACCACGAAGCACCTGGAGGAAGTAGAGTCTCTTTGTAGTTCGTCTATCGGCACAATTAATAACTGGTTGAGGTCAGTGGGTCTAAGTCTGGCTGAGCATAAGACGGAGGCAGTGCTCATAAGTAGCTGGAAAAAGGTATTAGTATACGTAAAACGGTGATAGAATCGAAGCTATACATCAAGTAACTCGGTGTGATGATCGACTCCCGACTATCATTCAAGCAAAACCTCCAGTATGCTCACAGAAAAGCAGCTGAAGCAGGAGTGGCACTTTCCAGAATAATGCCAAACACAAGGGGCCCCAAACAAGCGCGAAGGACACTGCTACTTAATGTAGTCAGGTCCATTACGATGTACGGCTCAACTGTATGGGCGAAAGCAATTAAGATTAAGGCCTACCGACGCAATGTTGAGTCGGTTTTCAGACTTGGCGCACTCAGGGTTTGTTGCACCTTTAGAATGGTTTCCGGGGACGCAGCAATGGTTCTGGCAAGCTCAATTCCTATCGACCTCCTCGTAGACGAAACAGAGTTTACCACCAGTAACACTAACGCGGCTAATCCAACTAGAGAAAGAACCATGCTCAAATGGCAAGACCGCTGGGATAGATCAGCGAAGGGTCGATGAACTCACCAGCTTATCCCAAACTTGTCCAATTGGTGTGGCAAAAGTCATGTCTCTGGGAACTTCTACATCACTCAGATTCTCAGCGGCCACGGGTGCTTCATAGCATACCTGCACAAATATAAGCACGCCGCAGACCCCTACTACAGTAACTACGCTGGAAATATAGTAGAAGACGCGAACCATGTGCTCTTTGAGTGTCCAAAGTTCCGCAATGTCAGAGAACAGGCTTCGACGAGCCACGACGAAACGGTGACGTAGTAAAACTTAATTACCCTTAGGTTGGTAAACGAAGCGAACAGGTCAGTGGTCAACGCCCTAGCAAGAGTCATTATCGATGCACTCCGAAGAGTTGAGCGCTCACGAAATAGGTGATACAGAAGTTGTAGGCTTTCCCATAACGACTTCCCAGACAGAAGACGAACCGCTAGTAGAACAGATTTCAGCTAAATGCTATTCCCATGCCCCGTGAAGTGATGCTTTACGGTGGTTCAACGGAGTGTAACTATGGACGTCGTTTCAATGCGGAGGTTCAAGTTTAGTGGTTTAGTTTAGGGTTAAAAATAAAAATAAAAAAAAATTAAAAAAATTCGCCTTCGCGAATAAAATAAAAAAAAAATTACAAAAAAAACTACAATATACACTATACACTATACACTATACAATATACACTATACACTATACACTATACACTATACACTATACACTATACAATATACACTATACACTATACACTATACACTATACACTATACACTATACACTATACACTATACACTATACACTATACACTATACAATATACAATATACACTATACACTATACACTATACACTATACACTATACACTATACACTATACTCTATACACTATACACTATACACTATACACTATACACTATACACTATACACTATACACTATACACTATACACTATACACTATACACTATACACTATACACTAAACACTATACACTATACACTATACACTATACACTATACACTATACACTATACACTATACACTATACACTATACACTATACACTATACACTATACACTATACACTATACACTTTACACTATACACAAAATATGCCTACTATTAAAATAATCCAATTTTTTCGTTGCATATTTCATTACTTTGCATTTCTTGATGGACTCAGTTCTGATTTTCTAGTAAAGTGTGTTAAATCAATCTTCGTTTCTACTTTTATTGATTTTCAATAATTCTCTTGCCTCTGGTTATATATAATTGGAAAATATGTTATTTCTCTTATTTTTAATTCAGAAAATAGAAATAATATTGAAAATTATAGGGCAATTTCAAATCTTACTAATATATCAAAAAAAAAAAAATTATAAAATATATTACTCAAAAATAAAAGTCAATGTTTAACTTATAATTTTGACCGAAAAAATAAAATTCATATTTTAAGACCCATATAGTCGGTTACTATTTTGTTTCGTGCTCATATGCATCATATGCAAATCCATGATTTGTCAACTGTGAAGATGTTGCCACAATTTTAATGCGCCATGGTCGTATTTTGTAACATTTCCGTGCACCAATCGACATGAGATTTTTTTTTGAACGTTTGTCAGATTATGTGGGATCCAACGCGAACAAATCTCTTTAATGGTCAAATGATCGATGCTTGTCATACTAATACCCAGAGATGACTCATTCTCACGGTATGTTACATGACGATATTGCTTTATCAGTTCACACACAGCATCGATGTTTTATGGCAAAGTAGCCGATATTGAATGACCTTCACGAAATCCGCCCTAAACCCAACGACGGCCACGACCCATTTAGAACCAGTAACCATTTTAAGGTAATGGACAAAAACCCAATTATATCAAATTTTATTGATTGAATGAATTGAATGAATGATTGAATTGAATGACCTGGAGAATGGTGTTTCGGAATTTTATTCAGGACGCGAAATTTACTTGTGGAGATTTACATCTTCCATGTTTACAAAAATCTTCTGGGTTCCTTGGCTTCGATGGGTGTGAAAATAAAACTGGGCCACATATCAGTCTGAAAATTTTAATGCGTTCAAATGTGACATGGGATTTGCGATTGTAACGACATCTGTTTAATTGTTTAAGGATTTTTTCACATTGCCCTTGCATGCGTAGAGGTATAAAGGATATCGCATCAATGGCTGTTAAAGCTTTTATGTGCTCAAGCCGTTCCATACACATTTTACGAGCTACAAAGTACGTGGTTCGAATCCCATCCAAAAATAAATTTTTTCACTTAATTTTTTCAGAAATTAATTTTTCTTATCAGCTTTCTGCAGACAATAACAAACCTCAGAGAGTGAACAAATGACATGTTAAGCTTTTTGAGAACGAGAACAAGAACATAAGCCGGTTCGGTAAAGAACTTATTTTTCATTGTCAATTCCGGCGTTGTATTCAAGCAGACATATACACAAACTAAACATATGTATGTAATATACAACACATATTATTACATGAATACGAGTGGAAATACAATAAAACTCCAAAATAAATATTTCTTTTGCGTAATATTGAAATCGAATATATATTTTTTATATATAATATATTTTTTGCTTTTAAATTTGAAAAGTTGAATTAGATGTGGAAAGAAATGTATTTGATGTATTTTTACTCGCTTAATAAGAATTATGTTTTGTTTAAAATAGATCCTTTAACATTTATCTGATTTATTTGATTTGGTGATTTGCTCAAATTAATGAAGATCAATCGCTTCCAAGCTCTCTCTCTCTCTCTAACTCTTTCCTTTCCTATTTGTCAAACTTTTTGCTTATTCAAATCCAATGTGAGCTTTTGGTAATATTTGAACTCTTATTTCACCATCATTCACCACTTCAACAAAAGAAAAAAACAAAAAAAAAAAACAAAATAAAATAATCTAACGCTTAAGTCATACATCTATGTATCTCTATATATCTGAGTACCTCCTCCGTCTGTGTGTATGTCTGTCTGTCTGTCTGTCTGCCTTGTGTCTGGACCAGTATCAGCAAATCGACTTAGCGGAACCAGCTTGGCAGCCATCAGACCGATTGTAACGTTTGCTTACTAAAAGCACACTGTGTGCCATATTTTGAGTACGTCGCCACACAAGAAAGCCTTTAAAAGCCGTAAGCCAAGCAGCTGTCCGAAGATATTTCAATACGATTCAAACAAACGCTGTGCAGAACGCCTTTGACCACCGCGACTAATCAACGCGAATAGAGGTCTCCATCAGAGATAAGAAAATATAAATTTCACGCGCACGAATAAAAAAGGATACGCGTACGAATTAAAACAAAAAAGAAAAAAGATCAAACGAATCCTTCCAAAACAAAAATTTAACCCAAAGAAATGTATATCCTGTGTAAATTTTATGTCGCGATTGCTTTAGCTACAATTGGACTAGTTGGCAGTTTTCCGGATGGTGCACCAGCGGATACATGTGTTAAGCAACGCGCAAATCAACCTAATCATGGTCAGGCGCGCACTCAGCCTGCGCACACAAACCCATACGAAGTAGTGGCCAGCTCTGAGAATTTTCATCCTGGACAACAGATTTCAGGTAGATCAAAGTGACAAAGTGGTCTAATGACCAACAATAAAAAAGCTTTAAGTGGTCGCCGCAATGAGTTATGCAGAAGTCCTGACTGAGTTCGCTCTTTTCTTCTTTCTTCACCAACAACAGTCATCATCTATCCACAAACGGGTCAGCATGTTTTTCGTGGTTTCTTCATACAGGCGCGCGATGCCAATTCCAATGAATGGATCGGCGAATGGGTGCAAAGCGACAATACAAAAACCATTCCTGAATGTTCAGCCATAACACATTCGGATAATCGTGACAAACTGGGTGCAAAACTCTTTTGGAAGGCACCACAAAATAAGCGTGGACGCGTCTATTTCACGTAAGTATTAAATTATAAGAATGCGCTGCCCAGCAGAAAGGGTCTTCGTAGGAGCTAGGGTTGGGAGCAAGAACTTCAAAGCATTTAATTCCCTAGTGAATGTGTTTGAACGAACACTGCATTGCATTCAAATAAATTTTATGTGATTTATGGTCACGATTAGGAGTCGTCGCATGAAAACGCTATGTTTACAACAAATAGTGGGCTAGCACAGTGCTGAGAAAACGCCGCATAAAAACGCTATGTTTACAACTAATAGTTGGCTTGCATAGTGCTGAGAATGCAGACAGCTGGAAAATCAGTTTAGTTGTAGGTTTGGGGGAAAGTCCTATCGTCATTAATTATAACGTCGTTTGTGCTGTTTGTTTTGTATAAATAATCACGTGGAGGCAGTAAGAAAGTTACGAGATTTTAACTTTTCAGATGTGAACGCAGATGTTTGAACGCATTGCAATATATTTAGATTTCATCAAAATTGAAGAGTCACTCCACTTGCTTATTAACTGAGGATAAATAGATACATCGGAATTTTTTCTCGAATTTCCTATAAGTACGCACCAAAACAGTAGTTTAGTAACTGTTATGTGTAAAAACCTCCCGAAGCTAGTGGAAAGCGATACGTAAATCAAGTGTTGGAATTGCAAAATTCTTTAAAACAGGCCTACAGTATGCCCTAAGCCAAGGGTGGAAACGG